>JAOWCC010001679.1:36800029-37345149 GCA_030867875.1 Actinernus sp. WN-2022
TTATAACAGGATAACATTGTACTTATGCACAGTAAATGACTATAATATTTCAATAGGAGAAGATGAAGTACATGTTAATGATTCAGATTTCAATGATGAAATAGGCCCACCACCCTCCAAGTTTGCAAGATTGTCAAATGGTTCTAGCTCATGTATTGATATTGATAAAACCTATGATGATGATGGTAACACTTCATGCATACTTCAAATAAAACATGATGAAGAACTAGCCAAGGAGCTGGAAAAGCAGCTGAACAAGCCAGTAGATGTTGTAATTTGCAAACCTGATGACGAGTGTAAAGATCCGAGTTCAGTAGTGAAAGCTTTGGAAAAAAGGGTTGATCATTCAGAGCAGCTCTCCTTAGTCATAAGAAGAGGGGCTCCCTTGACAAGGGTATTGTCTCTCTGGAAAAGGGAAGCGAGTAAAAAGTCCCCAGAGAAAAAGCTAGTAGTTCAGTACCATGGAGAAGAAGGAGTAGACAATGGTGCTATTGCCAGAGAATTTTTATCTGAAATCACCAAGGACATAAGGAGGACAATGTTTCCAGATGGAAGTCCAATAAATTCCACATACCATGTGCAAAATGGGAACTTTAGAGCTTGTGGGCAGATCATTGCGGTAAGTCTGGCACAGGGTGGCCAACCCCCTTGTTTTATAGATGAGAGTGTGTATGATCTACTTATTAATCCTGATGTGGATTTAAAAGAACTTGATCAGGAGAAATACCTTACTGCAAGAGAGAAGGAAATGATTAACAGCATTGAAGAAGATGTCAGCTCACACCATGAGGTCATCATTGATCATGGCTATACTGGACTGATTAACCAGGAGAACATTGATGAAATAGTGAAGTCTGTTGTGGTCTGTCTTGTTACAAGAAAGAATGTATTTCTGAAAGAGTTTATGGCAGGCTTGCAGCTATATGGATTGGCCAGTATTATTATCCACAACCCAAAGGCCTGTAAATCACTATTGGTGCAGCAGGACCTTCAAGAGGCTGTGAATGCAAATTATGTATTTTCTATTATACAACCTGAATATTCACCATTGGGCACTTCAAGGAGAAATATTGAAGAAAAGCTTATTGACTTTCTTCAAGATTTCTTATTTCGCCTTGAAGATGAGTCAAACATTGCAGGATATCAATCAGCCCTAGCTTGGAATTACGATGATGGCGAGGGTGATGATCTGTATTGTGACATGCCAAATGAAAAGTTTCAAATGGCTGAATTGGCACCAGCTGGAGTTATGCAATGGCTCACAGGACAGAATCACAAACCCCTCAATGGGGAAATCTTGAAGGTAATTGCACATTTTGACCATGATTGCCTTATTCAAAATCCCAAACACAAAATCTGCTTTCCTCGAGTCACAGCCTGTTCTCGTGAAATCACTTTCCCAACAGCACATATGGGAAATTCTGAAGATTTTCAGCATGTCTTTCTCTTGGCTTATTGCAAGGGACAAGCTTTTGGAAGGCCATGAATCTACAGATACATTTGCATTCCAGGCCACTACTACATGTATTCTAATGTAACAGGGAACTGCAAGTGCCTGTCAAATGATTCCTATTCTCAGAAACATTAACCAAAGTTTGACAATTAACTTACATTGAACTATATTTGTGTTCCAGTTATTGCATTATGTTATGAATGCATATGTTTATATTATTCTGCTGATTATGTAAAAGAAATTCTTTATCAATAATGGAGACTCATAATAACTGCTGGTTAATTGTCTGACATGATTACCATCCAAGTACAAGTTTTATTGCTTAGAACGAAACTTTACCAGTCAGTGTTACTGTTAAAAATAATAGTTTGACTGTTCAAAGCTTAATTTTGGCCTGTATGGACCATTGACCAACCATTATTTTGAGTGCTGCAGTGGCATAGACAAAAATTGTTGTTCAATTATTGTAGTAATTGACTTTATCAGTCATTTGCATTTTTACACTTCTATTTTTGTATGGTCAGTTTCCAGGTAGGTAGTCCAAAATTATTGTTGAGTATTGAGTTGGGCTACCTGTGTTTAGATTGCATAAAGTTCCCACAACCATTTTAAACAATCATTAAATTTAGCTTTCATCTGGTATCTATTATAGATTTTACAATTTGTTTCATCAACTATAATAACCTTGTCAACAATTGTTTAGAGTATTGAGTTGGGCTACCTGTGTTTAGATTGCATAAAGTTCCCACAACCACAAGGACATAAGGAGGACAATGTTTCCAGATGGCAGTCCAATAAATTCCACATACCATGTGCAAAATGGAATCATTAAATTTAGCCTTCATCTGGTATCTATTATAGATTTTACATGTACAATGAATTTGTTTCATCAACTATATTAACCTTGTCAACAAATAACATGATGCAGTTGATGTGTATAGTCTATGAACCATGCTAGGCTATTAACGTGAATAGACCCATTGCAGTTTGCCTCAATGTTACCGACTTTCAAATCGTTTGGGGGAAAATCTGGTTCTTCTCTATTTCAATGAATCCTACATAACAAGAAATTAAAGAAACAATATTCAAAAGAATAGGCATGTGGTCAGAAATGAGACAATATTGAACCAATCTGAATAGGTCTATTCCTACCATTAATTTGAAACTTGAACCAGTGTTTTGTATAATGCAAGTGCCTCTCGCCAATTACTTGGTTGTTCTATGGCCAAATGTTCTTGTGCATATTCAAAATTTTCCTGGTAGTCATTCTTTTCGGGCTCTTCGACAATGTGTTGCAAAACATAATTCCTTTGAGTCATCGGTATTTCCATCTTGAAATTTGTGACTGCACCATGAAGTTCTGGAAATAAGAACAATGAATCAGGGCGCCCAGGTATTGTGTTGTGTCTTGATTTGCGAATCCTGTGGGAATTCCAATGATCTTTCATATAATCAAACTCTTTCTGAAGAACTTTGTTAAAACAGTACCATAAACATTCCATGCAAAGCACAGATGAAGTATCAATCATTCCCTGAAACTCTAAATCTGTGAAAAACCTTCTCCACCATATAGAATGACTCTTTGAGAAATACGCCCACCATCCTTCAATTCTTTGGTTTCGTGGTGATGCGACATACCTATGTGCATCATGATTGTCACGAAAGAAAGTCTGAATCGCTGCTGCTAGTCCATTTTCGGTTCCTAAATCTGTTATCAATTCTACTGGACAACCCCCAACCTCTGAAACTGTTTCCACAAAATATGATGCAATTTTGTCTGGAGAATTGTTTGATCGAGTTACCTCTAGCCATAATATCTTTCGACTGAATCCATCGATTCCACCATGAATTGGAAAACCCCAATGTTTCAACTTGTCATAACCATCCATATGCCATGCATAGTTTGGTCCAGGATTGTTGTAGGTTCTCCTTTTTAAGCGGTGTTTTTTCCTTTCTTCTGTTCCCTCTGGATCCATCTCCTTCAGCAAATCCTGTACAATAATTCGAGGAACCCTTAGACCTTCCATTTCCAGGGTATGCCATATTGCTCGATACCCCATAGATGACCAAGGGCCTTGGATCAGCTCACCCATGCGCTTTTGGACCTTCAAAAACGTGTCATTGAAGTTGTCTTCATCTGCAACACCACGCCTCTTTAACCCATATTGTTTAAGTCGCCGTAATAGTGTACTGCGACTCATTGGATGCTGATGGCGCTCAGAAAGAAAATGAAGAATATCTTTATATTCGAATCCACGATTGAAGTAATATTTAATCACCTCTTCTTCGTCAAATCTCCCCTCTTGTTGGTCATCATCTGTGTCTGAATGATCTGAACATGTTTGCTCTAGCTCTTCACTTGACCGAGCAGAAGAGGCTATAAAAAGCAAAAGGCAGTCGATAACACACTTGATTATACGATTCAATATTAAGTCAAAGGAAGAACGAGTGTATATAACAACATAATTTGCTAACCTTGACCACAAAAAGGACAAAAATTCGCTTGTAAAGGCAATGCAGAGGACCCACAGGCTGAACATACCAGTAACATCGTCGGGGTCGCCATTTTTTTTACCGCTGACCGCGTCTTGTGACACAGGAAGCCCAACATTCATTTGTAAATGCGTATTTGCACTATTGATGTGAGAGATTTGTATTTGATGTGAGCGATTTGTATTTGATGTGAGCGATTTGTATTTGATGTGAGCAATTTGCAATTGATGTGAGGGATTTGCAATTGATGTAAGCGGTTTGCAAGGGATGTGAGGGATTTGTATTTGATGTGAGGGATTTGTATTTGATGTGACACTTATGGGCCACGGCCGTACTTATCCCTTTGGCTTAAATTTGCGGCAAACATTGTCTTGACCACTAGATTAACCTTTTCGGAAATGTTGTTTTAGTTCTCTTTCACTATTTCAGCTTCAAAATAAACCGCCAAAGTAAGTTCAGTTGCAAATGTGTTACTTCTGCCATTTTTATTTTCAATTTTGTACAGACAACGTATGGAATGACGTGATGTCGGTCCCAAGTAACGCGCGCTCTGATTGGTTTGTTCATAATTTCTGTGTCTGTACTCTCACAGGCACATGGTGTTTGACCAATCAGTGAGCGCGTTAGTAAATATCAATTATATAATTTGTTATAGAACATGGAGAACCATATTTTATTTGTAAATAACTAAACGTTCATGTAATGTATTAATTAACAATTGGCAAATTTTGCGGCGCTCCAAAGCAGGACGACGGCTCTTTTGAAATGTTATTGACAAAAAAACTGTTGGCTTGTAGAAACCGCAGGCGCACTTGTAAAATCTAGCTGATCACTTTTTTGAAAAAGAAAAAGAAAATTTGCCTAGTGTGCTTAGGCAGGTAGGCAGGAATAGTAACAAAAATCTAGTAGCGTTTCATGTTCTAGATAAGACTTCCTGTCGGGAAACAGGCCGAGCAGAATCCATTTGAGGACGTTGACGTGGACATGTTGACCCTGCGAGAAGATCACGGCGACAAAAATGAAATAGTAACAACAATCTGGTTGCACTTTCATTTCTAGATTAGACTTCCCGATTTGAAACAGGCCAAGAGGAAACCGATAGGTACTTTTTCCAAAACAAGAACCCCCCGGGGGGTTTCACCGGGTATCAAGGTGCATGCACCTGACCAAAATGGGACGACCCGATTGGCTGTTGAATCATTAATTATTCATGAGTTTGTGAAATATATATATATAACTAGCTACGCTGATTGCTAGCCATCAGATTCAGTTGCTTCTGTTCCTGTGAAAGAACATGGCTGATGAGATAACCACCATTGAAGTCATTCCATTGAATGAAACATCTTCTTCCTCGAATACAGATTGCAAGATCAACAGTCACCACAAGAGAGTGTTTTCAAGGAAAACTAATTTGATAGGATTGGCAGAAGTCATCGGCATAATAATTCTGATAATATTGTTGTGCGTGTTACTTAATCAAGAAGGAGCCAAACACGCAAAAGGTGCGGGATATTTGCTTAGTTTTGGTTTAACAGTAATTTCTAATACACGTTTCTCTTATTAGTATTGTTTTTGTTTTTGTTTAAATGCTTAAATGCACTTCAACAATGTGTATTAATCAGTATTTAAAGTCAAACATTGTATTCAAAAACATGTATCCGCGTCACTATCAACTCTGATAGTCCAGTTTCGTATTCGAAAGTTACCGCTGAATGCAATGACTACAGACGTATGTACGCAGGGTCAGCCTCATTCGGAAGTGAAACATTCTTAAATGCCAGCGAGAAGGTGCAAAACGCGAAACTACAACAATACCCAGTGTTGTGAATAGCCCACCTTCTCGCTGGTATTTACCAATGTTTAACTTCAGAATGAGGCTCACCCTGCGTACATGCGTCTGTAGTCATTGCATTCAGCGGTAATTTTCGAATACGAAACTGGACTATTGAGCATTGGATTCGGCGCATGAAAAGTTCGCCATCTGAAAGGGGCCTTTATATAGCGTGTACAGTTGTTAATGAGAACGGACAGAATTGAGCGATATTTCCATTCAGTTTAGCGAGAAGCGGGAGTTCGATTCAGTTTGAATGAGATTAACTTCATCCCGAAGAAGCACCTTCCTTTGCACATCAAAGCCAAAAAAAACATCCTAGAATCCCTTATTACTTGTTTTGCTAAAAAAAAATCAGCCAAAAATATTCTATTTATTTAGCTCATCGTTTTTCTGTAAAGAATATTTTTAAAACAAATTAACTCACATTGCTTAGCCTTCGATTCAAATTTGGGGGAATTTCCGATGTAGCTCAGAACAAAGCTATTGCTCATTAATGCGACCATTTTCCTGATTTCAAAACAATCAATTGTCATCATTTTGAAGGTTTTTGTCAGGGATCAGCTCTGTTTTATGTGCCAGTAATAAATCGCCAACAACCAGTGTTGTAATAATATTGGCTATGTGCAGAAACTCATGGCCACTTTAATAATCAAATCCATTGTTAAATTTGACTACAAATTAAAATCAACGAATGAAATTTAATCTCTGATTCCACGCGAAAGAGGCGAGGAATAAACCACAAAAACAAACGAAAATAGACAAATACAACAGGGACAAACGGTCGGTGAGTTGAATGGATGTAGACATCAGTTTCAGAACAAGCAATGGGCAGCCCAAATCAGAGCACACATTAGGCACGGCCCAGAGAGGTAGCTAATGTACTGAGATATGATCCTATAGGTTAGGGTTAGGTTAGGGTTAGCACATTAGCATATTATATAACTGATTTACATCAACTGAAATATAATTATTACCAGGGGATGAAATAAAATCCTTTATTCTATAAACTACAGTGTTTTACAAGGATTTCCAGCACTGAGAAATATCGTATCTGAACACACGTAAAAATACGATAATTTTACGTGTGTAGATATAGCCTTTCAGCCAATCAGCGATTTTCACGTCACGCACTTACACTTGCTTCGAACAACAGGGCCCAGTTCTAAAATAAATAAAATAATACATGTACGCTTGGAGATATGGAATCTCGTTCGCTGCGCTCATTCGTGAGATATCGAGTAGAACACTCGAAGATAAATTCCATATCTCCGTGCGCCCATGTATTATTCTCTATTTATTGTCAGGTCTATATGTTTGTGTTGATATAAAATTGATCTTCTGATCTTTAGCGCTGAAATGATTTTTGTTTCTTTCAGGTTCGTAGTTTGTAAAAGTAATACGGAAACAATTCATTTATCTCGTCTTTGTTCTCTGTTTTTCAAGATTTTCTTAAATTTAAGGGGCGCGGCTATGTCATTGTACTGCGCATGTATCGAGTAATCGCTCGTTTAGTGGCTGTTGACTGATTGGATACAAACAATTAAACTTCCCTCCCTCAATGCTTGATTGAAAAGATTTTCAATATTTTCCCTGGAGACTGTTTATATACACTGTTTGTTAGTCATGTTTGCAGATTTGCTTTCATTTTTAAGCATTCCACATGGCCGAGATGTTCGTTAGTTCTTATCAAAATCGGTGGAAATAGCTCTTTCCGGCCCGGAAAAACGAATGTAAAGTCTTTCCGTGACACAGCCCCTTTAATTTCTTCCCAACACCACACTTTATTTATTACAAAAAAGCAAACACATTGAAAATAACACATTGTGTAACACGACTCGTTAAAATTAATAGATGTCATTGCACAATTTCATATAACATATCTATATTCTTAAAGTGCATATGAAGCGAAAATTAAATGTTAAAATGTTTTCGAAATGAGGAATAATAACATTTTCCGTTTGTCAAACTCGTTTCAGAGATATACAGGTTTTAGTAATATGAAAAAGAGATGACCTGTGACGTCATATTGTTTGCACAACCTGGAGACAAATCACAAAATGAAGAATATTTCGAAAGAACCGGATCCCATTTCAACGAAGTTGTTTTTTGTTACTAAAATGTTAGCTGTTCTTCCTTCTAACCCGTGCGGGGTCTGAGCACGAGTCGCTCGGCCCGCGCGGGGTCTAAGCCCTAGTTTAGGGATGATGCCCGGGAGATACTAGTCTGAGAAGACAGCCACGAGGGAGCGATAAGAGTCGTATGTCTTCTCAGCCTAGGGAGATACTAGAATTGCCACAACTCGACATCTTTGTGTGTTCTTTATTTCAAGCGACGAACTCGTGAGAGGTTAATACAATACAATAAAATTTATTTATAGAGGAAAGACGTATTAACCTTACAGTTATATTATTGATTAACATACTGTATGATTAAAGCAATATGACAATAACTCCGGGCAATAACTTAATATATTTATCTGGTGGTGCAGTGAGGCGGCATTGGTGGCAAAATAGTTCTTCCAAGTGATCAACAGAGCAGAGAAATTGACAAAATAACTTAAGAAGTTTTTTCTTAAAGGTAGTAAGCCTTGCAGAAATATCATTTATGGATGGAACAGAAGTAGTAGTCAGCTGCTTAAGTTCAGATGGAAGAGCATTGAAAAGACTTGTTTCACTTGTGAGGAATCGAATCTAATTAAAATTCTGGCGCGAAAATTGATTGACGTGTGGTTTAGGAAAAGGTGACAGTTTTCCACGTGCCCATCTCACCGTCAAAGTTCACGTGTGATCATGCTCAAAGTTTTAAATGATGCTAAAGCTGTGGATTTCACCCACGTGGTTCCGTTCGTGAGAGTGACAATGTGTCCACATAAGTGGACACTGTGATAGCTCACGAATTTCATAGGTGACAATTCCCACAACTGCTTCATTAGCTGGGCTGCTGCTAGGCGAGTTGCAACACAGGCAGCCCAAGCTAATGATTATGGGATTTAAAAAAAATCTAAAACTGTACTAAAATGATCAATAAAGTCATAAAATCTTCCCTGAGTGTTGTGAAGTTGTTCCTCTTCATCACGGATGTGTTTATTTCTGGTTTGAGGCACTTTATTTCCTCCCCAGCCATTGGTCCATGTGGCGACTCTTCGAGGCCTCGTAATTCTTCGAAAATCCAAACTTTCAGCATTTTACCTCCAGGAACCCTTTCTCACATTCCTCTAGCACTCATTTAATCGATCCATCGCTTATTTCCTCGCTTTGTGAGTACTCAAATTCGATGGTGTCTGCAGCTAACCTTGCATGTACAGAGACAGGGCAGTTCTATTGTCAGCAGCTTTAGTTCATGGGCTGCCTGTGCTTAGTTGAACGCTTCCTTTCATTCGGAAGCAGTGACGAACGAGTGCCGGAGGAATCCGACACCTCGTGTTTTTTCGAGGAGATTCGGAGAACGAAGTCATTGTGTTCAATCGACCAATCGATGAACGGTTGAATCTGCAGGGGAGACTCGTCTTACAAAACGAGGAAATAAGCGATGGATCGATTAAATGAGTGCTAGAGGAATGTGAGAAAGGGTTCCTGGAGGTAAAATTCTGAAAGTTTGGCTTTTCGAAGAATTACGAGGCCTCGAAGAGTCGTCACATGGACTAATTCACTCTTTTCACCTGGTGGCCATCTTGGATTCAAAGCGAGGCAATCCTTTGTATTTGCCAGGTCAGCCTCGTAGTGGGGATAGTCAAAATGAGGCTTACCTGGCAAAAACAAAGGATTACCTCGCTTTGAATCCAAGATGGCCACCAGGTGAAAAGAGTGAATGGCGTCTCGTGTTTCCCGCCTTCTCAATATTTATATAGGGGAGGAAAAAAAACCCAGAAGTACCTCAAACCAGAAATAACCACATCAGTGATGAAGAGGAACAACTTCACAACACTGAGGTAAAATTTCATGACTTTATTGATCATTTTAGTACAGTTTTAGATTTTTTTCTAAAAAATCCCATACATTCCTTGTAAAAATCATTAGCTTGGGCTGCCTGTGGTTGCAAGTGGGAAAATTCCTTTCCAACAAGCAATTTTTGTGTATGTTGTAAAAATTGGAAAGGACTTTGAGAAAGTCTAGTGAGATACGGGATTCTGAAAGATTCTGTGTTTAAAAACCCAGCATGTAACGGTATGTGTATTAGTTAGAGCTCCCTGTGTACAAAGCAGAAATAATGTTCTATCTTTTGGTGGATTATGCACTTGTCATCGACTTCCCCGAGGGGGGAGGGGACCCCAGGCTATAGGTGGAGGAATTGAGACTTTGTGGAGTCTATAAATGTATGCCCTTAGGGTGGGGGGAAATGTGGGACTTTGCTTGCGCTCTTTTTCATGGTAATATTTTAATTGTGGGCTAGCTGTGTGCATGTGAGTCGCATCGCGAATTGGTGAGAAAGAGTCGTACTTTCAATCAAATATGACTCTCTTCGAAGGTGTTGAAAAGGTTATATATGCGTTAAACATGTGAGTTTTGTGCATAAAATAGGCCATCTGTCAAACTAGAGTATTTGTTGGCTGCTCCTTTCATTAGTTTATACTTTTTATTTCAAAGAACACAATTTTGCATGGGCTTAGAGTTAGTAAGAGTAATTTATTATTATTATTAGAACTTCGACAGTAGTCAGTTTAACATATTCGTTGTATGGTTAACAACCTGTCGCGGGCTTGCCTTGCCCCATGTACTAGCCTGATTGCCAGCTGTTCTGTTGTTTTTCGGATTGGGTTACCGAAAAAAGAAAACGAACGAAAAAAATACAGAAGAGCCGGCAAGCAGGCTACATCAGTACTAGGGACTTTGCTGAAATATAGGGGCTTTGCAATACAAAAGTTAACAAAGTCCCCACACATTTATTCGGGGTCCCCCCTCCCTCGGAGAAGCCGATGACAAGTGCATTACTTCGTTTGATTTTATTGCAAACTAAATATTTTAGCCATTTTAAAATTATTGTGCTTATTTTACTCATTTTGGGAGGACAAAAAAATTGGTAATAATCCGAATAATTATGATAATAGTTATGAAATATCATAATAGGACTATAATAATATGTGTATTCATAATAATATTATAAGATCAAAATATAATTCATATTTTAATGATATTAAAATAAGATAAAAGTTAATGAATTTAGGAAGAGAAAAACAATTATTGGATTGGCATTATAATAATCCATTACAATATTTATAATAATGCATTACTAGATTATAATAATCTATTACTATATCATATTAATCCATTACTTAATATAATAATCATCAGCATTAATATTAATAATAACTCGAACTCCCGATATATAACTGGCGCGAACTGTTTTTCGTTTCCCCTGAACGTTCGAGTTATCGGGATTCTACTGTATAGATGGTTTGCACTCGATCCCCAGAGATTCAAATGACAAAGGGCATGGCGGCCATGTTGGTTTACCTAACAAAAGAAGCTAACGAAGAATCTATTGTTAAAGGTACACCAACATGGCGGCTGTGACGTCATGTGCAACCATCCATACAGTCATGTCAAAAACCGATCAAGGAAAATACTGATCAATTAGTAAATAATGGGTCAGTGGTAAAGGCTGCCTTTGGTAATTAGTCCAAATGTATTTTAAGTAACTGCAGAATATGCATAATAGTGTTATGTATTATCTAAAATTGTAGAATAACAATTATATACGTATTATTTTATGCATAGTACTATTCTCTTCAGAATAATTAAAAAACACGTTGAACGCCCGCAAAGCCCTATACCAGCGAAAACGGAAAAAAAATAAAAAAATGATTGTGCATGCGAGTCTATTGAGAGAAATGTATTTTCTTTATTTTTATTGAAAGAGGATACGTCTGTACCACAAGAACAATGCAGCTACTTAAAGGTAAGATTGCAAAAGAAAACGGAAATAAATAAATTAACACATGTTTTACCTGCCAATATTTCAACTGTATAAATTAAATATCAGAAGTCTATAACCAGAAGTCTCGATATCTCATACTGGGTCTCGGCCCATCAGTGTACGGTATAATCTATTTTTAGAAAGCGATTCTCGTTAAATCAATAGCCAAGCGCATTGCACCTAATTCCACCAGCAACTCTGATTGGTCCAAAACATAAAAGCCATTGTTCTAATGAGAGAACTAATTTTGTGTTGATAAAAGGAACATGGCTACCAATGTTTTCCCCCACGAAAGTAGTTTGAGCTCCATAAGGTATTCTAAAAATATATTATACGGTAAATTGATGGGGCACATTTTATTGCTTATCGAGACTTCTGGTTATGGACTTCTGATATTATTTATCAGGATACCTGATGTACAGAATACAGAAAGCCTGAGACTTTCTTTACTGTTCCGAGTTTGAATTTCAACTGATTTAAATCCCAAAGGGAGAGTAAGGGGAGGAGCATTCATTTCATAGTGCGAGTACTAGTTGAACTACTCCAATACGGTCTCATACAATGCAATGCAATGCAATGCAACGCAACGCAACGCAATACAATACAATATAATAGCTGGTTTTCACATGACGTCACGGCGGCCATGTTGGTGTACCTTTAACAATAGATTCTTCGTTAGCTTCTTTTGTTCTGTACACCAACATGGCCGCCATGCCCTTTGTCATTTGAATCTCTGGGGATTGAGTGAAAACCATCTATACTTAACAAATTGAAGTTATTTTTTTATGTGTCTGTCCTAATATTGACAATGATTTTCGTCATAACATGGTCAAAATAGCTGTGGATCCACGAGGCGTCTTTCAATGTGTTTTTACAACAACAACAAACTAAATAGTCAATTTTACAACAACAAAACACTTTTAGCTTCAAACGAAAGCCGCACGCGCAGTCCTTGACAAACGACGTCAGCTTTTGTTGTCTATCAAAATATTGCATATGAAAATAAGGCAATCAGATTGCGAGAATTTTGGCGGTTGTTGTAAAAAAATAATCTTTATTTAAAGAGGAAAGACACATTAACCTTACTACATAGTTATCTAACATGCGGCCCTCGGACCTCATAATTATTTCGTTTTTGTGCACATTGCATGCGTTTTTTTGAATATTTATATAGTCAAGCGATTATTGTTCTCTTGCTTTAGAAATCTCCGCTATAAACACATATACTACATTTTCAAACTCATGAATAATTAATGAGGCGAACAGTCAATCGGTTCATTCCATTTTGGTCAGGTGGATGAATCTTGATACCCAATGAAGCACCAGAGCACATCACTAGTACTTTGTAAATTTCATCCAAATCACTATTGATCATCCTCAGACTTTTTATTAGGAGCGTAAATTAGCTGCAATTTGACTTTTCAGCTCTTCGTCCTACTTCCCATACATCCTACTTCCATTAATGCACTGAATTGCAGTAAACCAGGTTGCATTTTCAACGGGTTCGGTCAAAGCAAGCCGATCGAAGTCATGTTAGGTGCATACATGCACTATCACTATTGCGGGTTTTCACTCAATCCCCAGAGATTCAAATGACAAAGGGCATGGCGGCCATATTGGTACCCCAACAAAAGAAGCTAACGAGGAATCTATTGTTTAAGGGCACCAACATGGCGGCTATGACGTCAACTGAAAGCCAGCAATTGCGTACCGAAGCGTACGAACGATAAATGCAAATCAATTCACCGTACCGAAAAAAAATGGCGGCTTGTACTTTTACCCACATTCCTATGCGCGCGAAAAACTTTAAATCCGTTATAAAATCGCGGTAGAGGTTTTAAATCTTAAAAACAAGCGAGTACAAGTGCTGTTGCGAATACACTGTCATTGAAGAGAATTGATGATTTCTACTGTTTGTTTTTACTGTGTTAGGTCCGAGTTTATAGAGGGGAATGGTTGTGAAACCCAGCGACCTTCTTTGTTATCAGTCTTTGCAGGAGTCCATTACCAGGAGCGTCCCTATGTCATGGGCTGGGCCCCCAGCACAGGAGTAGATGTGGCTATATTTAGAAGTGAGAAGAATGATAATGGTAATAATGAGAAGTGACGTATAGCTATGTGATTGGCTAAGACAACATATCCTTTGATAATTTCGTGCTAAATGCAATTCTAAATATAGCCACATCTATTCTTGTGCTAGGAACAGAACCAATGGGGAAGATAGACGACGCTCCTGGTAATGGGCTCCTGGTCTTTGATCACTTTCTTCAACCGTGACCGTGCACAAAATACAATAGATATTGGAATATGTCAATCAATCAGCCAATAGAAATGTGTGGGTTCAGTCGTTCAGGGGACGCTAATGAGCAATGATCGTGCACAATCATTCGTCTTGCCCCCTTCCAACCTAAGTCGCAGCGTTTTTGTTAGCCCCTTTGAAGTTTGCCGGATTTCCTAACCATTCCACTCTATTAACTATGGTTAAGTTCGCAAGGGATTGTGGACAAATGTACAGCCGCCATTTTTTCCGTACGGTGAGTTGGCTGATAACTCACTTTTTTTTATATCCCGAAAAAGTTTAAAAGAAAGGTTTAGGTTATTCCAATTCCTCACGTCAGAGAGCCATTTGAGGTATTTGATCAAACTCTTGTGTGATTTAACCCAAGCTTCTTGACCTCACCTGGACTGTTCTTCGAACTAGTTCGATGTTTGACATGCATTTAATTTACACTATCAGGGATGATTTGCAGATTAAAAGGAGTTGTATAAGCTCGTGTGCTCAGTTCATTTCAATCGTGCGCTCAGTTTATTTCAAATCCGACGGCAGTGGCGTAGCGAGCCCATAGGTCCGTAGGCCCGGGCCTACAAAGTTTTCAGCCCACCTGTCAATTTAAAAAATGTATGAGAAAAAAACAATTTCCTGAAATTCTTTCACATTCGAAATAAAAAAAGAAAATGCAATTTATCAACGTATGATCCACTCTGTCAGGATAAGATTATGGAATTCGCGCATTAATATTGAAGCAAGGGAAAACCGAGGAGCCCGCAGCCGCTATGGAAGTCTTACAGCAATGTCTGTAGCATAGGGATTACTGGAATATAGAACATTTTGGCTTTCTGGTTGAGATTTAACTGTAAACTTCAGAATTTATATCGATTTCACAAACACTTTTCGAGTCTCAGGAATGCAGGAAATAGCGTTCCCAAAAATATTTACGGGGAGGGATCATGCCCCCGGACCCCCCTAAAAGCTCGCGCCTCCGGTGCTCGTTGCCCGGATTCAAGCAGGTCGGCCCTACAACTATTCAAAAACCTCGCTATGCCCCTGGACGGGATCATATTCTGAATAACGTGGCAGTGCAGAAAGGTTCAACGATCACGCTGTTCCTTCAGTCGTTGAGTGGACAACATAAACTTCACATCGACTGATAACTTATTTTCTTTATTTCCCAAAAGACTCAAAGTTCAGAAACGTTTGGGTTATAGGAATTCGTCACAACAAATGGCCCTTGTTTGACGAATGTGATAAAAACCTTACAAGTCTGATTTGACCCATGTTTGACATGCATTTAATTTACACTATCATGGATGATTTGCAGATTAAAAAGAGTTCTAAGCTCGTGTGCTCGGTTCATTTAAAATCCGACGCGATATTGTGAATACCCTGGCGGTGCAAAAAGGTTCAAATATCACGCTGTTCTTTCAATCGTTGAGTGGACGAAATCAACTCCACATCGATACCACCTGGAAGCGTGACAAAGGTTTATCCTTACACCTACAATTGATTTTCTCTTTTTCCTTAGACGTTAAATGAACTCTGGAATAATTACACATCTCTCAAAAGGGAAAACACGAAGTTAGCAGAGAAGGTAGGATTGAATTAATTAGTTTAAATAGTAAATTGTAGGTATAATTTGAGCAAAATGAATGACTCACAAAATATCTCAATGTGGCGCTATTTCTCTTTTCTTAGAACTGCAAGTTTTTTAAAAATTGGGCAGGAATTAAAAACTTTAATTTACCTTTGATAACACTTAATATAGAGATATCTGGAAAACATCTTTCAGCCGCGAGAGCACTGCAGTAATAAGTATCCATAGTTATAGTGATATACCTAAATACCTTTTAAAAATGACCCATAATATCCAAATTAAGAGACAACTGCAGAAGACTTTGTGACAATTCAAATCATATGTCAACACATTACACCAAAAAATACCAAAATTTAAATATACATAATACCCATATTTCAATGTAAAAATACCGTATACTCAAAAACTCTTGGATACCAGTATACCCAAAACCCCTGGCCGACCCTGATACTTAATGACATAACGACTAGTATGTATACAGTCAATTGAAAAAGGTAGTAATCCGAAAAGGTAAAGGCATCAAAGGTGGGAACGCGGAGAATCATGGATACATATTAACCGGCGCGAGGTATATTGATGTTTCGTGTTGATAAACATTACAATTGTTATGTTACTAATTTAAACCATGATTTCAAAAGGCCGCTTTGTGTCAGGAACCAAAGGATCTCTGGTTGACAAATTAATGACAATGGATGACGTGCATTGAACATTGTTATTGTTATATTTTTTCCACGCGCAGTTAATGTTTTGCAAACCCGATATGGTCTAGAAACTCAGTAACATTTTAAAGTGGCAATGAAATGAAAAATCGATCCCGTTTTTATTTCATTTTATTAAATTATATGCTTCCCTTAGTCACTCTGTGCAATTGAAAATCAATTTGGAGAGCGCGAACATATTGTTTTTCGTATCGGAAAAATTGCCAAAATCAGGCGATAATTTTTATGCCGTTACTAGATATGCTTATAATATGCGTGACATTAAAAAGTTGGTTAATCCCTATCAAAATTAAGTCCTCGCTTTAAAAAAAATTGTTTCAAGACTGCGCTGCATGATTACTTTATTATTATTTTTAAAATAACCATGCCCATATTTATCTTGCTATCTTATCTAGATGAAAGAATTGCAGTATAACATGACCAAACGGAATCAAAAAGCAAGTAAGGACATAAGTAAACAATAGACCACATGTAAAATAATGTCGAATAATGAAAGAAAGGTTGGTCGGTCCAGTCAAGAAATGTAGCTATTTCCGTGCTAATCTCAACATTCTAAAGTCTATGAACATTCCTTAAATCATATGCTAGGGGCTTTTATTTTTATTTTATTTATAACCAAATATTAAAACAGGATCGGGAGGCTCCAATTCAGCAAAGCTGGTTTAAATGGAGTCATGTATCAACTATATTATACAACATGGAAAATATTAGATATACATGGATATATACAAATAATACATATCTACATGTAGTTATTATACGGACAAACTTACATAACATATATTACGGATAAATCGGTAAAATATCAGTCGCTAGAATTATAATAGTTAACGCTTATAGTATCATTTGATTTCGCTTTTGAATGCAATAAAGCTGTGTTTTTTTTGTTATGATTCAACGTGGGAGAGTTTTCCAGGTTTGAGTGCTAAAAGTACCTAAAAGAGCCTTGAAACTGAGTTGTTTTTGCTAGCGGTAGTCTAAGCTTTCTATGTCAAATCCATAATTTGTTTTAAGTTTTGCGAACAAAGTCATTAAAGCAACCAGACCGACCTACCTCGCTTTCATGATTCGAACCCAGGACCCTACATGTGGTCTATATGACAGATCTAAGAAAAAATAATGTCTTACTTGTATCCCTTCCCGTTTTATTGACATCTAACCGTTCGCATCGTGGTTATACTTGGAAGAGGACAAAGTAACGTATCAATGCTGGCAAAAAAATGAAAAAAATGAACATTAGTTCATAATTCCTGCACAGCGAGCGGTGCATGCAGCAGTTCATATTTCTTATATAGCGAGAAAATTCTCGATTTGATTTTGACCACAATGCAAGGCTTATATTTATGTCTTATATTTATGGTAATAAAGCTGTTGTTGTTGTTGTTCAAAATTTAAAATTTGTAACTAACAGTTTCTTGCCATATAAATGTACTTGTGTACCCTGAGGAAGGTTGGCCGTGCCAACCGAAATATCGGTAGTAATTATATATATTCCCCCAGTACCGTATAATCAACCTTTCATCTTGTTTTGATATTCGTATATATTTGCTGATTAGATCCCATCCAAGGTGGGTTCCTGCACTTTGTCCGAATTGGTCCTTGCATCCAGTACATTACGTTTCTAAAACAGTGTTTTTAACCTAGTGGATGTGCGCAAGCGCAGATCGAGTTATTGTGGTTAGGGGGTTCGAGGTAATTTATTCATCGTTTTATGGTGTGGACATCGGGCGAGATAATTTATTCATCGTTTTTTGGTGTGGATCGAAGATATATTGACGGATGTTTATGGTACGCGTCCAAGAATTGAAAGATTTGGTCATGCTGGAGAAAATACATAAGCAAATACCGTGAACAAAAATCCAGCAAAAATACGTTGGATCCGAAGTAAGGACCTATACAGCCAAAATATAAACGATTAAGAATGAAAAGTCCGAAGACTATACAGCAAAGCTGATATACAACGTAAAATTCTAACACAAAGCACTACGGTTAGCTAGGCCTGACACGAAAAGTGCTCGAACTAGATTGCAGCCATAGACAGCTGTTTCGTTCAGTTATTAGAACTCGTCAGTATGGCATAGCAAACAGTACGCGGGCTTCGGTGCCACTGCACTACTGACGCGGACATGCGCTAAGAAGCATCTAATGCCAGACACTTCAAGCCTGGACCGACATGGTAATGGTCCCTATCAATCACTTAGTGGTGATGACGTAACGATGACGTCATCGGTCACGTAATTTTAAGTACATGCCCATATCTCCCTCATTTCTAATGCCTGACACTTCAAACCTGGACAGACATGGTAGTGGATCCCTATCAATCACTTAATGGTGATGACGTAAGGATGACATCATCGGTCACGTGATTTTAAGTACATGCTCATATCTCCCTTATTTCTAATGCCAACCTTGGACAGGCATGGTATTGGTTCCCTACAAATCACTTAGTGGTGATGACGTATTGATGACGTCATCAGTCACGTGATTTTAAGTACATGGCCATATCTCCCTCATTTCTAATGCCAGCACGCTCAAACCTGACAGACATGGTAGTCGGTCCCTATCAGTCCCTTAGGTGATGACGTAACGATGACGTCATCGGTCACGTGATATTAAGTACACGCCCATATCTCCCTCACTTCTAATGCCAGCCGGCTCAAACCTGGACCGAGATATGATAGTGGGTCCCTATCAAGCACCTAGTGGTAATGACGTAACGATGACATCATCGGTCACGTGATTTTAAGTACATGCCCATATCTCCCTCATTTCTAATGCCAACCTTGGACTGCCATGGTATTGGTTCCCTACAAATCACTTAGTGGTGATGACGTATTGATGACGTCATCAGTCACGTGATTTTAAGTACATGGCCATATCTCCCTCATTTCTAATGCCAGCCCGCTCAAACCTAGCCAGACATGGTAGTCGGTCCCTATCAATCCGTGATGACGTAACGATGACGTCATCGGTCACGTGATATTAAGTACACGCCCATATCTCCATCACTTCTAATGCCAGCCGGCTCAAACCTGGACCGAGATATGATAAGTGGGTCCCTATCAAGCACCTAGTAGTAATGACGTAACGATGACGTCATCGGTCACGTGATTTTAAGTACATGCCTATATCTTCCTCATTTCTAATGCCACACAATTCAAACTTGGACATGCATGGTATTGGGTATCCACAAATCACTTAGTGGTGATAATGTAACGATGACGTCATCGGTCAGGTGATTTTAAGTACATGCCCATATATCCCTCATTTATAATACCAGCTGGCTCAAACCTGGACAGACATGGTAGTGGGTTGCTATCAATCACTTAGGGAAGATGTCAAAACAATGGTTTTCGAATGGGACCCAATTTCATCAGGGGAGGTGGTGGATGGCGGGTGATACCCCCTACCCCTTTTTCGAGGGCGATTTTCTCGCGTAGTAAAGTAGAGATACGTGATTTTAATGCAGACACACGTTCTTCTCTGCCTGTAGAAACTAGAAATATACCGGTAGTTACTTCTTCAATAAGTATTTTATTCAAGTAGGTTTGTGGTCTAAAATCTAGATTTTGCAAAAATAGGTTGTGGGTTTCGGGTACAACCCCCCTTCCCTCAAAATTGGGTCCCATAGAAGTACCGTTTTGACCTCTTCCCTTAGTGGCGATGACGTAACGATGACGTCATCGGTCACGTTATTTTAAGTACATAACCATATCTCCCTCATTTCTAATGCCAGCACGCTCAAACCTGACAGACATGGTAGTGGATCCCTATCATATCAAGCACCTAGTGGTGATGACGTAACGATGACGTCTTTGGTCACATGATTTTAAGTACATGCCTATATCTCCCTCATTTCTAATGCCAGATACTTTAAAGGTATTGTTTCCCCACGATTCACTTGGTGGTGATGCGTAACGATGACGTCATCGGTCACGTGATTTTTAGTATATGTCAAAATAGCTCACTGACCATCCACGAGTTGCCCTTAGGGGCCCTATGTTTGAAGATAGCTTTCCGTCCAGCATCCATGGCAACGCCTTTCCCATGGGGATCACGAGCTCATTTCAATCGTTTACGAAGTATTATGTCATCACGTGACTGTTTCCTGCAAAACGCCTATTAAGATTACTATGTAATTGATATTATTGCGAATAGTTGCATATTTCATATAGATCGAGCAAACTGCAAAGTGCGGCTACAGTGAACATTAACTCATAAAAGGACAAATTTCCAAAAGCTATGACTGCGACATCAATTCATGTCAGTTCAAACCTGTGTGAACTTCTACTAAAGTAGTTGTTTGTATATATGCTCAGTATACATACTCCCATATCTAGTCAGTTCAGTATGATTAAGTATATGAGAAAATTCGTAGTCCTTTTTCAATCACTTTCTTCACTATGGAAAAAGAACACTATACACACAACATGCCGGAACAGCAACGGCAAACATGCTATTGTAATACATTAAAATTATTCTCTTCAATATCGGTGAATAGTGGTAGACAAGTAGGGTTTGGTACATTAATATGCTCGAATGTATCACTGTTATGCTTACGCTCAATGCTCAAGAATTCCCACTACTATGCTCATGAAGCTTCACTATTATGCTCAATTATTCTATTATTCGATTATGCTCAGTTGCACTAAAAACTGAAAAATGCTCCTAACATGCAGTGTGTTTGGCTGAAGTTGCCACTTGCAAATATTCTTAGAAACTTGTACTATTTACAATATGAGTGGTGATGTTGTATCGGATTTACAATGGCGAGCCGTTTCGGCGAGCCATTGTAGATCCGATACAACATTGCCACGAATATTGTAATGGACTTATGATACTTTTTCTTCTTCTATTGTATTTACTACAACAGCTCCTTTTTGATGGTTTTGAATAGGTTTTGGAATGTGCTTCTGATATTCTTTTGTTCTATATAATTTACTTAACCGCTCTTTTACGTGGTTTTGAATAGAAGCTGATTGCATTATGGAAACATTTCAATAGTTCATAACAGTTCATTTATTAATGGGAAAGGGAATGAATGGGACTTTTCACGTGTGTTATGTAATACAGAAATAATGAACTGGCTATTGTTTTGAACTGCAGCAGAAACATTACAGTGAAATTAATTCATTCGATATTTTGAACGAAGGAGTGTCAAGATGCGTCGCAGCTTTCGTAAGCCGAAAAACGTTGTGGAAGAGCAATCTTGGTTAAAGGAAACCGTACCTAGAAATACAAGAAACGATCGTTAACATTTTCAAAGAATGGCAGAGATTTAAAGAGAACAAAGTAGCGAGAAATGAGTCAGTTGGTTTTCCATGCAGTAATATCGAAGACATAGAGGACCTTACTGTCAATCTCACCGACATGTCCCCGAATACACTTTTGGATGACGAAATTTGTTGGTGAAGTCCTTAATATGGGGTGGAAAGCGCTACCCTCCGAAAACACTTTATGGACTGAATTGTGTGTGGCATTAATAGACACATTCAAGAGACGAAACCGGAAAATTCCGTAAATCTTCTAAACAAGAGTGATCTAAGGTAATTTTTATTTTTATATATCCATTATGTTTTTTCTGATCATGACATGAGCCGGTAAAGGTAATGCCCTTTGCAAAATATACTGAATGATCTATTTCACTTTCTTTTAGGTTTTCAACATTTCGAAGAGCCCTGGACGCAGAAATGAGAGACGCAACCAAGCATGGGATTGCAAAAGACACGAAAATGCCGCAAAGGGATAACTTGACAGACCAAGAGGAGGCCAAATTCTGGGAGCTGCAGTTGCTGGGAAGCAATTCAGCTGAGTCGTTAGTTAATACAGTTTATTTTTATAACGGAAAACTGTTTGGACTAAGGTCAAACGAACATAGGATGCTTAGAGTTTGTAACATCAAAGTCTCAGATAATTTTTTTTTTTTTGATGAAACCGCCTCTAAAACTTTCCATGGTGGCTTGAAAGACTCAAAGAAAGAGCCACGGTATATTAAACATGAATGTCATAAAGTAGGCGAAATTCATACTCCATGCTTACAGTCAATATACTCGTTGTATTTGGATAAAGTTAACGATTTTGCTAGAAGCGTAGATGCATTCTATTTCAGACCAAAAAGGGATGGAAGTATGGCCGGGGCACGAGAAAAGTGCAATCGGGTTGTGTACTCTAAATAAGATTTTATCTGATAAACTATGCGGAAAAGCGAATTTGCCTCATAGGACATCACATTGTTTGCGCATTACCTGTGCTACAGCACTATTTCAAAATGGCGCAGAGGAGAAGATTATTCGAGAAAGAACTGGGCATACATCTAACGCTATTTTCAAATACACACCGCCCAAGCTAGTGCCGTTCTTGGGCCGCGCGTTACTTCTGTTCAAGAAAAGAAGGAAGACAAGAAGGAAGGCAAGGTGGTTCAGAAAGATTACGATTTTCCAACATTTGAATGCAACTTCGACTTTGCTAGTTATTTTCAGAATAATGCTAGTTTTGAAGCTAGTGATTTTGCGTTTGAGTTATCAGATGACGGTTTAGCTAGCATTGATTTGCCATCTTCTAGTAATTTCGACTTTGCTATTAATTTTCAGAATAATGCTAGTTTTGAAGCTAGTGATTTTGCGTTTGAGTTATCTGATGACGCTTTAGCTAGCATTGATTTTCCATCTTCTAGTAATTTTGAGTTTGATGTGTCCGACGAAGTGTTAGCTAGTTTGAGTTTACCGACATCTTCTACCAATGTAAAAAGTATTGCTAGTAATCCAGTCTTTAATAATTGCACTATTAATTTCAATGTAAAGTAGACTATTGGTAGTGTTAAATGAAATGGTTTTCATTGTGAATTATAGTATTTATGAGCTGTAATTTCTGAAGTTTGGTTAATATCATAACTGAATAGTTAATATATCTATTAGTATTCTGTAATTTTATTGGAATACTAATATACATATTAGTATTCCATACAAAATACAGAATACTAATAGATCTATTAACCATTGTATTAATTCATCAACCCCTTCCTTTCCCTGCTGAATATTCAAGCCCTCCCTGTTCTTTTAGTTTGATGGGACTTGTATCCAGTTTATGACAATGCATGTGACCTGAATAGTGCTTTCAGATTGGATAGCTGCTTTATGAATTATTATAAAATAACCCAGAGGAAACTCGCGCGCTGATTGGCTGAAAGCCGTGTTTATATGAGAGTCCATAGACATGGAAATTCGCTGGCACGCGATTGTGAATGAACTGATCAAAATGGCAAACGACAAGGAATAATGTTTTCACCAAACGTTGACTTTCAATAATATGATTGTAATCAGCAAAACCGACATATATATTTAACAAAAATACAGCCAACCGACGAAGTTATCAAATTTGCTAACCATCCCGGCCAAGATATTTTTATTTGTGGTCCAACAAACAAAAGTTGAAACCACTTTTCGTTTAACTTATTTCGTACGGTAAAACTAAAACACACAAACGGCTAACAAGTCTAGTTTTTAAACAACCTCCTAATAGAGGAATAGAGTAAGGAATGGAGCTAGAGACTAAAGTAGACGAGAGGGAAAAGCAAGGCAACACTCTTTCCAATTTTTTCTCTGTCTTTTTTTATCCCAAACTAAAACTAAAAGGACATATCCCTTGCACCAAAAGCCCGGAAATTCCGCGGTATTCCGCGGAAAAAGCCCGAAGCCCGGAGCCAATCCGGGCTTTCCGCACGAGTAAAATTCCGCGGAAAGCCCGGAAAATATTCTGGGCTTTCCCGGAATCCATCCGGGCTTTCCGCGCGAGTAAAATTCTGGGATCTTCCGGGAAGGTACGGAATATAAGGAAACCTGGAAATCCGCGGAAAGCCCGGAAAATACCCTAGCTATCCCGAGAATTTTCCGTGCTTTCCCGGATTTCCGAATTCTAGGAAATCCACAATTTTTCAGGGTTTAAAAATCTAGGGAAATGTTATTTGCTTTCGCAGAGTTTCCCCCAGCTTTGCAAGTAAAATTTAACCTTTTCTGCTGGAACGAGTAATAGGTACTTATATTGACTGTGTGGGAGGGCCGGACGGGAAACTATTTGGCTCGGTCCGAGCGCACGTACAAAATGACCGAGAGCCAAATATTTTCCCGTCCGGCCCGACCTAACTCAGTCAATAGGTTTTTTTATCATATGACCATATTATTTTGTAGATCAAACCGCAAAACAGCAAGAAAAAATTGTGCTGGGCCGGAAGGCTTTTTCCGGCCCGCTCACGCGATACATGTCCGGCCCTCATCACGTGACTTTTGTAAATGGTTTTGAAAGGAAAGCGCGCGCGGGGTAGGGTTGTCCACATTATGCTGGCATAATTTCGAGCATAATGTGGACAGCCCTGCTGATGCATGCGTGCAAGTCTTTAAACTATTTTCCCCCTTGTCATCAAGAGTGGTCGCCATCTTGGGCCCATTTTTGCGAATGTTTGGGCCCAGCTGGGCGAATTCTGCTAGGCCTTCTGGTTTGACAGTTGGTGACGTCACAAGCCATTACAAACTACAGGGATCCCATTAACCCACTCAGACAAAATACCAAGCCAGAAGGCCTAGGGACTAGGCTGGAAGACTACATTGAAAGCTCCATCACGATCCAGAGTAACATGAAATAATTACATTTAGTATATACCACACCAGTGAATATCACTTTTCGCGCACTCTAATTGGCTACTCAAACAGTGAATATGATTTCATATTCACCTCCAAGCAAAGCAGCGATCATCTCGCGCGAGGTTTTGTCCATTTGACAGAAAACAAAATAACTATTTGGTACCGGCTATTCACCTGGGCCGGGTTGTTCAAAGCCCGATTAGTGCTAATCTAGGGTTAATTTCCATGACAACCAATAGGTTCTGTGCAGAGTTAATCCAGGATTAACACTAATCGGGCTTTGAACAACCCGGCCCTGGAGTGTGGTATATACTAAAACAATTATTCACCTCAGTGTTGGTGAATAATTGTTTAATATTCTGGAAACCGTCATAATTATGCAGGTAATGAATGCATCAATTAATTAGTTAATTTGTATTAATTAATTAATTAATCCGAATAAAAAAATGAGCATAATTGAGCATAATAGTGAGACCTTTAGAGCATAATAGTAATATTTTTTTAGCATAAAGAATTACCATAATAGTTAAAATTTCGAGCATAATGTGGACAAACCTAGCGCGGGGCCGTACGGGTCATATGATAAGTTGCTATTATTCTTCCAATGAGCGGCAGAATTCGCATTTCTGTGATTGTAGGTTAATGATGAACAATTGCTAACGTGAGTACTCAATAAAGATTAGGCAGCAGAGAGGGGAAAACACAAATTAAGAGTAGTTTACGATCTTAGATAATCGATTCTCTTGGAATCTTTCACTGGGACAGTTGCACGTTTACCGCGGTAATGTTTCCATTCATATAAACTCTCGCCAGTTTTGGGATGGTGGACTTGATCATTGAAGCCAGCTGACATGCCATTTGTGCTTTGTTATCAGGTTTGCATCTTTGTAATTACACGCAGCAGCAATAAAATAATTGACCGTACAGTGCTTTAAATTTAACATGGTTTCACTAAATCTCTTATGTATGATAAAATTTACAGTGTATAATAACTACTATATACGGTATATTTGCTATTGAGTGTAAAGCAGACCGGCCTTCTCCCCGCCCCATCCCCCCCAAAAAAATCTGGCTGCATGATGAGTTAAGAGAGGATTTTTCTAACTATCGCGTATGTATTATTTGCAAAAAGCGCCAAAAACTAACCCGCACGGTATATTTGCTATTGAGTGTAAAGCAAACCGGCCTTCTCCCCCCCTCCCCCCCCAAAAAAAAAATCTGGCTGCATAGATGAGTTATAAAGAGAGGATTTCTAACTGTCTCGTATGTATTATTTGCAAAAAGCGCCAAAAACTAACCCGCAGACTAATTTGAATTCTATTTTTCGCTTTGGATTAACACTCTAATTACTATTTCATTAGTCACAAAAAAATAAAAAAATAAAACTCTTGAGTATGAACTGTTTTAGCGTGGCACGAAGTTAATTTCTTGCTTTTCTTTGTAAATAAACCGCCTCAAGTTTTGTTAGCTACATAGCCAGGTCTTGCACTTATCTGACGAGAGAAGTTTGTTTTAAATTTTCGCTTAGTTTGGATTTATTTAACACTCCAATGTAATTTTCAGTCCATTCAAAAAGCAACACAAATATTGTGAAATCTTTGCTAAAATCGATTTTTAGCTCGGCACAAAACTTCATCTTTAGCCTGTTAGTTTTTGGCACACAATATATACGCGGTTTTGTTCAAATTATCTTCTCCTAAAAACACTGTCGCCGAGAAATGAGTGATTGGCAAAATGACAATTGACAAATTGTACACTCGCGGGCTGATCTTTGGAACCCTGTACTGATATTTGGAACCCTGAAGGACCGCTGGAGAATTATAAGCTCGCTGTTTGTTAGGATTCCACAGACAAAACACTCAGAGAACGTCCATCTTTCTTTATCTTTCTCTAAGTGAACTAACTGCATTTATTTACCGATACTGGAAGTAAATGCGCGCTCGCGCTAAAAAAACACGCGTTTGTTTTCCCGCCTCTGAAACATGCACCAATCAGAGTACGATTATAGTCAGTTTGATACAGAGATTGACAGCTGAGCACGAGAAGGGCATCTGCTGCCCACGAAAAACAAATCAATATGGCGGCAACGTGTTATAAACGTGAAGGACAACAGTTCGTTTCTGGAAGAAGATTTATGTACGAAAATATCTTCAATGCTTTTCTTGGTACCACTTGAAGAAAGCTTTTATATTGGGCACCTAAATGCTTGTCAAGAAAAACGCCTTGGGTGGTGATAGAGCCTTTGGAGGGTAGGTATGCCATTCAGGCCTTTTTTCTTCCATGACTGAGTGAGTGATCTAGTGACGGCTGAGTCTTTAATAATAATCTATTATTAAAAAACTTTACCCGTGTTTCGTATATCTTTAGATCAATCAAACAATTATTGGGAAAGTCTAGAATGTTTGCCAGCTTTTCTAATGCAATGGATTTTCGCACTAAATAATTTAGTTCACAGATTTATTTCGTTTTACTATGAAACTGAAAATGCAGGGAGAAAATACGGAGAACTAGGTTTGGTGCATGTGTCTTCTCGTGTATTAAATCAGACATTTACATGTAACCGGGAAAGTCTGATTTTCACCCCAGAATCGGCATGATATTTTCCGTACTTTCCGGGTATTTTTACCCGTGCTTTCTGTGAAAGGCCGGAAAAACGAGTTTTTCGGGCTTTTTCCGTGCTTTAGGCTTCCCTGATAAATCAGCCATTACCGGGAAAGTCTGGATTTTTTACCGGCCTTTCCTGGCTTTCCAGACTTGCCCGGAATTTTTTTCCAGGCTTTCTGTGAAAGGCAGGAAAAAAACGGGATTTCCGGGATTTTACCGCGCAAGTCTAATGCAAAAAGCACGGTGAATAGTCCGGGCTTTTCCGGACTTTTCGGGCTTTTTACCGGGCTTTTGGTACAAGGGATACGTATTTGTCGGCGACGAAGTCACGAAATAATAAGCCTTCATATAAGGCCAATTGTTATCATTCACCCTGTTTGGTCTTAGATAATTCAGATAAGGTTTTTAGCTTTCTCCTTAACATTTTATGAACAACTACATGAATTTTGCAAACTCACGACTGACATGCGACAGTTGTGAAGTTGACATTTTGTTGAATTTTTTCACTGAACAAAATGAGTTTTTCCCTCTTACCTTGCACTCTTAGCCTCATCTCATTGGAAGGAAAGTTCCAACAGCTAGATCTTTCCATTGAGTTTGGTGAAAATAAAAGTTCATTCAGTTCAACAGGGGAATCATGTTTCCTCACGTATATTCTGTCATTCAGCGACAAAAACACCCAGTTCAAGTCCTCCACTCCTCGAATGCCTTTCGCCTTAAATTTCCGGGAAAGCATGTCTTAAATTCCGAGTTAGTCTTTTCGGGGACTGTTGAAGCAGATGTTTTTAAAATAGAGCCACACACTGACACAGAGCCAGAGGACACAGACTGACAGAGCATTCCTTCGTTTCTCTCAGTTCTGTATCGGGGGATTTCCCGCGCTGTGCAAACTCACCGTCGGTCGATTTCTGACGGCTGTTACGGTTAGGAGAATTGATCTTCTGATCGTGCGTGCGTACGATTTTCTCGCGTGTTTTTCCTGTTCGTTATTTTATAAAAGCAATATAACACGCTTTTCATGTCTTTGTTCTCTTATATAAACACTTGGGATATTGTTCTCCCAACATATCCCGCGTGTTTATATAAGAGAACAAAGACATGGAAAGCGTGTTATATTGCTTAATTAATGAATATTATAAATAATTATACATGACGTCATTCAGAAACTTATAATTATACATAACGTCATTCAGGTTTTGAAAATGCATGTCATTCGAGTTTAGACATCTCTCGTTCCATTCTACGACCGCGCGAAATGTTGGTTGGACGAAACGCAATTACTGGTACTCTCTTACTCGTAATCCATTCACCATAATAAATTATTGTTGTGATTTTTGCAATTTGTTTAATTCGTTCACAATGTTGTAACATAGCTCACTTCCGGTTGCCGTCCACATGTCTTGATCATGACCTTTTAGACATGTCTCGTTCTAGTCTACGACCGCGCGAAATGTTGGGTTACTCGTAATCTATTCACGATAAATGTTTTTTGCAATTTGTCTTTCAACTTAATTCGTTCACAATTTTCACTAGAACACCTAAACTAAACGAAATATATCACATAGTTAGACGACAAGTCTAAATCTACATCTCGGACTCGTATAAAATGAGGGAAAAGTTATCTGATGCAGTACTATATAAAGATAAAGTTCCTGTTTGTTCGGCGCAGTTCGGTTCAATTCAGTAGTATCCACAACACAGACAACACAATCTAATTAATTATTACGAGTCAATAAACTTCTTTAAAGAGGTCCCTTTAGTTTATTTATTAAACCACTGAAAACGAGCACAGCACTTGGTATACACTGAAAACATCTGCTTAACTAAGATTTGAAAAATAAATCTTATCGGCACAATCGCTCGTTACATGGTTGTAAATATTCCGCTTGGAAATATTTCGCTTGGTATTTACTTCATTGAAAAGCTCAATGAGGGTTTCTGCCGTCAAATTTGAACTTCTTCAGCTTTCCCCATATTAATAGACATGTATAATGTCTCTCAATCCAGCAGAAAGACTCTCGATCTAGCTAGGTTATTCTGTCGTAAAACATGCCTTAGCTGTGTGGTTGGACTTTACTAATAAGACCTAACCGAAACTGTTATACTCCTTGACAGGCAGTAGTATTGCATAATTTTACGGCCCGCCCACGATGGAATAGATCTCAGCGAAATCGATATCTCCTTGTCTCGTCATTGTCTAAAGGCTTTGACCTTTGTTATCTGAACGCGCCTGACGAAATCTAACCTTTAATTATAATTGGATACCTTTACATAAATCTGTTTAGGTAGGCACATCCGGTTTCGAATGTCGTCACTGTTCGAATGTTGTGCTTTAAAACATTTACGAACGTTGTGCTTTAAAGATTCATGTATTTTTTTGGTCAACGAAAGTTCCTTCACAAGAATCGTTAAGTTAGGAGGTACTTAAAATGGACCGATAGAATCTAATGTAAGAGTCTGACTTTACCCTTCGAAATCTAATTTCGATCTCACCCGGGTCTTGTTTTCACTGTTAAGTCCTGTAAATAAATTAAGTGGCTCGCGAGTGTACCCGAGCGGTGTGGAATCTGATTGGTTGACCGCGTCACGTGTTGTGCAAAATCGCAACACGATAGAACAAAAAGAAAAGACAGACTGAATTTTAAAGAGCTGTGTCACGGTAATAGGCTTCGCGTTCCGGGCCTGAATCGAAACAGCGATTTCCACCGTTTTTGATATGGCCTACCGAACCTCTCGGCCATGTGGGATGCTTAAAATCAAAACAAATATGCATAAATGACCAACAAACAGTGAAAATAAACAGTCTCCAGGGAATATATTGAAAATCCTTTCAATCAAGCATCGAAGGAGGGAAGTTTAACTGTTTGTATCGAATTAAAGCCACCAACCGAGCGATTACTCAATACATGCGCAGTACCATTACATAGCCCCTTTAAGACTCCGGCGACTGCCTAGCAGCTCCGGAGTAATACATTGGTCTATACTAAATCATATTCTAAAAAAGGAGAAAAAAGGGAAACCAATAATTAATTTACTATTAACATTGCACATACAGTTATTTTCATTGATGAGGTTTCTTAAACCTTTTTTGTGAAGGAAAGAATAGTTCGATTGATTTTGATTTTAGGGCTTAAATTGCTCCATATCCTTTAATTTAAAATAAATATAATTTTGATCAAGTATAGTTATTTTGAATGGAATATACAACTTCCTAGACTGACTAGTATTATAGGAGTGAATTTGAGTATTATAGTAGTTTTCTTGCAAACAATCAAATACTTTAGGAAGGAGGTTATTTTACTACAACTACCAGAACTTTTCAAATTCGATCTTTTTCTCAGTCAAACTTTGAGAATTCCTTTGAGAATACGAAGACAATGGTCCAAATTAGAGGAACAAAAGAATCCGCGCAAATAGTTCTGGTAGTTGTAGACTCCATCATGCAAACGTCCTATTACATTCTCTTCACACTTCTGATAAAAATAACGGTAAATGAGTAGAAAAAAATCAACCGAATGCATTTTCGATTTTTCTTGAATAGTTTATTCGGAATTGCAGTAGAATAAATATATTATATTTTTATAAACTGGGGAGGATTCCGCCGAGTGGTGCATTGAACGCGTGAAAAGCTTAGCTTAGAGTACGTTAACCTCATTAACTCAACATAAAAAGAGTGTTTTGAATGAAATTCTTCCAAACTGCTGGGGTCTTTTTAACTTGATAATTATACTTTGCTTTTGAACATATCTTGTCACATAAACAAATGTCAAAATCAAGGTCAAACTGAGTCAGTGAACTTTGCAGTGAAAAAGTAGATGACAAATACCACAGTATTCACTGAAAAGATTATTTGGAAATTTGTGAAATAACACTTCTCAAACTCATTAATAATTCATGAGAGTCATCCAATGGAGGAACTGTATTTGGTCACATGCATGGGTTTTGATACCGGGTGAAACCCTTGTGTTTGATCATGTTTCCAACCCTAGTGATCAATATTTCTTAATCATCATATTCATGAACCACTAACTAATTAAATACTGATAAACCGACAAGTAAGGAGCGAAGAAGCCTAAAGAAATAAAGAATGACATAGAAAGAAAAAGTCTGCCCCCACTGGAGTTCGAACCACGACCCTTCCGACTGCTTGTACTAACTCTTGTCCACTACTCTACTAGTACGCTAGTTGAAATCACTGCCATCAAAAAAGAATAATAAGTCATCTATTGAATAATTAGATACAACAGTCAAATGGTAAACAATACTTGCTAATGAAGTTTGAAAAGAAACGTATGTAAAATTGTCGGTTTTGCATTCGCATGAGAAGACATGTCAAACACTCATTGTTCGTCTTTCATCAGGGGATTTCAAATATTTCGAAAACAATAAAACCCTCGAGGCTACGCCTCTCGGGTTTCATTTGTTTTCTCAATATTTGGAACCCCTGATGAAAGACTCCAATTCGTGTTTGACATAGTTCTTACCTATTCTTCGTTTGTAATGACGTCATGGCGGCCATGTTGGATGACAATAACAAAAGATTCGGCAATAGATTATTTTGTTATAAATGTCATCCAACATGACCGCCATGTCTTAAATCTCTGGATATTGATTGCAAACCAGCAATAATTAAACTTTTGTTGTCATGGAAGGGTTGTGAAATCCTTATTTGCGTTCTGGAGCAGAAGTGCACACGAGCTGAAGCGACTGAAAAGTATCTGCAAACTTTGACCAGCGAGAAGCATGTTGCTAGTGTATTACTATTACTGTTTTCCTACCTCAACAAAAACCAACACGCTAAATTCCAATTAGATATGTGGATTAGCCGGGTTCTGGCTTTGATCAGCCCCCGGCTATGGTTGTTTCAGGTCCCGTTAGAAATTCAGAGTTTATTATCAGGCAATTTAGCTATACTTCAGATTTCAATAAAAATATTTTATTTATATTGCTTAAGAGGTATCTTACGTAACATACCGTAACTCAAAAAAAATAGAAAACGTAGGGAAATTAGTTGTAATTTATACTTCAATGAGTTAAATAATGTGTAATCCATTCTTTTTAAGAGTCTCGTTTACTTGCATAAACTGTTACATAACTAATATTCTAAGAAAGTGAATGGTATTCTCTATTCCTTTTAGCTTCCTCGTCTGGACTTTTTCGACAAAGTTCAAGATCTTCCCACCAAAGGTTCAGCTGCTGTGTGTGCTTTTAAGATCAACGGTGACTTGTATCTCGCATTTGCTAATGATAAAGGTGACACCCTTAAACATAAAGCTCATTCTGTTATTTACAAAATGACAGGATCTACGACTCCATTCCAAACCCTTGCAACACGAGGAGCTTTCGGTGTTGAGCACTTTCAGATAGGAAGTGATCACTATCTTGCCGTGTCGAACCACTACGACGGCACATTCCAAATGAACTCAACTATTTACAAATGGAATGGTAACCGGTTTCTCCAGTTTCAGACTATCGCCACCAAAGGTGTCACAGACATGATATACTTTACCATTCGAGACCAAACATTCCTGTGCATCTCAAGTTACAGCGACGACAGTTCTTACTCGATCAATTCATTCATCTACAAATGGCAAAATAACAGGTTCGTCAAGTTCCAAGACATTCGCACAGAAGCTGCTATGGGATGCTCTGCGTTTTCTATTGAGAACCAACATTTTGTCGCTTTTGCAAGCTACATGTCTTACAATTCATCAAATAAGTTCGCCGTTCAGTCGATGGTGTTCAAATGGACTGGCGCCCATTTTGTTAAGTTCCAGTCGTTGCAGACATATGGAGCTTATGATGTGCACTACTTTGCGATCAACGCTCTTCACTTTCTTGGATTTTCTTGTTACTTCACAGGCAGCAAATACAACACTGATTCATTTATCTACAGGTGGGATGTTACCAGATTTATCTTGTTCCAATCCATCCCAACACGTGGTGCTGTGTCAATGCGGTCATTCGTGGTCAGCGGTGATACCTACCTTGCTGTTGCTAATTACAATGGCGACTCTCTCAAGCACAAAGTCAAATCCGTTGTGTACAAGGCAGTCGGTGCACAGTTCGTTAAATATCAAGAGCTTAACTCGCGCGCTGCAAATGATATGGACGTATTCAAATACAAAGGATACACGTACCTTGCACTTGCGAACTACTACGACCAGGACGCAAGAAAATACAACACAAACAGCTTCCTGTATAAATGGATCTGATATAACTTTGCCACAAAAGCAGTGACGTATGAGGCAATAGCAAGTAAAATGAACTAAAATGGAAATGAGCGGTTTTCGATTGATAGTCTTAAAACCAAAACCTGAGCCAATCACAAGCAAGTAAAAACCCAATGAACCAATCACGAACTGAAGTAATCATGATTGGTTTTACTTCAACCAATCACGAAGAAATGTAAACGCAATCAGCATAACTACACAATCCAATTCGAAAGCAACCACCTAGTTACTTTTCGACACTCAATTGAAAACTGCCCTATTCCTGTTGCTGTAATTCCTGTAAATAATGTATCCTGAGTGACGGTACTTTACACCTTTAAATTGTCATTACAAAATAACATATTAATAAGAAAGAAGCACCCCAGCAACAGAACGGATTACATCATCAAACAATATCAGCACTGCCATTATAGGATTCTTGAAACAGGACCGTAAATTAGATCATGCCAAAAAAAAAAGATTCTTTCTTTTGTAATATGACACAAGACCTAGTAGTTACAACAAGAGTTTTCTTTCAATATGATACATTTAAATTACCCAGTTCTTAATGAATAACCGAAAAACAAAAATAAATACGATTCTTTTACACCCAGACGTACATGCAAAGCATAGCCAATCTGTGGTAAAAGGTGTGACCGACTCCCGTGGGTTTTCCAGTTTGATTTTTTGTCATATTATGTGAACTTGGATTTATTTGACCGATATTTATAATCAAGCTCCAAAATTGACAAACCCTTCATCAATTTATAAGTCATTTGCAGGAAACAGTCACGTGCTGATATATTACTTCAATAACGGATGAATTGAGCTCGTAATCCCAAAAGAAAAGTTTTACTGAATGGAAAACAAACTATATAGAAAGATGGATTGGAGGTGGAAATAGCATTTCCAAACAGGTTTAGCAAATAACACCACCGATCTTGTACAAGTAATACTATGTTTAAATAATGAAGTCAGATTTGTTTTCCCTCCCGTACAACCACGTGATTGAATTCATGCAAAATACCCATTCATTAACTAACCTGTTTAAAAAATCTGCTTTAAAAAATTAGTTTAAAAAAATCCCTGAAAATTAAAAGAAGCCACAAGCACCATTTAAAAGTTCCTAGGACGATGGGGTCTGCATTCATGTACGTCCGAGGGTTAGAAATATAATGTTGTTCTTACGTATTCAGAAATAGTACAGAAATGAAATACTTCATAATGCAAGATAAATAACACTAAGATAGTAATATGTCATCAGTCACATGCAAAGCGGATTTGTCAAATAATGTTCACAAATGTGTGGATTTGGAATGGACAAGGACTGTTAGTAGTAATAACATAAAATAGGAAAACATGGCGAGGACTTTTATCCCGTTGGGGATGGTGATCACGTGGTATATCCACGATATGTTCACTGCATTATTGCGTATTCAGATAAAAAATAAATTACATATTGTATGAGAGTGAATAAATAATGTGCATTATTGAGTGCTGGTGTACTGAATATGATCTTAAAGCTGATCCGTCTCGCTTTTGTTAAGGCTCGTAATAAGTAATTTTGAAAAACCGGCTTTCTATCTTTCTACACTCTCGAACATATGTCCACGCGGCTAAAGGAAGATTATAACCATCCACAAAGTACGGTGGCTCATAGGAACAAAACACTTGCCAGATTAAAAACACTAATGCCAGAATGAAAACACTTCCCAGAATGAAAACACTAATGCCAGATTAAAAACACAATCGAAACAATAGCTTTGCGGTTCGCTGATCTCTTGCATTGTCTTGTTTTTATTTATTTAAAGTTATTGTTTATTTGACAAAGATTTTGAAATTTGGTTATAGCGCGGCACCATACACACAACGATGAGCTAGAGCAAACATTCGTGAATTCTGTTTGCTATTTGACAACGAGCTGTACCGAAAGCACGTCTGTCAAACCCGGTGGCCCAGGTTCGAATCCTCAATTTTCATTTTTATTTCAAATTCCCCTCCCCCGGGCCAAAATGTCCATTACAGGGTCATATTAGGCGATTAAATGTCCCTACCCCCGGGACACCATGACACTGCACTTTGTCAGTGCACAGTCGTAGCCTTTTCGATTGCGACTTGTTTCTCGAAGAGCAGACAAATCTTTGTTATAATTTGCGTTTGTATAGCCCGAATTCGAGATAAATAAACACTTGAAGTTTGATAAGTATATATTTTGTTGATAAGTATATATTATGTTTCGATTTGATCGGTACATCACTATTAATCTTTTTCCCCCTAAACCTAATTAACATGTCGGTTTCCCTTCATTATTCCTCCCGATTAATGTTATCTTTCGTTTTGAAAAGCTGGTTTCCAAATTTTACAAAACAAATGTTGTGACAGAACCCAATACGTAATTCAACTTAACATTCAATCAACAAACTTTTCAAGAAAACTTGACTTTTTGAGCCGATGAAAACGTGCTGTCCAAAAAAACTCCCGCGTCGCGCCAGTAAAATTACTGAGCACCGGTCAAACCGGTTTTTTGCAAGTAAGGTAATTATAACATGTCACGCAGGCTATAGTCACGCTCCTCCCAACAACGCCGGTGGCACGTTACGATATACGATATATTTCGCGCCACGTTTTTGGCTGATGAAATCCCTTTTTAAACCACTCAACCTCGTCCCGTTATACGCATTGGGCATTCGTTTCCGACGGATTTCATTTAAAGCATTCATTTTCACACCGGCTATGAATAATTCAACGGCTTTATTTAGATTTCCCGCTAAAGACTGAAAAAGTTACTATATTAGTTACCAGTTCCCATTCTCAGGATATTTACTCGGGTCCAGTGCATTTTGACCGTGGAAGACGCGCGCTGTCTCTAAAATGGCATCATTAGAACTTATGTAGCCTGGCCTCTTTTGACTTATTTCCGCCACCTGGCAGTGTTTTGCAAATTGGCAAGTGTTTTCATTCTGGCAAGTGTTTTCATTCTGGCAAGTGTTTTCATTCTGGCAAGTGTTTTCATTCTGGCAAGTGTTTTCATTCTGGCAAGTGTTTTCATTCTGGCAAGTGTTTTCATTCTGGCAAGTGTTTTCATTCTGGCAAGTGTTTTCATTCTGGCACTAGTGTTTTCATTCTGGCACTAGTGTTTTCATTCTGGCACTAGTGTTTTCATTCTGGCACTAGTGTTTTCATTCTGGCACTAGTGTTTTCATTCTGGCACTAGTGTTTTCATTCTGGCACTAGTGTTTTCATTCTGGCACTAGTGTTTTCATTCTGGCACTAGTGTTTTCATTCTGGCACTAGTGTTTTCATTCTGGCACTAGTGTTTTCATTCTGGCACTAGTGTTTTCATTCTGGCACTAGTGTTTTCATTCTGGCACTAGTGTTTTCATTCTGGCACTAGTGTTTTCATTCTGGCACTAGTGTTTTCATTCTGGCACTAGTGTTTTCATTCTGGCACTAGTGTTTTCATTCTGGCACTAGTGTTTTCATTCTGGCACTAGTGTTTTCATTCTGGCACTAGTGTTTTCATTCTGGCACTAGTGTTTTCATTCTGGCACTAGTGTTTTCATTCTGGCACTAGTGTTTTCATTCTGGCACTAGTGTTTTCATTCTGGCACTAGTGTTTTCATTCTGGCACTAGTGTTTTCATTCTGGCACTAGTGTTTTCATTCTGGCACTAGTGTTTTCATTCTGGCACTAGTGTTTTCATTCTGGCACTAGTGTTTTCATTCTGGCACTAGTGTTTTCATTCTGGCACTAGTGTTTTCATTCTGGCACTAGTGTTTTCATTCTGGCACTAGTGTTTTCATTCTGGCACTAGTGTTTTCATTCTGGCACTAGTGTTTTCATTCTGGCACTAGTGTTTTCAATCTGGCAAGTGTTTTCAATCTGGCAAGTGTTTTCAATCTGGCAAGTGTTTTCATTCTGGCACGTGTTTTCATTCTGGCACGTGTTTTCATTCTGGCATTAGTGTTTTCATTCTGGGAAGTGTTTTCATTCTGGCATTAGTGTTTTTAATCTGGCATTAGTGTTTTGTTCCTATGAGCCACCGTAACAAAGAGTTCCTAAAGCCGATGTCGCTAGTGTGAACCATTATTTTACAAACAATGAAGTTAAGGCGCTAATAAATAGCACTAAACACGCATAAAAGAAAACGTTCGGAGTACCATTCAGACTATGCAGATGCATAATGATGTGTGCGGATTTGCCGCTTTGTCGGCCAAAAACCAGAACCAGAACGTGATATTTTAATGACTATTTTTGTTTGGTTTACTGATTTAGCAAACATGAATTACTGGACCCCTCAACTCCCTTACGTTCAACGTTGTAATCAGTTTTTTTAAGCACAAAAACGGTACTCCCTGACAAAGTAACCCAGAAACAAAAACGTACAAATATTTGAAAAGTAAAATCTACTGATTTGTCATTGTATCATTGTGAAATAATGGACTAAATGAGAAATAAGTAATTTTATTCATAGGAGGGATACAGTACTTTATGCCTTCTGGCTGGTATTTTGTCTGAGTGGGTTAATGGGATCCCTGTGGTTTGTAATGGCTTGTGACGTCACCGACGAACTGTCAACCAGAAGGCCTAGCAGAATTCGCCCAAAAAGTGGGCCCAAGATGGCGACCACTCTTGATGACAAGGGGGAAGATAGTTCAAAGACTTGCATGCATCAGGTGATAGGAAAATAACATTGAGTTTTCTTATTCTAAAATGTTTGACGTTTGCCGTGTAACTTTCAAATGGTAAAAACCTGGCAAAATGTAGTCGGAGTATTAAAATTAAAATTATCGAATATCCTGTATTCTTTAAAGTAACAAGAGGCTGTACCAGCCTTTACTCGGGCCATAAAGAATTTCAACAAGGAACAGTTGGTACAACTTTGCAGGTTCGATTAAAAAAGTATTTTACACTTGCAATTTTTTAGCCTTTGAGAGTATAATAAATTATTTTCGATTATTTTTACAAGAGTTATATATATAAATTATTTTGAAAAATAATTGTGATTCTTTAGTCTCCAGAGAAGCCATTATATTACTCATGTAAAAATAATCCTATTTTAGAGTGCCTGTGATGATAACTGCCATGGAAAGCGGAAAGAAAATTGCAGCGATGTTTGTAACATTAACAGTGGCTACATGTGTTTGAGACAATATACACGTGGCAACACAAGACCAGTGATAATATAGTGAACACGAATGATTAATTCCATCATGCTCTGCTGTTATGAGACTTACAACTCTTTACCACATGGTTTAATTTAAGTTTAATTTCACATGGTTCAAGGCATGGTTTTCAGGGAAAAATACAAGAGGCCAAGTAAAACCTCAACAACATGTCTTTAAAATAACACATGCAATGTTCATTTGAACTTCCTCCCAGTGATTTAGCATTCAGTTTTGAACTGTATCAGTAGCATTGCATATTTACTGGCAGCTACTACAGCAGTGTTATGCATGTATCAGGCAGAAGGTGGCGGAGATGTGAACTAGGCGGAACTAGGGCTTTTTAGCTTCCTGAATACTTTAGAACATAGTTCATGCCTCCTGGTATCAAGACGAGAGCAGTTACATAGAGTGAGTGCTTCAGAGTAATATTATTGATCAGTTGTCGACCCACTTTAGATTATGTCGAAGCGTTAAACCGAGGACCCTATAAGATGAGACACGTTCAAGCGGTTGATCATTAATATTGAGATACCGTGTAGGAGTTTAATTTAGCGGGAGTTAATTTTTGCGGATTTTGCGGATTTCCTTCGATCCGCAAAAAAAAAACCCGCAGAAAAAAACTCCCGCAAAATTTTTCGCCGCGAAAATATACTCCCAGAGAAAAAATAGTAAATATTGTTTTAATGGTTATATCGGGTTAACAGCAACTTTTTAACATTGAACATAATAGGAAACGCCAGCCAAAGTTAATAAAATATTTTTTTCTTCTCCCATAGCCGGCTTATCACGGAAAACCGTACTTTCCCGCTTCTGTGTCACGTTCAACGTCAGTTGTCGTAAATAAAGACTGACAACATACAGTCAATTCCAAAGTACATGTACGCAATGGATTAATCTACAGACTTAATTCCTGCAGCAAATAAAGCGTGCTCTCATAACTCCGAGGCGACCGGCACAACAGGCATCTGTATTCCCGATTCAACTCCAGACACGTCCTCAAAAGAAACGGAGACTGTTATCATAATCGACTAATACGTTTTTACAAGAACGTACAATAATTCCCTCAGGTTTTGTCGTTGTTTATGTTCATGTTGGCGCTAGAACAACAACTATAGAAACTTCCTGTCGAAATTGTAAGTCAGGAAGTAAAATTTCAATTTAATACCGATACTGCCTTGAATTTTATTTATACTTGACCAGAAATCCGCAAAAATTTCCTCCCAGCAGAAATTTTAGCTGTCTCGATCCGCAAAAAATTCCTCCCGCAAAACAAATTGAGTCGGCAATCCGCAAAATTTTTCTCCCGCAAAAATTTCGTCCTACACGGTAAGTGGCCTCATGTTGATGACGGAGCTGAGGAAACTAATGGACATCTCTTTACATTTCTTAGGATAAAGTTTCATATGAGATGAGAACTGATGATTGATGGAACTTCACGATATCGTCGATATCGAACCGCCGGTCCTGGGACCAACTTGTTTGCCTAAGTATTCGGCACCCTTGTTTTTCATAATATTAAGGTGTATCTGACCAAAGTTTTTTTTTTCTCAAATGTTATACAGTTTACATGATTAAGAATGTTAAACAGTGATGAGGCCATATGCATCATCCTCCTCGCCTCGGGTGTCAAATATAGAATAAACAAATAATGCGAAACTTTATCAATCCAAGAAAACGTGCTCACTAGCTGTATTACCCCCTTCATCACCCCTGGATCCACCCCTGCGAAAGGATCATACACCAATGACCAGTGACAGTTTTCTGCCATCGCTTTATTTGGTATCTAAGCAACTGACCTTTACCAATGAAGAAAAAGCGTCACGTTCGCTATCCACAACTGCATCGCCAACTATTTCGGTCATGTCGAGTCTGCGGTACGTCAGCGGTTTTCCTTGTGAATACACTTATTTTTCACATACCAGAGGCTTTTGACACTGTCAATACTCATGTGATAGTTAAAATCTTTCAAAGTTTTAAATATTAAGAACGTCGGACATTCGGAAAAATAGTGATTTTACGCTCCTGAGTGAGATGGAAATCATGTGATTATTTTGGTTTAACTGCTGGCCAAATCTACCGTTTTTACAGCTATCCCACAATTAACTGAATGCTTGGATTACTGAGTTTTCGGCGTAAAGTTTGATACCAAATATGTGAACCTTCGAGCGACTTTTCTGCGTAAAATTGCCCTGAGATTCTCATCGATTCACGAAGAGGAAACAACTACAGCGGATGGAGCATCGTGCTGGATTTTAGTTCAATTTGTAGCGAGTTTACGGGAAAACAGAAAAAGGAAATCTTAAAGGTCTGAATGTATAATTTTGGATTACGAACGAGAACCAGGTCTAGTATGTGAATCCAGTCCGGCAAATTGAGTAATCGATATTGGTATAAAGATATAAACTTGTCAACTTTGGGTTTAGCGTGTTTTTGCTCCTCCATGAAAGATTGAATGGCGATCGACTTTCTTCGTAGTTGAGCATAGTGGAAAGGAAAAGCATACTGACAAGCAGTTGATCTAAATTTTTGAAACAATCAGATGATTTTGGCTTGTATACTGGACTACTGGTCCGATAAGGTGAGAATATATATTATGTTCGCTTCTGGTTCGCTTGTATTTGTAAAATTGTGAAGTCGTTCCATACATTCTTTGTTAAATCTGAGGACATTTTAGAGTCATTTATGGTAGAAACCGCTTATGTACCGCGGGCGCAATGTCCGTGATTGTTGGCGATGGTACATATTTTAGTAGAAGTGGGAGTATGATTTAATATAATCGGAAATATACTCATTATTTCCTCTTCGCTTTGATTGGCCTTGAACTTCAAATATACATGACTATTCTTCAGACATGAATCATTGTTTGACTTTGTTCCCTAGTTACGATACTCTCCCTAAAGTATTTACACTTCGTTTTCCATTCTTATGACATCAAAAGTTCTTATCGATGAATGATAGAATTGACGGGTGGGTGAGAAATTAGAGTTTGATTATTTGAAAGGGTTCGGTTGGTCAAAGGATCGATAAATCCCTATCCAGTGGTTACGCAATTTAACCAAACTAGCTTATTTTATCACTCGATAGCTAGGGATTTATCCGGATAGCGTTATCCACCCTTTGCCGACAACCTTAACCGGGCCCTGTAGTTTAGATCATTCATGAAGGAATAGATACTTTCCTTGTTCAGATCACAGGCCAACAAAAATATTAGTGAAGTGAATTAAAAGAACTCAGTGGATGAGCAGTAAACGCCAATTAATTGCGCCAAACAAAATATTTTTAGGAATTATTTTGTTTTCTGAAACATAATTTCTAAAATATATAAACAAACATATAAACTATAAACAATTATTCAGATCAGACGCCCATTTTATATATATATATATTATCTTCAGTTACGTCGTTGATTAGTGAGACAAGATATTTAATTAAAATCGTAAAGGAAGGTAGAGTTAGTCCAAGTTAAGATGTAATGTCGTAGTATAATGAAATCCTCGAGGGCACTAAAGCCACCCGCTGTCACGTTGTAATTTTTGCCCCCCCCCCTCCCTCCCTCACACTGTTCACAGTTTTACATTTACAGAGGACTAAACACGGACTGAACATTATGTGGATCGGCTCTACTAAGGGGGTCCGGGGAAAATGTTTTGAAATTAAGGTTTCTGAGATCGCTGGAAATGCACCCAAACCTACCTTTAATTAATTTCAGATGGATCTAGATGATATTTTTTTACTAATGGAGTTTCAAAATTAAGATGAGGCAAACAAAATATTAGGCAAGACAATTGAATGGTGGTTGCATTAGGTGCTCTGTATGTTTCTCATTGGATTGGCTGATTACTATTTAATAAAGCAAGGTATTTCTCTGGGGGGGTCCGGGGATGCTCCCATGGGGGAAAATTTTGAAAATTGCGGCCCCTTAGATGCCTGGAAATGCACCCAAAAATATAGACAGCCCCCCTTTCTATGCTTATTTTTTTCTGTGACCCCCCCTCTCATGCTCTTGAATTTTTGATGACCCCCCCCCCCTCATTCTTGCCAGCCGCCCCCCCCCTCCCCCCAGGCATAAATAATGAATGGTCCCTAAATTCAAATCGAATGGAAAATATAATTTTGTTTATATTAAGTGATTTGATGCTCGCTTAAATAGGCTTGAAACTTAGAGAATCCAGCTATTGTTCAATTTAGTGTTGATTTCAAGAACACTAGGTTAATCGAGGACTCGATTTATTCAGTATGATGCAGAAGTTTGCATTTATTTATAATTAGTAATAAGATAAGATAGTGATATATAAGGGAGCAGGTCAAAACACATGCCCTCTCCACGTGGGTGGGGGCTGCTGCCATCCATTCCTCTGGAGAGAAAACTCAATATTAAAAATAATTTGTTCTTAAATATCTTCAAAACTAAAAGGCATAATCTAGACACAAATGCACTGCATGTTTTGTCCTACGTTATCATTTCATTTTCTGTGTTAAAATTACAACTAGGCCCCCAAGAATGGAAAATAGATGGTCAAAAATGGGGGATGGGGGTGGTACCCTACCCTGACAGCTGTGTCTGTTGAAAAAAGTGGGTCCCTATCTGGGGCATGTGTTTTGACCTGCTCCCTAAGTGATCATGAACCGATAAACAATTATGAGGCCCTTTCAGGGGGTATGCATGTCCCCTGTCTGCGTTTCAAAACTACTCGTGTCGCAGTCTCTGAAGGTGGGCATGTCGTCTATTGCTGATTTTCTTATTTCTCTCTGTCGCTCTCGTAACTTCAGACGTTCGTCGTTAGTTCATGTCCTGTCATGTCGCTGTTTCAATGCCGTGTCGCTTTGTCGCTATTTACCCTAAAATGGCCTCAATTATGACAATGACTTGTTATCATGAGCAACCGTTATTGTATTACTTGTTATTTTCAATTCTTAACCTATTTTTCGCATAACCTATTAATTATTTTTCACTTGGGCGGGGCAAACTGGAAAACTCTGCTACTTTAGCTTCTGTTCACAATTTTTTTCTTATTATTATTGATATTTTTCTCCTCAAATGTACTGACTACACCGATAAATATATTTGTTTAAAACAGTGTAAAAGTTAAATTGAATTAAATTATTTTACACGGTATAATACTGAACGCATTTGAGTTTTTAAAATGTCATAACTAATGATAATATTCATGCACTTGACTCTGGTATACAAGACATTTGCTTCGTTTAGAAAATGAAATGTTACATAGCTTCTAATGGAATTTATAGAGAACAAGAGCCCATCTGGGGTTTCACTCGGGCCACATGAGATTGAAGATGAAATACACTTGCATTTGAAATCCTCTTAGTAATAACCAAAGGGAAGAATTATTAGCAGTCTTTAGGAGTGGCCGGTAGCGCGGTGACTTTCATTCTCTGCTCCCCTAGTATATATATACATGTATGTAATTTAATATTTTTGTTTTCTCGTATGTAAATTAAAGTAGTTGATCTTTTATTGAAAACACTACTTATTCATGTGTGTATGTATGTTCAGACTACTATCGTGCAGCTAGCTAGAGTCTTGAGATATCTGTCAGCAACTCGCAGCTAGTTAATAAATTAGTACTGTTCAGACCTAGTAACTTAGTAGGTTTTACTTTTTGTTTTTCCCTCTTCTGGTTTGTTTCTATGATCTCTAAAGAGGGCATGAATGGGGTTAACTGACTACTGACAAACAGCCTTAAAAATAACTGACAACTGACAAATGACGATTTTTTTACTGACAACTGACAACCGAAAAATAACTGACAACTGACAAATTTGGTTTTTGTGGGTCAAACATTGTAAATTTTCTCTAGTAATGATTAACTAGGGCTAACTGACAACTGACAAATGGCCAAAATTTTAACTGACAACTGACATGTAGACCCCCCCCCCATTCAGACCCTCTCTAAAAGATAGAAATTTGGTCTATAACTGCCCTTGGTGCAAGTGTTTCGTAATCGCAAATAATTGACCGCCAAAGTGCTCAATTGAAATTTCAACCAAAATATTAAAAATGTGCGAAAAACTGCTACTGACTGGTGTTTGGCGATCCTCGTTATCCATGATGGCTCAATTGACGTACAATACACCCGGTAGTTGTCGTGGTAAGAGAAATTACCTTGGAGCGAGTAGTGAACGTGGTCGTAGCGAGAGCTAGAAGTCGGCTAGATCGGATGATAACACTGACTTGACATTTGTGTACATTTCAAAACCTTAAAATAACTAAAATCTGTCATCGATGGGCTTTTAGCGCGCTAGATTCTATTCAAGCTACCTCGCTAGGTAGCTTGGAACTTCAAAGTATTCCACCGACCACTAGCTAGCTAATCACCAGTGCAGAAAAACTGTTCAGACTAAAGAAGCTCGCTACCTCCTGTGGTTAGCTAGCTAGATTTACTAGCCTGAACACGGCCACACGTTTACAATTTAGTCTGCAGGTCCGATAAAACTGCAGGTTCCAGCCGTAAACAGTCCGAGTTTGACCAAAGTGAAACGATCGAGCTGCTCGCGTCCGTAGATATATATTTCTTCGTTTGCACTTTTGACATGATATAATTCTTCAAATGTCACCATTGTTTTATTTCTTATGTTTAATAATACAGTTCTCAGCTGTAAAAAAAATAGAACATTCTATGGAAGATTTCTTGTCCTAAAGTTTGGAAACGTAACACATGCATTTGACGCTAGAAAGTTCAGTACTCGCGGAAGTACGCAAGGTCAATTTACTAGTGGCAGTTTACTAGTTTGCACTATCGGCTGTTATGGAATGGAAACATACTTTCACAGCTTAATATGTATGTCGATTGGTCAGAAGGATATCTTGTTTAAATGCTACGGTCCTTTCGGCATCAGGAAATTTTTAAACGGGAGTTTTCGTACAGTATTTCAAGCTATGCTGTAGTGCGAGTTCAGTTACGCCACAAATGTCGGTGAAACTAATACCGTGTTCATTATTATCGGTTTTCTCTATGGGTTCTCATGTATTCAATAATTACTTCTGGAGCTTCATATTTATGTCGATTGGTCACAATGATTTCCTCTTTCAGTTTTTCCCTTTAGTTTGGACATTAGGGATATATCCTTGGAGATTTCGTACAGTTTAGCGACCGTTGTGTCGAAAGTAGAAACGTTCGTTTGTCATGAAAGTGCGTAAACAAACTGTCACAAGCGGTTTCATAGCAGCTCGATGTTTGACTCCCATATAGTCGATGATAACTTATATAGCTTCATATGTACGTCGATTTCTCACAAGGATTTCCTCTTTCAGTTTTTCCCGTTAGTTTGGACATTAGGGATTTATTCTTGGAGATTTCGTACAGTTTAGCGACTGTGTGTTGAAAGTAGAAAAGAGCCCATCTGGCCTTTCACTCGGGCCACATGAGATAATTTGAAGATGAAATACACTTTCATTTGAATTTGATTGAAAATAGATCAAAAACTCGGGGAAATGTCCGGCTAAAACTGTATGAATAAATGTGAAATGAAACATAAATTTCATAGCAAGAAAAACATGTAATTCCTAATTAGAAAGCTCTTCTAAGTCCACTTCTCAAATTCACAGACTGTTTTACAAAAACATTTGGGCTTATCGACACAAGAGTTCAGTTGACCTTTCAAATAATTTATTCTGAGGTACGCATACTCTAACTCACAGAGATGTTAAATAAAGAGATAATTAGAAGAAAAAGTACATTAACAGACAAACTGAGAGGAAATGTATTCAAATCTAAAAGAGTTTACTTACAGTACTTACGTAACTGAATCTTTCGTTTTGGTTCTTTTGTTACTGTTGTTGAAAGCATTCCACCTTCGTGCACATATGCACTGAATCGGAATGAAAGTCGAAGCCTACCTCGAACTTAACTTTCAGCTAACCTGTTTCCTTTCATTCCACAATGAATAATAATCTCATAAAGTAAGCCCGTAGCTTTCAATAAATTTGCCAGTGTCTGAATGAAACAGCTAGATCTTTTCCAATTTCTCTCACGAGTCACGGCAGAAGACAGTCTCAAAGAACTGAATTTTGATCCTCTTCACAGTAACGTAATTTAACGTCTCCGATCAATTCCTCTCTCTTTGCTGGCAGTTCATGCTTCTTGTTCGTGTAGTTGCCCCACGGAGCCGTAACCAGAAAACGAGCACAGCATTTCAGTTGGCATACACTGCGTACATTAGATTTGTAAAAATCTTAGCGGATCATGTAAATATTCCGCTTGGCTCAAATATGAGGGTTTCTGCCGTCAAAGTTCATTTTTTGTTTCAGTTTTCCCCATATTAGCAGACTTGTATAATGTCTCGAGCTCTCCGAATCCAGTAGAAAGATTCTGGTTATTCTGTCGTAAAACATGGACCTGACCCAAATTTAGGTTGTATTGCATAATTGCCCACGATGGAATAGATTTCTGACAATGACTATTTGAAATTGATATCTCCTTGTCTCGCCTAGTTTTCTTATCTTAGCGCGCCTGAGGAAATCTAACCTTTGTTTGCGTGGCCAGCACAGTGCAATCTGATTGGTTTGAATTTGACCTTTAACGCATGCGCAGAAGCCGTCTGACATGGATTAAAAAAATAAAAAAATAACGACTTGCGTTTTAAGACTCGGCGCTGCCACAGGCAGCCCGATTAATAGTACACACCACGCGGAGAATGATACGGAATTTATCTTTGAGTGTCTATCTTGATACTCAGGACTGGTGAGCGCTAGCGCAGCGAACTCTATTCTTGGCTTGCACGTGACGTCACAGCATGTTCCATATTTGGACGTCCGCCATATTGGTGTACCACTTGACGCTAAGTGTTCCTTGAAATATATGCCGAAACTGTCAGTTAGCCCACTTTTCTTTTGAATTTCGATGGATTCTGCGAAAGAGGGATCACAAAACTCCTCAAGCGATATTGACGAATCAATTCCGGTGCTCTCAGATTATTTCAGTTATTTTAAGAGTCTCGAACCCCATGTTAGGCGGCGATATTTGGAGAAAATTTTAGTGATCGGACTTGATCCCGCGACTCTGATTGGCGTGAAGCTTGACCCTGAATGTTTACCGCCTGTTGAAGCTACAGATCTCATAAATTATCTAGTGCTAGAGCGGAGCTACTACACCAAGCAACAGTTTAAAACCTTTAAAAGCTTAGAATCGTACAACCAAATGGTGTCTGGTTTTATCACCACCGTACAAGGCCTACAAACATCAGACAAGTATGTTGTGATTGCAAAGGTCAGGCACAGCCAGAGAATGAATGACACTCTGTTGCCAATTTGGATTATTACGAGCAAGGAGGGCACTGTTTTGTCAGAACATTGCTTATGATGCAAAGCTGGACTTGCTGAAGCATGTTCTCATGTCGCGAGCGTTCTCTTCTACGTGGAAGCTTGGATCATTAACGGCAAACTCGCGTGTACACAAGTTAAATGTTCCTGGCTTCTCTCCACTTACCGTAGCGAAGTGCCTTACGCTCCTGTGAGCGAGATCAATTTCAAATCCGCCAGCAAAATTAAGGATGATCTAAATAATACTATCAACAGCAACCCAAGCTATGTGGCAAACATTCTCAAACCCAAGATGACAAATAATAACACTGATAAAAACGTGCCAGGCATTTCACCAACGGAAGATGAAATGAAAATTTTGATGCAAAATTTGAACAACTGTAAAGTAAAACCTGTTGCCCTGAGTTTAGCCTACCCCTACTCAGACCACTTTTGGTGGAACAGCCAACAATCAAGCACAAAACCATTTCTAATAGCCATGAACCTCGCCGAAATATAGAAAACTCGTGCTCACACTCTGTGTTTGTTGACAATTATGGTACACCAATATGGCCGACGGCATCACGTGTCAAGGCGGAAGTCACGTGGGTGCAAGCCAAGAATTCCATTGTGGGCATGCAGGACGTAAAAGTATGCAATACCGCCTGTCACGCTAGTAAAACTGTCGCCAGCTCAGGCGCTACTCTTCGGCTCTTGTTACAATGTTATTCACTGTCAATCTCCCGCTTGGTATTCCTTCATTTGAGTTTGAGTTTATTTTATACCATGATTTTCAAAACTTTATACAATATTATATTAAATAACAGACTATAAAATACACACACACACACACATTACAGTAGGAAAAAGTACCTCACACTCAACATTAATCATTGGGGTAAGGGCATCAAATAGTTACCTAAATACGATGCCCTTAAACCTGTTCGTGATAATTATTAGGAGGAAAAAAATTAAAAGGAACATGTCTGCCAATTTAATGCATAATAAATATCAATATTGGGAAAGGTAGTGAGAAAAAATAGGTCTTTATTATTATTCCAATAATAAAGACCTATTACGGTGGGGGAAAATTTTCTCAAATTCAATCGATATCGTTCAATGTAAAAAAATTGATTTGTAGAGCTTCTTGTTTAGTAAGAGTGTTGTTCTAAGACATATTTCATATTAATTGAACAGCTTTTGCTTTCGGTCATACATTCATAAATGAAAAGACGTATTTCATTTTATATCTATGTCAGGAAGTTTAAGTACAATCATTAAGTTTAATATAATATGGAGTGATATGCTGAATGAGGGTTTCTGCCGTCATATTGATCTTCTTCAGCTTTCCCTATATTAACAGACATGTATCTCAGTCCTGCAGAAAGACTCTCCAGCTAAGGTATTCTGTCGTAAAACATGCCTTTGCTGTGTGTTCGGAGTTAAGGTAGACTCGAAGTACTCAGGTGACTCACTAGACAGAATTCTCAGTTGTTGCGTCGCATTTCACTACATATTTAGGCAAAAAAAAAATCATAATTCACTACGAATTTAGGCATATAATCCAGAAGTGTTGTCATTATGGAATAAACCAGCTAGAAATCGCTTTGTAAATCATCACTTTAGCGAGAACCGACACTTGTTAGACTTAGAGGTAAACAATTCTGTTGATTTTTAACACTTTTTTGTCAATGCATTCGAACGTATTTTTTAAGTCCAATAAAAATAGTTTTTATATTGAAAATCAACACAAGCAATCATACAGCTACTAAGAATCTACAATTTACCAGGCTTTTACAGGCAAATTGAGTGAATAATGACGGGGGAACGGCTCTGGCAAAGCAGGGAAAGAAGGCATGTGTTTGCGGGACTCTCATGCTGTTCATACAAGTTGTGGATGTATACAGAAGCCTCAAAATCACTTATATTTATTCTCGCTAGGAAGCGTGAGGAAAATGTCAAGTCACTTTTGAATAAAACGTCCTTTGATCTACTAGAATTGATCGGGGCGAAACAACAATCACTCGAGTTTCATACCGCGGTACAGTTGATCAGAGGAACCATGATGGTAGTGACTGAAAGGTAGGAGATTACAGTAAACATAGAGGCCATAAGTTACAGTTTATAGCTCTTTTTATTGCAGCTTGGGAAGCCAGGATTATTCGTTTAAACTTGATAGAACACGATTTTATTGTAACCAACATAGTTTAGAAAATATATCGAACGAGGCAATTGAGATTTGTTAAAATACCGTATCTTAATTTAACTTCAAACACAAACTTCCATACAAAACTCCCTGATCTCTCGATAATTTCACTTTTTATTAATTACAACTATAATTTATGTTTTCTAACCTGTAAAACCATGGTATGACGTTTAATATATAATCATTCACATAGTTGGCCAAGTGTAAGATTCTGGCGGTTTTCTTATCTCATTCTTCTATTTTTATCACCCTTGTAAAAAGAAAAAAGTCAGATTTATCAACTCGTAGCTGCCATCTACCCGTTAATCATGATTTGTATTTTGTTTGTTTGGTTTTTCGTTTTAATAACGCTTCTCTTACTCCAGAAGATATCGACAATGGAAATTATTTGACGCCTTATTTTAATACATGAAACGTGGAAGGCAGGAATTAAATTATAAACAGCAAACGAAAAACATGAAAAACTTTGTCTTATCCTGAGAATTGACAGCGTGAACAATCTGCGGGGAAATCTAGCGGTGAATTAACAATGTATAGCTATATAGTGGGGAAGAATTAGGTACTTTAACAGCGCTTATTTTCACATTTCGGAGGAGTATATCTCGAAACCCCTGCCCAGTTCCAAATTAAGGCAGAGGGAATCTCGCATTTGTTCCCCTGAACATATTCCCCTGGACATATTCCCCTCGACTTATTTCCCTGGTCTTATATGTAAACATTCCTAATATGATTCAATTAAATGACTTGCAGTAAAAGGTGCTGGTGCTGTTCATGTTAATAACAATGATAATACTGACTTTATTCACATTTCACACTATTTTTACAATGTTTCAAGTATAATATATCTGGTTTTTATAGAGATTACAATAAATGGATAAATAAACTAAATATATGGCGTTTAAGGAAATGCCTAGTATCTAAATAAACCGTGAAGTTTTCGAGTTAGACACTAGTCTTGTTCTGTAGTATTTTATATGAAGACATCAACACGAACAGACATAATTTTCACACTAACAATAATAAGAAATCACACTAGAACAATAACTGATGTCTACATAAGCTAATTTGGCCAGAAATGACGAATTTAGCCCCAAAAAATGGCGGACCAACTTTAGACACGACAGGTCGCCATCTTGGTCACGCACCCAGTTCCTAAAACATGGTTGAGTAGTATTTAGGGGAATTAATATTGAAGTATTATGCTTATATGTTTCGCTATTCGCCGGAATGTTATATATTCAATCCAAAAAAGTTAAGAATGAACAGGATTGGAGATTTACAAGTTGACGAAGGGTAAGGATGAGACTTATATACAGTAAAAGGAGGACCGAATACTTTTGGATTTTGATCAATATTACTCACATCTCAAGATAGTAACATTGTACTGATTGAATTGTATGTAATACAAAACCAGACAGAAATAATCTGCAAACAGATATTTTACCGGGATAATATATAGTAAAAAATTTCTGGGAATCTAATAGAAAATGTCGAGAATTGGGAGACTCGGGGAATTTACCGGGGAAATATCAACAATATTGGGACATTGCGGCACAACATTTTCGGGAAGTGTGGCTTCTTATGTCCGTGCGTTTTGCAAATGTAAAAAATAGATCGCGACAAACGGGGGAAATTATGCGGGATAATTCGTGATTAAGGCATGGCACTGCTCTAGCAGGCTTTCTTAGAATTGTCCAGTCCCAAGAGACCATCACCATGGTCTCTTGCCAGTCCCTAGAATGTTCTGTGATAAGAAATATATATTCCAAAGTTCCCTATTAGGTACGAGTTTTGCACTAAGCATAAAATGTTAAAACATTTTAATGCTTTGAACTACATAAACCTAAGAGTTTTGTTTCGATAGTGAATTTAACGAGTCAAAATACCATCCAGTAAAATACTAACTGGGATTAGTTGTTCGTGAAAAAAATGCAGCATGATATGTCTTGTAAAATCAGCCTTCAATTCTTTGAATATTCATACGCATCAAAGATATACAAACTCTGTTAACTTGCTGGAACGTGAATCCTAGATAAAGAAACAAAAGTAAATATGACCTTGTGTTTAGAAATGGAAAAACTCGGAAAAACATTTCCCTTTACGAAGCATATAAAAATGACGGTTTAGTGTGAGAAAATCACTATAAGACGGATAGCCTTTAACGTCAACTTGATTTCAACTGAATCTGGGTAAGATCACGTACTGACACATAGAGAGAGGGCAAAATGTATGTTCGTTTTGTTGTAGCGACATTGCTGCTGGTGATTGCGATGATGGAGAAGACTGAGGGAAACTCTCAACAGGTAACTGCATTGGTTTAATGTTTACTGTCTTACCTTTATGCATTGTCATGAAAAGTTATTCCCACTTTTCGGTTGAGAATAATTAACTAATAGCTTTGTATTTACGGAAAGACAATGTGAAATAAAGTATGTATTTTTCCCCTGTTTTAGCGAGGAGAGTCCTTTTATTCCCAATTTTCGGTTGAGATCAATTAACTAGTAGCTTTGTATTTACGGAAAGACAATGTGAAATAAAGTATGTATTTTCCCCCTGTTTTAGCAAGGAGAGTCCTGTGGACTAGTTATCACTTAAACTGGCATGGCAGAACAATGCCTGCAAATAGACTGGATCATAATATGATCCAATATAGCTCCGTTCAAAGACACGTCTTCTAAGAATATTTTCCGGGTTTCCTGTGTTTAAATGATCGACTGGAGAGTGCTAGAGCCCACTCCCGGGGCTCCTGTGGTAAAAAAAAGATGGTCAATCGAGTTCAAAACTAAAGAAGCCTGCAGAGAATGGTAGATCCAATATTTTATTTCATTTTATTAGGGATCTGTTGGTCAGGGAAAGTCTTGTACTAACATCGATGTCAACACTTTCCTCAAGTACTGCTGTAAGAACGGAAGAGATGGTGGGTACAAATCGCCCTTTTTATAACACTCGGATTAAAAACTCTTTTTTCATTTTCTAGTCATGTTACAATAGTCCTATCTTTCTCATATTGATTGTTGTTTTTGATGATCTCAGGTCGTGATGGCAAGGATGGTCGAGATGGTAAAATGGGACGAAAAGGATCCAAGGTAATATTTGAATTATTGAAAAGTGTAAGTCTTTCTGAATAGACCAGTTCGCGGTTAATTCCAACATTTTGAAAGGGGGCGCGAAATAGTGTTTGTATGGGAATCCGACGCCAAATAGAATCCGTTAAATCGAATTTCTAAAATATTCTTCAGATACAAACTTAAGATACCAGGTAAAATATTAACTGATCGAAATTTGAGGGATGTAGCTGTGCTGGGAAGCGTGCACTCGTGTTTTCCAGTTTTCCATACATTTGTCTGTAAAAACGAGTCAAATTCCGCGGGAAAATTTACAGACAATGTATGGAAAACCAAAAACACGAGTGCACGCTTCCCAGCCCAGCTTCATCCCTCAAATTTCGATCAGTTAATCTTTTACCTGGTATCTTATGTTTGAATCTGAAGAATATTTCAGGAATTAGATTTTACGGATTTTATTTGGCATCGGATTCCCATATGAATACAGTATTTCGCGCCATGTTTGCACTACTTTCAAAATGTCGGAATTAACCGCGAACTGGTCTATTAACTCTTTTCTACCATAAATAAGCAACTTAATCTTTAAAAAAAAATCAGAACAAAACTAAAGGAATTGTCTATATTTCGGTTAAGGGAGCTAAAAAGGCAGTCTATAACAAAAGAGAATGAGGTAAGAGAACGAATCCCCCATACATGCACATGTCTGTCCCAATGTAAGGATTTGTTTTTAATCTAACATTTTAAAATTGTATTTACAGTGATTTACAGGAATCATAGTAGCAACCCCCAAAACCACTCCCCTGAATCCGCCAGTGTTTATGTACTGTTAATATTTATATAGAAAAATATATAACAAAGTAATTTTGTTAAGGGAGAGCAAGGATTGAAAGGGAATACTGGACCACCAGGAACTTGTAGCTCTAACAATAAGGTAAACTATTTCTTTATAGAAACAAATATTATGGTGTCGATTTTAACAAATATTTAGAGCACAGCAAAGACTGTTTTTAATAAAATATTTGTACGAGCGGGTTTTGTTGGATCTCCTAACTTGGGTCGCTCTAGTTTTCGTTTCTGTTTCCACAAAAAAAAACTCACATAACAGCATGTATCACAAACACTTTTATAACATAAACATGGGGAACATCCTAAGAACGCGCGATTTCATTGGTTGAAAGTGTTGAACTCATCGGGTTTCACGTTTTTTTATATAACACGCTCGCGTGGGAGAACGGCGTAGAAAGAAATTTTAAAACAAGTATAACACGGTTTTCCTATGTCCACAAATGTCATTTGGAGGTCTTGAATAATTGCTAAATTCCGCTGGTGCACTCCACAGCTTTTCAATACCTTGAGTGTGCAATTATTTTAGAACATGGAAAGCCATATTTTATTCGTTAAATAATGCACTTAGCTTTGTCAATACATTGGACTAACAACTTTATTTTATAACTTATCCATGTTAACTATTTTAATCTCAGATCGAGGAAATGCAGTCTAACATGACAGAACTTAATCAAAGACTAGGTCAGTATATGTCAGTATTCGCGACATCGGGCAATTCGGTGAAAAGTTTGAAAACACATGTGATTAATCCTTAATTTTCGAGGATCCATGCGATTACTTGGTTATAATAGAGAGGGGGAACTTTTCCGAGAAAAAGACAAAATCTAATCTAAAAAGCAAAATCTATGGATGTGTGCTCAATGGAAATCTGATTCAACATGACCGCGACCCTTTCAAACTTAGTGTGACCCGCTCTGTCAATCAATTACATGTACATTCTGATGATAATAACGGTAAATGAGTAGAAAAATACAACAATCCATTTTAGATTTTTCTTGAATAGTTTATTCGGAATTGCAGTAAAATAAATATATCTTTATATATTTTTATAAACTGGGGAGGATTTTCCGAGTGGTGCATTGAACGCGTGAAAAGCTTAGTAGAGTTATCATCATTAACTCAACAGAAAAAGAGTGTTTTGAATGAAATTCTTCGAAACTGCTCGGGTTTTTTAAACTTGATAACTACCTTTGTAATTACAGAGGTTTAAAGCGGGAACGAGAAGCTTTTGTACTTATTTTGTCAAATAAACAAATGTCAAAATCAAGGTCAAACTGAGTCAACTTTGCAAAAACAACAAGACAATAACAATCTTTTATTTAACACTCCGAGATACAGATGACCTACAAATTAGCAGAACAGGAATTTCAAATTGATAAGTGCAAGCCACCTGTAATAACCATTAGGGCTGGTCTAGACAGGTGGTCATTAAATATGTTTACAAGATAAACTTAATAAAATAAAGGTAATAATACTAATAATACTAATTTACGAATAATACTAATATGATACTAAACAGGAAATGAATGATATAATATGTAAGTAGAAAATGCATACAGAGAGCCAGAAAAAATCAAATGAGAGCAAACAGTGCCAGTAGTATATAAGTACTCCAAATTGTCAGATAAATAGAAATTGAAACTAGTAGAAGCCAATTAACTGTTCTTTTAGTTTTTGCTTACATGAATTTTTGCTCAAAGATTTGAGCGACTCATCAACAGTGTTCCAGATTTTTGGTCCACAAGATCTAATATTAAACATTCCATAATTTGTACGTAGAGTGAAGGTAGATTTAGATGCTAAGCGTATCCTGTAATGGTGCTTACTAATGACGAGTGAAAATATCATTAAAATTGTCTGGGAGTTTGCTCTGACTGTACTGATGCATAAATAGTGCATGCAGTAAGCAATTTAGTTAAATTCCTGTCTGATTGATATATTCGTAATTCCAGAGAACCGCCGCTGGCCCCATACGCGCAGGTTCATTCAACAACCAGTTCATTACAAATGACACAAATGAAATTAACTCAAATCTAAATCTTGGTCTTCCAAAGACAAGTGGTTTTAAATTGACCGCCATTAATATAACCAGTCTCCCAAAACATGTTGACCAACTTAGAGCCTATATGCTCACTGAACCTGTTGAAACGCGTCTAGATAGCAGCATCTGATCAATATATAGCAACGAAATGGGTATACGCGGATGTGTGTGCTTGAAAGAAATGACCGAAACAGAAATGGGGAGGAGTGGCACTATATATATCAGAAATGTTATAAACTACGATCGTGACAACACTTTAGTTTTAAATGGGTTAAACCTTGAATGGCATTGTATTAAAGTAAAAAAAAAAAAAAAAACATTTCCTAGTGGCAACTCACCAATAAATCTGATGGACACATTTGTATGTCTCCTAGAGAAATTAGAATCACAACAAATTGAAATAAACATTCTGTGACTTAAATTGTGATGTCAGTGTCACCCCTTGCGACCACCATACATTACGACTACTTCAAATATGTAATGTTCTCCAATATCAGCACCTTAATTAAGGTCTCGATAAAGGTTCGACGTGTCATTTCGAAAAAACGCTCTTGCAACGTCGGAATTAATGCCACATAGACGTACTATATACCGTTTTAAAGGTCTTGAATTGAAGAAAGTATATATTTAATCCGTTGTGAACAAAAGTTAAAAGCGTTGATGTTGTATATATTTCTACACGAAATGACTCCGTCCGCCAGAAGGAGTTCAGCGCTTCAGGCTTTGAAACAATTTTTTTCTTAATTAGCCCTTTCAAATCCCAACTAAATTGACTCAAATACTGTGTCGGGCATTTTTGATATATTTCGTATTACAGATTTTATCCCTTTTCAAAGTCGAAAAAGTAGTTTTTCATCCCATTTTTATACAAACCAGGTCATAAAACCAGAACGATTTTTTTTTCAAAATTCCCCGACACAGTATTTGAGAAACAGCTGTTTTCTACGACTCGTGAAAAAATTAGGAAAATTGTACAAAACGCTAAAAGGCTGGACTTCAACAAAGTTTTGTTTTTGGCCGAAAAAAAGAGCCGAGAAACAGCCCGATAAAGGTTTTCGATTCATTTCAAGGTTGACTTAAAAGTCCCGCCTCCAAGGGTAATCACATTAACATTAGCCAATCAGAGCGATTCATGTTGTGTTAAGTCTTGGCCGATTACAAAGTTCAGACGAGCCGCAGTACAGTTTGCCGATGTTCGATACTTCTACAGAAACTATAGTTAGCTATATAGCGTCGATTCCAGCTTAATTTCAAGAAGAAACACTCTCTTAGAAGTACAGAAAAATGGCACCACAGTAAGCAAACAATTAATATCATGCAGGGAAAACCACTGAAGCACAGCTCGAACCACACCATGTACACGGTAGACTGTTTATGTCATTCTAAAAATTTTCATCGCGCTGAAACAAAACCAGCAAACCTTAGCTTCCTGCATTGAATTCTCTTTAAATTTTATAATCCCTCCAGTCATTGTTTGTCCTAAGACCTTTACACCCGCTTCCAAATTAATTTTACTCACAAACTAAATTATTACAAACTAAATTGTGCTGTGTTTTTTTCTTTTTCTTCGTTTTTGAATACGGCACCAAGAAAGATCAACATCTACACTTTTGGGCATTGCATTATAAACGTAGGAAATCTTTACGAACGAAAAGTAGCGCAGAAAATCACAGGATAGCGAGAATGAAATAACATGCCCAGTGAATGACAGCAGCTGTCAATCATTTTTCGTGCCTATTTTAGCGGGAAATCAAAAAGTCGCATTTTCAAGGGTTTAACATTTTTTTTTAGTTTAAGTTTTTTTGTGATGCTAGATTAGGGCTTTTAGATTTCGAATTTGCGAAAAAACGCATTTTCGAAACTTTTCCATTTTGAACCTTTATCGAGACCTCAAAGGAGGTAGATACAATAATAGTCCCACCACTTACTTCCCAAGAGATTGGAAAGTTGCAAAGGTGATGACAAGAAATGCATTCCCGATAACTATAGACCTATCTCTGTTTTGCATGCCGTCACTAAACTAATAGAAAGGATTAGTTTTAATCAATTTTATAGCTATCTGACAGAGCATGGTTTACTTATAGATTCACAATCTGGCTTCAGACCCTTACATTCCACATTGACTGCTCTACTAGATGCCACAAATGATTTATTTTTAAACTTAGATAAGGGTCTCTTAAAGGGGAACTCAACCCTAAAATCAACCCAATGTCTATACAAACATGTATTCGAAATAAATAGGTTCTGCTATTTATTTTTTCTGTGTTGCGCGTCTAGCAAGAGAAAATCCGAAAACCTTCCTCACAGCCTCCGGTATGTACAGACGGCTCAAGTCTTGTAATTTGTGACGTAGTATACGGGGAATAAATTAGTTTTGCCATGCCGTCCCCTACATTGAATAGCAGGCCTAATGGCTTTTAATTGCGGACCATTGTGCTTTCTTTGTGCTAGAGGTGTGATCGTTCTTCCTTGGTATGTGTGACGTACGTTATGGGGAAATTTGCACTGAATTGAGCCGCCACACAATATAGATTTTTCAGCGGAAAATCGAACTTGGAGACTAATTTTCTCCTCATAGACGCGCAACACAGAAAAATAAAATATCAGAACTTATTTCTTTAGAATACATCTTTGTAAAGACGTTGGGTTGATTTTAGGGTTTAGTTCTCCTTTAAAGACCCTGTCTCCGAGCCCATGGTGCTTTGCGCCAATGTTATGATTAGTTTGTTTATCAACGGCCGCATAAATTAAAGGCCAGCTTTTACGCGAACTAAAATGCTCTCGATTGTTTATCAGTTTAATAAAAGAAGTACACATACACTTTGGATAACGAATTTCATAATTTCTACCGGATTAAAAACCGAATCGAGCCCACGAATTTTCCCCGGATGCTTCGAATATGATTTTAACAGTACTCGACAGGAAGCCAGTTGTTCTGTCTTCAGATTCTAATTAGGTTTACGAGTGCGACTTTTCACAACTCTAGAAGCAAACACATAATCTTGCTACCTTGTTTTCATGTCTCCAGTATTGCTTAGTTGTATTGAAGATCTCTACTTTCCTTGCGAATGATATATTTTGAGTGCAAAATTAAATGTCGTACTCGCACTAGAGTCAAACTCACAGCGAAGTAACAGCTGAACTCGGCAGATTGGACTTTGCCCCGCGATCGTAGTTTTGGTAGCAAGACTTTCTGGACGTACTGTAGGATGAAAAAAAAGGTTAAGGACATTGCTTTCTCTTCTAATAAAAAATCAAAACGTATACAGATAAGTCTGTAACACCGCAGTAGAGCTCAGCCGTGCGAAATTATAATTACGAATGATCTTGATACCAGAAGTGGTTGCTTTGTGCCGCTTTGTATTTCCAACGAAGCCCGCCGGTCCCGTAGTGCAGCAAATCCCCGGGAAACTCACATAGTAGTCCTTTTGAACCACAAGTGGTCTCTTGTAGACCTAGAGAAAGTAAAATGTGGACTGCTGAAGGATTATTTGTCGAGTCGCTTCGCCTCGCTGTCTCGGTCCTTTCACCGGCATTCCTCTACTCGCCACTCTAGACCTACCCTGGTTCCAGAGGGGCTTGCTGCTAAACGAGAAATCGAGTCGCGAAGCATTTAGAACGAAAAATTACTCTTAATCGTTAAACTTCTCAAAACCTCTGGCACCCAGGGTACTCTAGACCGGGATTCGAAGAAATATTCGAACTAAAGTTTGATTTAAAAAAGTATATATACAAAAGTTAAGATAAAAGAAAGTCAGTTAAGCATATATACCTATGAATAATTACACGATCGCCCAAACTAGGGATGGATTTCGAAAGATTCGAGAGTCGCATAACAACAACAACGATCTTTCTGTTTTTCGTAGCCTACGAATATGATTTGCGCGCGCAAAGCACCATGGGCTCGGACACAGGGTCTTTAAATGGAACAAGAGCCCATCTGGGCTTTCACTCGGGCCACATGAGATTGAAGATGAAATACACTTTCATTTGAAATCCTCTTAGTATCAAGTCGTGCTTTAATTCGCCAGTGAGAACGTCAAAAAAACAGACTGGTCTATTAATCGCTTTTATGGCATGACTATGATAACGCAGGATTCGAACAACAGAATACTGGCAATTCAAGTGTATAAATGCAATACAATGACATATTCAGACTTTGAATTTGATTGAAAATAGATCAAAAACTCGGGGAAATGTCCGGCTAAAACTGTATGAATAAATGTGAAATGAAACATAAATTTCATAGCAAGAAAAAAAATTGTAATTCCTATAAATGAGAAAGCTCTTCTATTAAGCCGCTTCTCATATACACAGACTGTTTCACAAAAAACATTTGCGCTTATCGACACAAGAATTCAGTTGACCTTTCAAATAATTTATTCTGAGGTACGCATACTCTAAATCACAGATGTTAAATAAAGCGATAATTAGAAGAAAAAGTACATTAACAGACAAACTGAGAGGAAATTTATTCAAATCAAAAAGAGTTTACTTACAGTACTTACGTAACTGAACTTTCGTTTTGGATCTTTTGGTAGTTTCATCTTCAATCTCATGTGGCCCGAGTGAAAGCCCAAATGGGCTCTTGTTCTGTCGTAAAACATGCCTTAGCTGTACAAGACCGCCCACGATGGAATAGATTTCTGACAATGACTCATTGAAAGTGATATCTCCTTGTCTCGCCTTGTCTGAGAGCTTTGAACTTTCTTATCTGAGCGCGCCTGACGAGATCTAACCTTTGATGATAATTCGATACCCGTTGATATCCAAACGTGTTTGGATATTGTATTTCGCTTACGTTTCTAAATGTACATTGGATCTGTCCAAACAGCGCTGATCGAATGTATTAAGGCTCCTGGTTGTTCATGTATTTTTTATGGTCAACAAGAGCGCCAGTTGAAATATAATAATAATAATAATAATAATAATAATAATATTTTGACAGGAAAGCTCCACTCACAATTTGTGATTTTCAGGGAGGTCCTGTATTAAAAATATATATTTCGCTAATATATGGAAAACAGAAAAGATAAATGGTTGAAATAAAATAGAAATAGAACAAGGATTATTATGAAATTAAGTTATGTGCCAGTAAGATTTAAAAATTGATAATGTAGTTGATTGTATAACTTCAGAGTCTAAAGAGTTCCAGTCTAATAGTGCATGGTAGGTAAACTTCTGTTGTCCCCAATTCCTACGTGCGAATGGCAAATGTAGATTGTGCTGACGGCGTGTATTATATGTATGAAAGTCGTGATTCTTCTTTTATTTAAAGTTGAAGTCCACCATGCTATTTAAGCATTTGAAGATAGTAATACAGCGATGATAGCGCCGTCGAAGGTATAGTGGTTTCCAGTTTAATAGTTCGAGTACTTGAGATGCAGAAGAGCTTGAGGGAAAGTCGAGCATTAGTCGAGCCTGTTGGAAGGCTTTCGCCCTCGCGGGTCGACCATTTTGATTTACTGTATTAAATTCTGTAAATACATTAACCTGGCGATTGTTGCGTGACCAGCACAGTGCAATCTGATTGGTGTGAATTTGACCTTTAACGCATGCGCAGATCGCGTGCTACACTGAATAAAAAAATAAAAAAATAAAAAACGACTTGCATTTTAAGACTCGGCGCTGCCACAGGCAGCCCGAGTAATTATCTTTTTGGACCTAAAAGGCATTTGACACCATGGACCATAAAATATTATTAGGGAAATTGAAACTATATGGTGTCTGCCAAGCAAGTCTAAACTGGTTCACTTCCGATCTTATCTTACAGAACGAACACAAAAACGTTTGTGGATGGTGTACTGTCAGATAGCTGTAAAATTAAATGCGGAATACCACAAGAATCTATCCTTGGACCGCTATTCTTTATAGTTTATATAAATGATCTTCCATCTTGTGATCTCTACTCTAAAGTACGGATGTATGCAGATGATACTAGTCCAACTATTGCAAATACTTACTGATGAGAACATCTTAGAGCAACAAATGAACCACGACCTTTGTGAAATATATACATGGTTAAAAGCTAATAAACTCAGTCTAAATGTGATCAAAACAAAATACCAGATAACAGCTAGTCACCATAAAATAAAACATCTTGAGTATCCGTTTCAAATTGAAGTAGATCACAAACCCTTGTAAAGATAAGAGACATACAAATATCTTGGAGTTAAGATCGATCAATATTAATCTTAAACATGGTAAGATCAAGTAGACACAATTTCTAAAAAAGCTTCAGGGTGGATAGGATAGAGTCAGGAATCTTGTAGCTCATGAAACGCCAATTACAATGTATAATTCCCTTGTACTACCGTATTTCAATTACTGTAGTGCAGTATGGGGAAACTGTGCATGGAAAAGGGATATCTGACATACTCCAAACTCAGTCTCCAAAATAGAGCTGCCAGGGTGGTCACCTTTTTCAATATAGGCGGTCAGCTGAGTTGTTGAACGTACTTAAATGGGATAATCTTGAGACAAGAAGATCAAAGCAACTAGCTATATTAATGTACAAAACTATGAATGGGAGCACTCCAAATTATTTGAAGGAAATCTTTAAAAGTACAACTTTTATACATTCCCATAATTTAAGAAACTCAAGCTATAACGTTTCTGTACCAAGACCACACACTGAAGCGCTGACGCTGGAAAGCGCTTAGCTTTCATTATAGAGGGGTTGTTCTCTGGAATAGTTTATCTAATGATATAAGACGCCAGACAAACATAACATCATTTTAAAATACGCTATAATTTAGGTCAAATAAGTAGTTTAAACAAAGAATTGTACAATGTATATTAGGATAATATATTTTAGGGATTTATACTTTTTGGTAATTCATATTTAGAACAACACAACTAGGGATCCATATCTGTGATTCTATTACTAGTTCATGTATGCACGGCTCTCTGGAAGAGCATATATGTATGATGAGACACTGTGTTAAAATAAAGATTATGTATGCGTGTATGTATATGTATGTATAGAGGGGAATGATGTCAGGGAATTTTAGCAAATTGAGTTTCTTAAAAAGAGGTAGATGTACACAGGAAAAAAAACATTAATGAGAATTTGCCAAAACCCATATGGCATTAATGGGAAGAGTTCCACTTTTCCCGGGAAAGTGGAACACTTCCCATTAATATCAGATGGGTTTTGGCAAATTCCCATTTTTATTTTTATTTTTTTCCTGTGGTATGCGCCCGGAAATCAGATTAAGTGATTTTACGAATAGCTTTCTTTTGCAGAATTACCAATTACAATGGATGGATGTTGGTTTTATGTGTTTCCCCATATCAGAACCCCATATGTAAGAAATGGCAAAATGACAGAGTAATAGACTTGTGTAATTATGTGGGTATTAACAAAATGACGAAGCTTTAATAGTATGCCAAACCTCTAGAGATTTCTTGGATAGCTCATGCACATGATCCTTCCAATTAAAGTTGCGATCCATAAAAAATCCTAAATATTTAATACTTTTCTTTTCTACAATTACTTTATCGTTCATTTTAAGGTTTATTGAGTAATTGACTTTCTTTTGGGGAGGGTGAAATATAACAAAATTAGATTTATCAATATTTAATGATAACTTGTTAGCACATAACCATTCATTGACATTACACAACTGTTCATTCAAATTTGTTTCTAAACATTGAAGCCTTTAATTTCATGTAAACAAAATAAATTGGAATCATCTGCAAAGAGATGAAATATTTATTATATGCCAATTGCAACGTTATTGAAGTCATTTATGTTTATGAGGAACAATAGGGGTCCTAAACCTGAAATTGAGGGACACCCGCAAGTGATGGTCTTTTGTTCAGATGTCACATTACCAATAGGCCTTTTTGCAGCTAACGGTCACGTGCTGATATAATACTTCGTTAACGAATGAATGGAGGTCGTAATCCCCATGGAAAAGGCGTTGCCATGGATGCTGGATGGCAAGCCACTTTTAAAACGCTGTTTTAGAAAGATCGACAATCGATTTGAGGTGAAAAATAGCATTTACAAACAGGTTTTGCTAATAACAATACCGATCTCGTTCAATATTTTTTTGCCATCCAGCACAATCCTGTACAATCATCACGTGAATGCCTAACTGCAAAAGGCCCATTGTTACAAATTGTCTCCTTTGTGTGATATGAGCAAAACCATTCTTTTTCGATGCCTCCTATTCCATAGTTCTCAAGTTTTTTACCATTAAAATGGAATGATTAATAGTGTCGAATGCCTTACTTAGATCGAGAAATATGCCACAGGAGTGAAGCTTATTTGCAATAGCTTTTTGAATTTTGTCAGTAATGAGCAGGATTGCATGTGTACTGTTGTAGAATGATTGGTGCGAAAGCCAAATTGGCCATGAAAGAGTATTTGGTTTTTCTCAAGGAATTTTACCAATCTATTATATATTAATTATTCAAGAATTTTGTTAAATACTGAAAGCAAAGAAATAGGACGGTAGTTAGAAATAACAGCTCTAGGTCCCTTTTTATAGACAGGAATAACTCTTGCTATTTTCAGTATATCTGGCACAACACCAGTTGAAAAAGAACAGTTAAGGAGGTACGCCTGGGGCCCAGACAAGAGAGATTTAAGGGTCTTCAACAGCTTAGCATTAGTAGGGATACTAAATAGACCAACTTATTTAGATGGATTTAAATTACTGATTTCAGTGACAAATTAGACGACAAACATTACAGTATCCATTCAAAAGATCCTTTGGAATTTTGTGAAATAACACTTAACATATTAGTTGACCTATCTGTTGTCATGAAATGGTTGTGAAATCATTATTTGTTTTCTTTATGGAGCGGAAGTGTAGTACGCGAGCTGAAGGCGAACTGAACATTATCTGCAAACTTTGACCAGCGCGAAGCATGTTGCTATTATAAGCAATCAACTTCCAATCAGACGCCACTAATCAGGCCCTTGATTAAGAAAACAAATGCCCTGTTCGTAAGCCAATCAGAATTCAGTAATTATATTATAAGTATAGTATTATAAAGTTCATTGTTCGCGAGCGCAAGTGTGGTTATGGTCCGAGCAGGGATCATTTAGCCCGAGCATCATCATCATTTATTTCGAAAAAACCACCAATTACAAACATGTACAAAAAACACTACTACACAAAGCTATGCTACGCTACACTACACTACTCTACATACCAATACACAACTTCACATAATTAGAAATATAGTTAAATAGATGCCATATTATTATAAAACAAACTAGCGGTGGAGAAAAGAGTCTAAATAGAAGCTGAAAGCTTATTATATTTAGAGTCTTTCTTTTTCTTTTCGTAGTACTTTTTGTGTTTATAGTACAACAAGATTAACTTAATACAGATAAAGAAGAACATGTATTATGGAAAAATTGAAAGTATGCAATCATAAGTGGAGGAGATTCAAACAAGGGGATTATGAATTAATCAAATAATTTTTCAGTTTATATTTAAAGGGAAGTATATGGGAAGTACAGCGTTTCGGTTCATTAGGAAGAGAGTTCCAAAACTTGGGACCCTGATAAATTATGGAGAATCGCCTAGTGTTGGTTCTACAAAATTCAGGCCAATACTCATGAGCTCTCCTGGTGTTGTAGGAATGAAAGCTAGAGATTAGTAACTTTCTTCCATAAATACACCTGCTTGTTAAGAGATTGCCGGCTGAAGAAAGTGGTGCAGTATGGGCATCAAAACTTGATTTTCTAATAATTCGTTTCTGCAACACCACTACCCGATTTAAAATAGTAGCATAAGTGCTGCCCCAAATAATATTACCGTAATGCAGATAATAAATATAGGCTGCGAAGTGAAGTTTGTGAGAGAAAAAATCTAGCTAGATTTGGAAATTATACCTGTGTTAACGTACCGCTCGACCACGCCGAATCTTGACACTGAAGGCGGTTAAAACGTGCCCTGTGAGGGTCAACATTACACGTAACGGATGAATGGAGGTCGTAATCCCCATTGAAAAGGCAGAAGTTAGCCTGTATTATTTAGCGGATACTTTCGATTTCAATAATCATTTATTTATGCTTACGAGGTAACATACGTACCGTACCTCAATAAAATTAGACAATGTGGGGGAATTAGGTGGAATTTATAGTTCAACGAGTTAAATAGTTTGTAATCCATTACACTTTTTAAGAGTCAGGTTTACTTGCATAAACTGTTACATAACTAATTTTCTTCGAAAATAAATGGTATTTTCCATTCCTTTTAGCTGCCTCGTCTGGACTTCATTTTTTCGACAAAGCTCAAGATCTTCCCACCAAATGTGCAGCTGCTGTGCGTGCTTTTAAGATCAACGGTGACTTGTATCTGGCATTTGCTAATTATCAAGGTGACACCCTTAAACATAAAGTTCATTCTGTTATTTACAAAATGACAGGATCTAGAATGACTCCATTCCAAACCCTTGCAACACGGGGAGCTTACGGTGTTGAGCACTTTCAGATAGGAAGTGATCACTATCTTGCCGTATCGAACCGCCGCGACGGCACATACCAAATGAACTCAATTGTTTACAAATGGAATGGTAACCGGTTTCTCCAGTTTCAGACTATCGCCACCAGAGGTGTCAGAGACATGATATACTTTACCATTCGAGACCAAACATTCCTGTGCATCTCAAGTTATCACGACGATAGCTCTTACTCGATCAATTCATTCATCTACAAATGGCAAAATAACAGGTTCGTGAAGTTCCAAGACATTCGCACAGAAGGTGCTATTGGTGGCTCTGCGTTTTCTATTGAAAACCAACATTTTGTCGCTTTTGCAAGCTATTACAATTCAGCAAATAAGTACGCCGTTCAGTCGATGGTGTTCAAATGGACTGGCGCCCATTTTGTGAAGTTCCAGTCTTTGCAGACATATGGAGCTCATGATGTGCACTACTTTGCGATCAACGGTCTTCATTTGCTTGGATTTTCTTGTTACTACACAGGCAGCAAATACAACACTGATTCATTTATCTACAGGTGGGACGGGTCCAGATTTATCTTGTTCCAATCCATCCCAACACGAGGTGATGTGTCAATGCGGTCAATCGTGGTCAGCGGTGATACATACCTTTCTGTTGCTAATTACTATGGCGACTCTCTCAAGTACAAAGTCAACTCCGTTGTGTACAGGGCAGTCGGTGCACAGTTCGTTAAATATCAAGAGCTGAAATCGCGCTCTGAATATGATATGGACGTATTCAAATACAAAGGATACACGTACCTTGCACTTGCGAACTGCTACGACCAGGACGCAAATAAACGCAACACAAACAGCTTCTTTTATAAATGGATCTGATATAACTTTGCCACAAAAGCAGTGACGTATGAGGCAATAGCAAGTAAAATGAACTAAAATGAAATAGAGCGGTTTTCGATTGAGTGTCTTAAAACTAACACCTGAGCCAATCACAGGAGCAAGTAAAAAAACAATGAACCAATCACGAGCAAGTAAAAACCCAATGAACCAATCACGAACTGAAGTAATCCACGATTGGTTTTACTTCAACCAATCACGAAGAAACGTAAACGCATTGAGTATAACTACACAATCCAATTCGAAAGCAACCACCTAGTTACTTTTCGACACTCAATCGAAAACTGCCGCTATTCATGTTGCTGTAATTCCTGTAAATAATGTATCCTGAGTGACGGTACTACCCCAGCAGCAGAACCTGAGTGCGGATTACGTCATCAAACAATATCAGCACTGCCGTTATAGGATTCTTGAAACAGGAACGTAAATTAGATCATGCCAAAAAAAAAAGATTCTTTCTTTTGTAATATGACACAAGACCTAGTAGTTACAACAAGAGTGTTCTTTCAATGTGATACATTTAAATTACCCAGTTCTTAATGAATAACCGAAAAATAAATATTCAATTCTTTTGTGGTACAAGGTGCGACCGACTCCCGTCGGTTTTCCAGTTTGATTTTTTTTATATTATGTGAATTTAGGTAACAGTATTGGGCATATTGATACCCTTTTAAAGGATTTATTTGACCGATATTTATAATCAAGCTCCAAAATTGACAAACTCTTCATCAGTTAATACGTCATTTGCAGGAAACAGTCACGTGCCGATATATGACTTCAATAACGGATGAATTGAGCTCGTAATCCCATAAGAAAAGTTTTACTGAATGGAAAACAAACTATATAGAAAGATCGATTGGAGGTGGAAATAGCATTTCCAAACAGGTTTTGCAAATAACACCACCGATCTTGTACAAGTAATGCTATGTTTAAATAATGAAGTCAGATTTGTTTTCTCTCCCGTACAACCACATGATTGCATTCATGCAAAATACCCATTCATTAACTAACCTGTTTATAAAATCTGCTTTAAAAAAATCTGTTTAAAAAATCCTTGAAAATTAAAAGAAGCCACAAGCACCATTTAAAAGCTTCTAGGACGATGGGGTCTGCATTCATGGTTAGAAATACAATGTTGTTCTTACGTATTCAGAAATAGTACAGAAATGAAATACTTCATAATGCAAGATAAATAGCAGACAGTAATATGTCACCAGTCACATGCAAAGCGGATTTGTCAAATAATGTTCACAAATGTGTGGATTTGGAATGGACAAGGACTCAGGTTAGTAGTAATAACATAAAATAGGAAACATGGCGAGGACTTTGGCCCCGTTGGGGATGGTGATCACGTGGTATATCCACGATATGTTCACTGCATTATTACGTATTCAGATAAAAAAATAAATTACATATATTGTATCAGAGTGAATAAATAATGTGCATTATTGAATTCAAAGTGTTGGTGTAATATGAGCTTTTGTTCAAGGCTCGTAATAAATAATTTTGGAAAACTGGCTTTCTGTCTTGTGAAATAAACACTCTCGAACATATGTCCACGCGGCTAAAGGAAGATTATAGCCATCCACAAAGAATTCCCAAAGCCGTAAGTACTGTATCCCTCCTATGAATGAAATTACATCTTTATCATTTAGTCCATTATTTCACAATGATACAATGAAAATCAGTATAGATTTTACTTTTCAAATATTTGTTTTTGTTTCTGGGTTACTTTGTCAGAGTACCGTTTTTGTGCTTTAATAAAAATGATTACAACGTTGAACGTATGGGAGTTGAGGGATTCATGTTTGCTAAATCAGTAAACTATCATCACGTTTTGGTTCTGGTTTTTGGCCGACAAAGCGGCAAATCCGCACACATCAGTATGCATCTGCATACATCTGAATAGTACTCGGAACGTTTTCTTTTATGCATGTTTAGTGCTATTTATTAGCGCCTTACCTTCATTGTTTGTAAAATAAATAAGGCCTGTTTCACACTAGCGACATAAGCATAACGTAGACCGATGTAATTACTATGTCTGCGTATGTTGCCTGCGAAAAGAAGCGCCGCTATAGCTAATTTTAAAATGTCAATCATCATCACTGCATCTGAGTATGTGTCGCTAGTGTGAACCAGTCGTATTTTGCTCTGACGAAGGGCTATCGCTCGAAACGTCAGCTGCTACTCGCTTCCCACGGCGCCGGGTTAGCACACCTTAATCGACTTTAGTTGATTATACCAGTGTTTATCTTCCCCGCCGACGCAGACCAACACTAGTTTGTACAGGAACTAGTTACCCATCATTTCTGCCTTGTTCTTCCTTTGGTCTTTGCTATACTTACTTTGCTTACTATAATCGACGAAACGAAACAAATAGAAAATCTGTAGTGAACGAAACGAAAATATGTAATCAACGAAACGAAACGAAAACCTGTAATCAACGAAACAAAAATCATAAAAGAATGGTCCACGTAAATACAGTAAACCTACCTGTATATCCATCGCAAATGTTGACAGAAAAATTGTGTGAAGGTTATAAGGGTTCCGCTGTAACCCCCAAATTCAAGGACTTAACCCGCGGCCCGCTCTGATTGGCTAATAGCCTGGCCTTGACCATTTGCCCTTGGGTTGCACGCTCACCTCAGATTTTGTTCACAGTTAAACCTAATTTTTCAGTTTTCTTCTTTTCTCACGAAAATTATTTTACAGAACAACCGGAGGAAAGCTCTAATCCAATGTTTTGGCAAATGTTGAGCTTCATATATATTTTCTGAGCCATTTAGGAATGAGTTGAGATGGTTTGAAAATGAATCTGTCGTAACAAGATTTAGATGTAAGCTTTTAGATCCTGTTTGGATCTCACGGTAAGAAGCTTAAATGCGCATGTCTGAACTTACTTAAACAACACAGGCTTAGGGTTAGGTTAGATACACGTACCTTGCACTTGCGAACTGCTACGACCAGGACGCAAATAAACGCAACACAAGCTTCTTGTATAAATGGATCTGATATAACTTTGCCACAAAAGCAGTGACAATAGCAAGTAAAATGAACTAAAATGAAATAGAGCGGTTTTCGATTGAGTGTCTTATAACCAAAACCAGAGCCAATCACACGAGCTAGTAAAAACACAATGAACCAATCACGAGCAAGTGAAAAACCCAATGAACCAATCACGAACTGAAAGTAATCCACGATTGGTTTTACTTCAACCAATCACGAAGAAAAGTAAACGCATTGAGTATATAGTCCACCGAATTTCACGCCAAAATCAATCTGTGACTCTAGGCTTGGGTTCTAAGACCGCCTGCCATCATGTAAGACGACTAAAGAAGCTGTATTTTAACTGTTTATGGATTTAATTCAAGATCAACATGGTTAGGCTACAACGCTCGGGCTACAAGACTAGCGCCCACGTGTATGTGCAGCCAGGCGTGCGATACAATGATTGACAGATTAACAATAGTGTAACAGAACATGATATGAAATACGTGATAATATAATAGAGTCACACAACTTGTCACACTTGGATTACTGAATTTTCGGTGTAAAGTTTGATACCAAATATGTGAACCTTCGAGCGACTTTTCTGCGTAAAATTGCCCTGAGATTCTTATCGATTCACGAAGAGGAAACAACTACGGCGGATGGAGCATCGTGTTGGATTTTGTTCGATTTGTAGCGACTTTACGGAAGAACAGAAAAAGGAAATCTTAAAGGTCTGAGTGTATAATTTTGGACTGATTACGAACGAGAACCAGGTCTAGTATGTGAATCCAGTCCGGCAAATTGAGTAATCGATATTCGTATAGAGATACTGATGAACTTGTCAACTTTGGGTTTAGCGTGTTTTTGCTCCTACATAAGGAGCCGTCGACATATTCGAAATGGTCAGACCCCCTCCTCACCTCCCCCTTAACGTCCACCCATTGTTTTATGCTTTTTTTAGGTCAGAAAAAACAGTAATTGTGTGCGGGGGGGTTATGAAATTTTTGTTTTGTTTGGAGGGGGGTCAAGACATTTTGTTGTTGTTTAGAACGAATCTTGCCAGCCCCCCCGTTTTCCAAAGTTCAAATGTTTATCGATGAATAATAGAATTGACGGGTGGGTGAGAAAAATTGAAAGGGTTCGGTTGGATAAGCAATTTAACCAAACTAACTTATTTTATCCACTCGATAGGGATTTATCCGGTGTACGTGGATGGCGTTATCCACCCTTTGCCGACAACCTTAACCGGGCCCTGTAGATTAGATCATTCATGAAGGATAGGATACTTTCCTTGTTCAGATCACAGGCCAACAAAAATATTAGTGAAGTGAATTAAAAGAACTCAGTAGATGAGCAGTAAACGCCAATTACGCCAAACAAAATATTTTTAGGAATTATTTTGTTTTCTGAAACATAATTTCTAAAATATATAAACAAACATATTAACTATAAACAATTATTCTAAAAAAAAAAGATTATATGTATAATATCTTCAGTTACGTCGTTGATTAGTGAGACAATATATTTAATTAAAATCGTAAAGGAAGGTAAAGTTAGTCCATAGTTAATAGAGTGGAATGGTTAGGAAACCTGGCAAACTTCAAAAGGGCTAACAGAGGCGCAGCGATTTAGGTTGGAAGGGGTAAGACAAAAGATTGTGCACGATCATAGTTCATTAGCGTTCCCTGAACGACTGAGCTCACACGTTTCTATTGGCTGATTGATTAACATGTTGGAATTTATATTGTGTTTTGTGCACGTACGGTAGTGGTTGAAAAAAGCTAACAAAGACATATGGCAAAGAAGGTCCCCGAGTTTCCTAACCATTCCACTCTATTAACTATGCTGTCACGTTGTAATTTTTGATTGAAAATAAAGCTATTGTATACATTAGTATACAACAAAGGATTGAACTTGAAAATGATCCCGTCAAAAAAAGACTTGAATTAGGTGATATGTTCACTCTGAGAAAAACCAACCAACTCGACGTACTGTTGAACTAATCAAGTTTCATTCGGATCACAGGTATGGCTCTGAGACAATGACGTCATGCCACAAATTTATATGTTATCCACTGTAAGTGAATCGAACTGAAAATACATCGTAAACGCAGTAAACCAGCTGGTTATATATATAAAGCGTGTAATGATTTACAATACAATTTGGAACGAATTCCTTAGTATTCGGCTAGTTTTCTTCAAACTGACTAACAATGTTAGCCGAGAAATCGAATATTAAAAGTCGATTTAACTGATTTCGGTTATTACGCTATCAGCTGAACCGCTGGTAAATTCAAATCGAATGGAAAATATAATTTTGTTTATTAAGTGATTTGATGCTCGCTTAAATAGGATTGAAACTTAGAGAATCCAGCTATTGTTCAATTTAGTGTTGATTTCAAGAACACCAGGTTAATTGAGGACTTGATGTATTCAGTATTATGCAGCAGTTTGCATTAGTAATAAGATAAGCTAGTGATATATAAGGGAGCAGGTCAAAACACATGCCCTCTCGACGGACCCATTTTGGGATAGATGTTGGGGGCTGCAGCCAGCCATCTCCTCTGAAGAGAAAACTCAATATTAAAAATCATTTGTTCTTAAATATCTTCAAAACTAAAAGGCATAATCTAGAAACAAATGCACTGCATGTTTTGTCTTACGTTATCATGATTTCAGTTTCTGTGTTAAAATTACCACTAGGCTCCCAGAATGGAGGGGGTGGTACCCTACGCTGACAGCTGTGTCTGTTGAAAAAATGGGTCCCTATCTGGGGCATGTGTTTTGACCTGCTCCCTAAGTGATCATGAACCAATAAACAATTATGAGGCCCTTTCAGGGGGTATATATGCATGTCCCCTGTCTGCATTTCAAAACTACTCGTGTCGCAGTCTCTGAAGGTGGGAATTTCGTCGATTGCTGATTTTCTTATTTCTCTCTGTCGCTCTCATAATTTCAGACATTCGTCGTTATTTCATGTCATTCATCTTGCTGTTTCAATGCCGTGTCGCTTTGTCGGAATTTACCCTAAAAGGGCCTCAATTATGACAATGACTTGTTATCGTGAGCAACCGTTATTGTATCACTTGTTCGTTTTCAATTCTTAACCTATATTTCGCATAAGCTATTAATTATTTTTCAATTGGCCGGGGCAAACTGGAAAACTCTGTTACTTCAGCTTCTGTACAAATTTTTGTTCTTATTATTATTGATATTTTTCTCCTGAAATGTAAACTAAATCGATAAATATATTTGTTTAAAACAGTGTAAAAGCTAAATTGAATTAAATTATTTTACACGGTACTGAAAACTGAAAACATTTGAGGGGTTTTAAAATGTCATAACTAAATACGATGCCCTTAAATCTGCTCGTGATAATTATTACAAGGAAAAAAATTTAAAAGGAACATGTCTGACAATTTAATGCATAATAAATATCAATATTGGGAAAGGTAGTGAGAAAAAATAGCTTTTTTTAGTTATTTTCTGGAATGAATGCTTTTAATTCGAAGAGGTAAGTTATTCCAATCATAAAGACCTATTACTGTGGGGGGAAATTTTCTCAAATTTAATCGATATCGTTCAATGTAAAAAGTTTGATTTGTAGAGCTTCTTGTTTGGTAAGAGTGCTGTTCTGAGACATATATATTTCATATTAATTGAACAGCTTTTGCTTTCGGTCATACATTCATAAATGAAAAGATCGATATGTATTCATTTTAACTATGTCAGGAAGTTTAAGTACATTATAAAGTTTAATATAATATGAAGTAATATACATGTCTGTTAATATGGGGAAAGCTGAAGAAGACCAATTTGATGGCAGAAACCCTCATTCAGCATATCATATGTATTCGCGACATCGGGCAATTTGGTGAAAAGTTTTAAAACACCAGTGATTAATCCTTAATTTTCGAGGATCCATGCGATTACTTGGTTATAATAGAGAGGGGGAAATTTTCCGAGAAAAAGACAAAATCTAATCTAAAAAGTAAAATCTATGGATGTGTGCTCAATGGAAATCAACATGACCGCGACCCTTTCAAACCTGTCAATCAATAGGACATTTTCATTATGATGTCATTTTACTACAACTACCAGAACTTTTCAAATCTTATCAATTCCTTTGAGAATTCCAAGACAATGGTCCAAATTAAACGAACAAAAGAATCCGCGCAGAGTTCTGGTAGTTGTAGACGCCATCATGCAAACGTCCTATTACTTTCTCTTCACACTTCTGAAAATAATAACGGTAAATGAGTAGAAAAAAATCAACCGAATGCATTTTCGATTTTTCTTGAATAGTTTATTTGGAATTGCAGTAAAATAAATATATTTTATTTTTATAAACTGGGGAGGATTCCGCCGAGTGGTGCATTGAACGCATGAAAAGCTTAGCTTTAGAGGTATTACCTCAGTAACTCAGCATAAAAAAAGAGGGTTTTGAATGAAATTCTTCGAAACTGCTTTGGTCTTTCTAATTTGATAATTATAATTTGATTTTGAACATATTTTGTCACATAAACAAACGTTAAAATCAAGGTCAAACTGAGTCAACTTTGCAGTGAAAAAGTAGATGACAAATACCACAGTAGTCACCGAAAAGATCATTTGGAAATTTGTGAAATGACACTTAAGGTGGCTTGCCTGGATTTTCCAGGGACGCACATTTTTTTCGAAAACGCTCTTATACAATTGTTTTAACCTTTGCAGTCTTGAAGGCTTACATTTAGTCTACAAGGGACACTAGGTCGTTTTAAAAGTTTAGGTCTAGACTTCGAGACAATTGATGATATGTAAAATACATGATGTCAACGCTTTGTTGCTATAGTAACACCGATGTCAAACAAACCTACATTTTTGGAAAGTTTATTATATTTTTAGCAAATGTGTGAAGTGGCCCGACCGAGCTCTGACAGTGGAGTATCAGCCGTTCAAAGGGGGTATGGTGCGTCCCTGGAAAATCCAGGCGAGCCACCTTAACATATTATTCGACCTACCTATTCTTGGGTACCACTTCGTGTAGCTGTGACAATAGCCTAAATTAGCCTAATTAGTGATTAGCTCTAAAACACCCAAAATTATAGCCTGGGGAGCGATAAGAGTCGGCTGGTTTCCCACTCGCGAAGGAGACGTCTGGGGAGCGAGGCAGAAAATTCCATACTGATGACGTAGCAGATAGCCGTTTCACGATGCATAAATTAGTTGCAATTCTCAGAAGCCGAATAAGTAAAGTAAAGTAAAGTAAAGCTACTTTATTTAACGTCGGTAACTCGTGACAGTCTAGTGAGACTGATAAACTTGAGACCGACGGGAGACCTACGATTTTACGTCCTTATCCGAGAAGACGCGAAGGTCTAACCGTTTGCATTTGTTTCACAAAGGAAGCACCTTCTACTCAGTTATTTTAAGACCCTGAGTGTTGGTCCGGCCGGGGTTTGAACCCGCGACCTCCCGCGCAACAGACCGGAGCTTAACCACTGAGCTAACCGGGAGGCGGTTAGCTCAATGCGAACAGAGTTATTTTCAAGGAATATATAACTACCGAGGCTGCTCGTTTGCTTGGCAGTGGATCACCGTCATGAACAACCATGAAATTCAAGCCTATTTAGCGTGTGCCGGTGCTGTTGTTGGCTCCTTTGCATACTGAGTTCTTTCAGCGGCTTGTAAAGCGAAATGTCGTACTGTCAAAACATTTACAAGTAAGTGATCAAAAATGTACTGTCATAGTTGTTTATAATTTCATATCGGCAGTAAACCTAACAACAAGCAAGCTTTATTACCAAGATTTAAATTAAAAGTTACAATTTGATGAGAAAAAACAGGAAGGTAAAAAGCCACTCAGAATAACTAAAAAGCTAAACAAGCTGAGTGGCTAAATGAAGATTTTAAACAGAGTATGGCATGGGTTGGCAATAAAGTCTGACACACTAAATTAACACTAAATTGACAGTAATAAATATAAATAATAAATTAAGCAAAAACAACATAGACCAAAAAACAAAATGACATTTAAAGAAGGCACCAGCTTGAAACATTTAGAATTGGTGATTGAAAAACAGGCTGTATAAGGAAAGTCTAATTTATATCATATGTTTGGATGAAGTGAGATTTAATCTGTGTCTTAAACGATTTTGGAGGGAGTGTTTTAAGATGTTCGTCGATGTTATTCCATAGAAGTACTGCAGAAAAGTGGACATTGAACTTTCCATAATTAGTTCTTACTGATTTAATATAATATGATGATTTTGAAGCAAGTCTAGTGTTATATTGGTGTTTGGATGATACTGACTCAAAAAAATTGTCGAAAGCCTTGGGTAACAAATCATGATGGAACTGGTACATAAAAATTAGATTATGGAAAGAAACAAGATCAATTAACTTGAGAATTTCAAGCTGATAAAAGAGAGGGTCCGAGTGTTTATCTGGTTTAGAAAAAGTAATGATACGCAAGGCCTTCTTCTGCTGGGTTATGATATGTTTTAGAGTTGATTTGTAAGTGTTACCCTACAGAAGTAGGCCATACGTAAGGAAAGGATAAATTAATGAATAATACAATTGGCATAAGATCCCAATATCAACATAATGTCTAAGCTTAGATAGGATTCCAACCCTGATGTTTTTTTACCTAATTCATGTATATGTGATTTCCAATTTAAATGCGAATCAAAAATGAGGCCTAAGTATTTAATTTGGCTATCTTTTCTAATTGACTTATCTGAAATTAACAATTTCATGTTATGCAAAATTTTCTTTTGTTGGGGGTGGAAGACTACAAAGCTAGTTTTATCAATGTTTAATGATAGCTTGTTGGCATTTAACCAGTCACCAACTTTTTGCAATTCAATATTAAGTACATGTTCAAGGTTCCAAATGTTTTTATCACTTAAGAAGATATTTGTATCGTCTGCAAATAAATGGAACTCTAGAATTTCAGAACATTTGAAAATGTCATTAACATATAGTAGAAAAAGCAGTGGTCCAAGGGCCGATCTCTGTGGCACCCCACATGAAATTGTCTGGTAATCCGAATCAATACCTCTAATAGACACAAATTGTTTTCTATTGCTCAAATAGGAAACAAACCAATTGTGAACGACACCACGGATACCATAATACTCCAATTTAGACAAAAGTATGCTATGATTAACAGTGTCGAAAGCTTTACTTAGATCTAGGAAGATGCCACAGGAATAAATGCCTTTGTCTATTGCACATTGGATTTTATCAGTTAGAAGAAGAAGGGCATGAGTAGTAGAATGCTTTGATCTAAATCCAAACTGTTTATGATAGATAATAGATAATTTCTCTAAGTAACTTATAAGTCTTTTATACATTAATTTTTCCATTATTTTATTAAAGATTGATAGTAAAGAAATGGGCCTGTAGTTTGAGACAATGAAGCTAGAGCCCTTCTTATGAACTGGAATCACTTTTGCTATTTTGAGTTGATCTGGAACTGTACCCGAAGAAAACGAGTAGTTGAAGAGCAACTCAAGAGGGTAAGATATAATTGACTTTAGAATGGTAGAAACAGGAGATAGAAGAAAGCTAGTCAATTGAGATTTGTCTAAGTAATACTTAAAGGATGTAGCTGATATTGGGATAGTAGAAGCCAGCTTATTGCCAATAGTAGAAACAAAATTGTTAAATTCATTAACAATGTCTCTGGCATTAGTTATTTCCTTTTTATCTTTCACAAGTTTGCATGGGAGAGAAGATCCTGTTGATTTTAGAGTTATGATCTGTCTAATTCCCTTCCATATTTCTTTGGTATTAGCCTTATTAGTTATGAAATATTCCTTGTAATAGTTTACTTTACTAATTCTAATTAAATGATTTAATTTATTTCTGTATAATTTAAATTTAGAATGGTTATAATTATTCCTTTTCCTCAGAAATTGTCTATACAACCTATTTTTTATCTTAATTGAATTTCTCAAACCAGCTGTAATCCAAGGCTTTTGATAAAATTTAGCTTCTTTCCTGGATTAAAGGGCTTTAGTGGTGCAGTTCTATCAATAATATCAGTGATTGTACAATAGAATGTATCAAACATTTGAGTCACATTTTGTGTTCCATAAAAAATGGTAGACCAATCAAGTGAACTAAATTCATTAATAAAGGATTCTTCATTGTAATTGGTGTAGTCTCGTTTGTAATTTTTTTCTTTGCGATGAGATATCCCTAGTTCATTTACGATGAGAAAGTTAGGTAAATGATCGGTTAAATCATACAGCAGATTGCCACTGAGTGTCTCAAAGTCAATTGAGTTAAAAAATATGTTTTCTATTAATGTTGCTGAGAAGTTAGTGATTCTAGTTGGTTTGAGAATGTGTGGTTCTAAGAAATATGTATTTAGAGTATTAATAAACTCTTCAGTAAGAGCATGGCTTTCATAATTTATTAAATTTATATTGAAGTCACCAGACAAGACACATAGTTTTACCTGTCTGGTGAATTCTTTCAATAACTGAGTAGAGGCTAATCAAGAATGTCTCAAGTTTAGAATTTGGGTGTCTATATACAGTACCACACAAGATATTTTTACCTTGTTTGCATTCAATTTCTATCCATAACATTTCATACTCAGTGGTAGTCTGCAGCTGAGATCATGTCTGACACTATATTGTAGATCCTGCTGTATATAGAAACCAACTCCACCAGCTCTTTGTGTCGAGGGCTGGGAAACAAATGAATAGCCTGGCAGTGAAATATTCGTAGTTGGACTACTAGAGGCATTGAGCCAGGTCTCTGTTAAGCTAATGGCACTAAAACTAAAATTTAATTCTTCTAGCATCTGTGATAAATGATTAAAGTTTGCTTGTATGCTCCTAATATTGCAATTTAGAATTGAAAAAGCTTTTTTTGAATTTTGTAAATTAGGTGAACTATGAAAGTCATGAATATTAAAATAATTGAAATTGACTTTAGATGGAATATTATTTTCAGGATCCTTATCTGCTAGATTTGGAATATTTCTAATTTCTGATAGAGTTTGAAGGGTAGGTAAATTTTCTAGGTTGGCATTCACTATATTATGGGAACACAAGCACGTTGTATTAGAGTTAAAGAGTTAAACCTACACACACTGAGCTATCACAGAACACTGGATGAGTTGTTATTGCCGGATAAATCGTTCAGACAGTGAATCTGGGCTATGAATAAACAATTACATGTAAGTGCGCTATGAATCACGAACGTGATGGCCGTTCACCCTGCAAGCAAACGAGCAGCCTCGGTAGTTATATTCCTTGAAAATAATTCAGCTGTTGTTCGCATTCGGCTTCTGAGAATTGCAACTAATTTATGCATCGTGAAACGGCTATCTGCTACGTCATCAGTATGGAATTTTCTGCCTCGCTCCCCAGACGTCTCTTTCGCGAGTGGGGAGCGATAAGAGTCGGCTGGTTTCTCAGGCTACCAAAATTAGTGACCACCTCTAAATATCCTAAATTAGTGAGCACCCGTTGTTGACGGATAGGGTGATTTTTAAATGTAAGATCAGGGTTTTTTAAGGGTTTGGGATAGTTTGTGCAGCTACATGAAGTACTTGCCCTATTCTTCGTTTGCAACTGACGTCATGGCGGCCATGTTGGATGACAATAACAAAAGATTCGGCAATAGATTATTTTTCTATTGTCATCCAACATGGCCGCCACGTCTTTGTCTCTTAAATCTCTGGGGATTGATTGCAAACCAGCAATACATTTTTGTTGTCATGGAAGGTTGTGAAATCCTTATTGTTTGCTTTCTGGAGCAGGAGTGCACACGAGCTGAAGCGACTGAAAATCATCTGCAAACTTTGACCAGCGAGAAGCATGTTGCTAGTGTATTACTATTACTGTTTTCCTCCCTCCACAGAAACCAGCACGCTAAATTCCAACAAGAGCCCATCTGGGCTTTCACTCGGGCCACATGAGATTGAAGATGAAATACACTTTCATTTGAAATCCTCTTAGTAATAACCAAAGGGAAGAATTATTAGCTGAATTTAGCAGTCTTTAGGAGTGGCCGGTAGCGCGGTGACTTTCATTCTCTGCTCTCCTAGTATATATGTAATTTAATATTTTCGATTTTTCTCGTATGGTGACCTTTGAATTTAAACACTACTTATTCGTTTAACACACTGCATTTGAGCAGGCATATATTCATTGTTTTGAACCCGAGCATTAACCGTACTACCGTACTTCATGGTCCCTTTCTTTAGTAGTGGGTTGTGGTGATTGTAAACTCTCGTCGTTTAGCACAGAAAATGTATTGTGATGTGAATAGGGATCGGGTTGTCATGTAAGAAAGATGGCTCTTGAACAAACTGATTCGTTGCTAAAGCTTCAGTAGGTTGGGTAGTCTAGGAACACTGGAGACCTTGGTCTTTCATTGTCTTCTTTTTTGTATTCTTGATATATTTTTTAAAGTTTGAAAGTCGGATCTCAGCTTTATTATATCCTTTTTCAACTCGCCATTTTCAACTTCTATGTCAATAATACGCGATGATTATCTTGCTGCACTAATTTGTCTTCCAAATGACTGAGTTTCGTTTTGATGTGACGAGAGTAAGAATTCATTACGCATATCAATTATGTCAGCCTCCATGTTACAAATCAAGGTCATTAAAGCAGCGAGAGAGTTCTTATTGCGGGGTAACAATCCTCGTGAATAATCTAAAGAAATGATTCCGTCTCTTCCGGTTTGAATTTGACTCATGTGTATGTTGCTTTTGGAGTTTCAAGGATATGTTGATCCAAACTACAGGCTCTTGGGGTTTTTCATTGACTTATGAACTTGCAGGCTCTGTAATTTGTTTTGTTTTCTTAGTATAACATAAAGTGTTGAACATGTTCATGTTCTCAAGCATGTCGCGCGTGACCTCTGTTTCTTCATTCATTAAGTTCTCTACTTTCATCTGTAATCTGGGAAACTCAATCTTTGCCCATGCCTTGGCACATAACTATTCCTGTTGTAAAGTAGACGTGGATGATTATAAGTAAAATCCATCGACAGCTTGTACCGTTTCAACTATGTCAATATCCTCGCTGGAACGAAATAACTTGATCTCAATACTCTCTGATCCAACTTAATTACGGTAAATGTAAATCTCTGACAGTTTTTAAGAGACTCATAATATTGGTCTTGAAGTGCAGCCTTCACCCAAAATAAGATGTTCTCCTCGGATGTTTTAAATGCAGCACAGCGAGCCGATGGCTTATAGATTCCAATATCTATTTCTTCGAATTTTAGCTTTACGGATCCTGGCCCCTTCACTGGTCGTCGTACGTGTCGTATATAAAATCACTGGCCATCTGGGTAAAAAACGCGCTCCTTCGGCTCCGACAATAGCGCCAGTTGAAATATCCTGAGCCTGTTGGAAGGCTTTCGCACGAGTGAAGTTAAATAAAACATTCAACTGCTTACATTTGAGAGATGGGACTCCAAATTAGAGAGAAAGTTCCTCGCGCCGTCGTCCTCAATCTTGATTTTACTGTATTAAATTATGTAAATAAATTAACCTGGCGATTGTTGCGTGACCAGCACAGTGCAATCTGATTGGTGTGAACTTGACCTTTAACGCATGCGCAGAAATTTTGCGACATCGAACAAAAAATAAAAAATAATAACGGCTTGCATTTTAAGACTCGGTGTATTCATGCGAAAGAAATGAGTTCTGCTATTTTATTTATTTGTGGTGCACGTCTAAAAAGAGGAAATGCGATTTGAAGGTCGAAAAATAGCCGATTCTCCGCTGATAAAGCTAGATTGTGCGGCGGCTCAATTCTGTGCTTTTTTCCCCGTATCGTACGTCATGCACACCAAGGAAAAACAACCACACCTTCAGCACAAAGAAAACACAATAGTGCGCAATTATGAGTCGATCGTTAGTCCATCTATTCAAAGCCGAGAACAACATGTACATGACAAAACTAATTTATTCCCAGTATCGTACGTCACAGATTACAGGAATTGAGCCGTCTGTATACTTAGCTATATATAGCGGCAGTTGGAAGGAAGATTTGCAGATTTTCTTTCCTTTGACGCAAAACACAGTAAAATAAATTTTGGTATGAGTCTTTTCATGTTTAGATCTACTCATTGAGCTAAAGTTGATTTTAGGCTTCAGTTCTCCTTTAAATATAAAACTCATTCTGTTATTTATAAAATGACAAGATATGCGATGTCCCCATTCCAGACCCTTGCAACAGGCGGAGCTTTCAGATAGGAAGTGATCACTATCTTGCAGTATCGAATCGCTATGACAGCACATAACAATTGAACTCAATTGTTTACAAATGGAATGGTAACCGGTTTCTCCAGTTTCAGACCATCGCCACAAAAGGTGTCAGAGACATGATATACTTTACCATCCTGTGCATCTCAAGTTACAACGTAACGACGACAGGTCTTACTCGATCAATTCATTCATCTACAAAATTTAATGGCAAAATAACAGGTTCGTCAAGTTCCAAAACATTCGCACAGAAGGTGCTATGGGATGCTCTGCGTTTTTGATTGGAAACCAAAATGTTTCCGCCTTTGCAAGCCATTACAATTCAGCAAATAAGTACGCCGTTCAGTCGATGGTGTTCAAATGGACTGGCGCCCATTTTGTGAAGTTCCAGTCGTTGCAGACATATGGAGCTTATGATGTGCACTATACTTTGCGATCAACAGTCTTCACTTTTTGGATTTTCTTGTGACTACACAGGCAGCAAATACAACACTGATTCATTTATCTACAGGTGGCACAGGACCAGATTTATCTTGTTTCAATCCATGTCAACACGTGGTGCTCCGTCAATGCGGTCATTCGTGGTCAGCGGTGATACCTACCTTGCTGTTGCTAATTACCATGGCGACTCTCTCAAGCACAAAGTCAAATCCGTTGTGTACAAGGCAGTCGGTGCACAGTTCATTAAATATCAAGAGCTTAACTCGCGCGCTGCACATGGTATCGACATATTCGAATATAACGGATACAAGTACCTTGCACTAGCGAACTACTATGACCTGGACACAAGAAAACACAACACCAACAGCTTCCTGTATAAATGGATCTGATTTAACTTTTCAACGGTAATGGTGACTGATGAAGTAATTAATAGCAAGTAAGCTGACCTAAAATGAAAAATAATCACTGAATAAAACTATTGATGTTGATATATATAAAACCCTGTAAATAATTTATATCCTGATTGAGTTACACCATTAATTTTTAATAAAAAAATAATATATTAATAAAAAGGAAGCATCCTAGTACACCCGAGAACAACAACATAGCCTGAGCGTAGATTGCGCCATCAACCAATATCAGCACTGATGCGACAATCAATAGGATTCTTGGAACAGGATTAAATCATGCCTATTTTATGATTGGATACAAATGCAAGCTACTAGTAGTGAGAACAACATAGTGTTCTTTTCAGTTCGATATATACGTTTAAATTACTTTCTTAATGAATAAATGAAAGAAAACTAAAGACAAAGAAATATGATTCTAGATCTTTTACCCTCAGACGTACATGCAAAGCACAGCCAACCTGTGGCACAAGGTGTGGGTTGGATGTAATCTCGTACCCATATCCCACTCCATGTTTTCCTATCCAAAGAATGTGACCGTGATTAAAATTTGTGAGATCTGGGTACGAGATTGGGTTGGATGGAGCTCCCGTCGGTTCTCAAGTTCGAATTTTTGCCATATATTTGAACTTAGTTAACAGTATTGGACATTAATTTTGAAGGATTTAGGTTCTCCCTTCATGTAGGCACCAATGAATTACTACCAAATTGTATTGTGTATTGACTCTTGTGTTCTATTGTATTGTGTATTTCGTTCTATTGTTCCGTATTGTGTTAATTCTATTGTATTTTGATTGAAATTCGTGTGTTGCCTACATGAAGGGGCCATCAGGTTTAATTAACCGATATTTATAATAAAATTCCAAAATTAACAAACCCTCCTTATTAATAGGCGTTTTGCAGGAAGCAGTCACGTGCTGATATATCACTTCAATAACCAATTAACTGCGCTGATGATCCCATGGGAAAGGCTTTACTGAATGACAAACAATCTTCAAAAATGCAGTTTTAAATAGATGGACAATCGATTAGAGGTGGAAAATAACATTTACGTACAGGTTTTGCTAATAACACCAGCGATCTCGTACATATTTGTTTGCCCTCCAATACAATCACGAGATTATATCCTGCATTAACTACCCTTGTCCTTATCTGTATTAACAGTTTCTTTCAAAAAGAGGCCACAAGGACCATTTAAAATCTTCTAGGAGTCTCATAAAATAGTACATCATTCTATGAAATAGTTCATAATGCAAGATCAGTAATGAACAGTCACCAAAGCGGATTTGTCAAATATTGTGTACGAACATGTGATTTGGAATGGACAAGGACTGTAATAATAATATAAAATAAGAAAACAAAACCGGCGAGGACTTTTACCCCATTGGGGATGGTGATCACGTGGTTACATCCACGGTATGTTCACCGCATTTACGTAATCAGAAAAAATATTCACAACCTTCCTATAATGCAGTAGTCATAATTTACATAATTTGTATTGTATCAGAGTGAATAAAAGATGTGCATTATTGAATTCAGTGTTTATGTAATTCATTCTTTTCACCTTGTGGCCATCTTGGATTCAAAGCGAGGCAATCCTTTGTTTTTTCCCAGGTTAGCCTCGTTTTGACTATCCCTCACTACGAGGCTAACCTGGCAAAAACAAAGGATTGCCTCGCGTTGAATCCAAGATGGCCTCGCTTTTGTTCAGGGTCGAAATAAATAATTTTGGAAAACCGGCTTTCGATCTTGTGAAACAAACTAAAACTCTCGAACACAATTCATATCCGCACGGCTATAGGAAGATTATGAATGAATGAATGAACTTTATTTCGAGAGGGTAACACTCAATAGTGGAGCACTAATAAACTTGTGGCCCTCCTAAGCTAATAAATACAATAATAGAAGCTAACAACTACAAAAAAATACAATTATAAGGGCATAAAGGTAAAATTATGATTAAACAATATTCACTAGGCATTAAAAGCTATATATAAATACCACTAACTATAAATAGTAATGAAAATACGAAAAGAGTTAAAGAAAAGAAAACTTTAGGATACGTGAAAATGGTATAAAAGTATTGCATTCCTTTTGGTAGGCCAGGCAGCGCTTATACAGAGAAGTTTTAAGAGATTTTGCGGAAGAGGATGATCTAATATAGAAGGGTAGGGAGTTCCAGCATTTAATAGTTGAGACTGTAAATGATCTGCCATGCACCTTCTGTTTTACGCGCGTACTTAGGAGAAACATAACTAAAACGCGCATTACGAGTAACTCGGGAATGACGATCACTATTGAGCGCTAACATATCATTAAAGTAGGTTGGCGTTTCACCAACACAACGCTTGAAAGCTAAAATACATTTCCTGATATATCAGCTTCAGTATAAAATGGCAGCCAACCGAGAGAATTAAATAGATCCACAGATGAATGTCTCGGCTGCGCATCTAGTAAAACTCTGGCCGCCCTTTTCTGGAGAGATAAAACTCTGTCCAGATTATCTTTGTTGCAGCAAGACCAAACTGTACTACAGTACATTAATAAATGCTTGATCATAGCAGTATAAAATAAGACGCGTTCTTTAAATGGAACTGAGATATGGTTTTAAAAAATACCAATTCGTTTGGACAACTTATTACAAAGGTTATCGGTATAATGGTTAAAATTTAGATTCTCATCCAAGTCTAAGCCAAGAAGCTTTGCATGTTTAACCTGCTCTACTTTACTGCCATTAGCGTAAACTACAAGGGATTGATCCGCATGAGAGAGCCTCGCTTGAAGACGTTTGCCAGTAACTAGCAAAGTTTTGGTCTTAGAGCAGTTGAGGGGGAGCTTGTTGCCTGTAGCCCAATCATCAACGTTTGATGCTTCCGAGTAGACAATCTAATAATAAGCTCACTCGCATCACTGTAATCAACAGCAGTTAATAGTGTTGTATCATCAGCAAACAAGTCTAATTGTGAGTTAACATGTAGGGGTAAATCGTTAATGAAGAGTATAAAAAGTAGCGGGCCCAATATTGCACTTGTAGTACCCCTTCAGTTATTGATCTCATGGAGGAAGAATGGCCCATGTAGACGACATACTGTCTTCTGTCCGAGAGATAGGATGTAAACCAGCCGATCGCCTGAGAATCAAACCCATAGATCTCTAGCTTGTGAAGCAATATTATAATCAGCCACAAAGAATTGCTCCACCCATAAGTACTGTATCCCTCTCATGATTAACATGACTCCTTTATCCGATTTAGTCAATTTCATACTGATACCATGACAAAGCAGTAGATTTTACTTTTCAAATATTTGTTTTTGTTTCGGCATTACCTTGCATGTCAGAGTGATTTGTTTGAACTAATTACAAGTGAACGTTGAACGTCAGGACATTGAAGGTCCGGATATTTTACTATTTGTAGCACTTTTTCTCTGAACCAAATCGATTTGTGTCACCATAGTGCGCTGAAACGGTCAGCACGCACTCTCAACTAAGGATTTACCAGTTTGCAAAGGCGTGGGTTGATTTTTTGCCTTCAATTTGTACCCCGAATATCATTTTAGTTTGCTCTTTTCCCCTCATTCTGGTATTTCTCTCAAGAAAAAAACGGAAACATTGGAGATATTGAACAACATCTGTGCTGTTTACCGTTTACACCGAAAAACCAGGAATCGGATGGAATGCGTCATTTCGTTCGGAAAGTTTTGTAAAATGCTTGGGCAGGTTTGCAACCTGAAATATTATTGGTTACCCCACAGGCTTCCCAGACTCGACGTATATTTCCCGCTTATTAGTCTGTTGGGTTTCCTGTGGTTTATCGATTAGTTTCATGACGATCTCAGAAGAGTTTAAATAATTGCTTCGTGTGAATTTTCTTTTCCGATTCCTACGAAATGAAACTTCAATAATAAAAGATTGATACTTAATGAAGTTGTGTGAGTGGTTTTTTGGCGATTTGGGGCCTTCTAAAGCAGTTTATTAGGATTCGAGATTTTGACCGTTGGCCGAAGCTCTAAGAAAGTTAACAAGGTAAGCAACTCGACCTCGCCAAAGCACACACTTACCTCAAAGATCACCCAAAAATCGGCACTTTTCTTCCTCGCTCGCTATTCAGCTTTTGAATTTGCAACTCGCCAATCAGAGGACCAAGACAGTTGGCTGGGGTCTTCACCGAGTGTTATGACAGTTCCACGTGAGAAATTTTCGCGAGTTGCAAATTCAAAATTAGTCTGTAACCGCCAGTTTCGTTAAAAGGCCTAGTGATGGTCTCTCTGATTGGCGATATATTTGTTTCCGTTCCTCGAGCGGAAGTATAATTTCACGCTTGAGGGTCCCCCATGAAAAAAGGCGATTTGCATCGTTTTGGGTAGGGTCGGGAAAATTTTGGACCGCTTTGGTCATTCTGGTTTTGACAGATCATTGCAAGGTCGCGCTTTTGGGGTCTCGAGGAGGCCGTTTGGCGATGAAAAATTTGATGGATTTTCCTAAATCTCTGGTCAGATGTTGCTTGATAACTATTCCCTCCTGTGCCGAAAGCTGAATAGCGAGCGAGGAAGAAAAGTGCCGATTTTTGGGTGATCTTTGAGGTAAGTGTGTGCTTTGGCGAGGTCGAGTTGCTTACCTTGTTAACTTTCTTAGAGCTTCGGCCAACGGTCAAAATCTCGAATCCTAATAAACTGCTTTAGAAGGCCCCAAATCGCCAAAAAACCACTCACACAACTTCATTAAGTATCAATCTTTTATTATTGAAGTTTCATTTCGTAGGAATCGGAAAAGAAAATTCACACGAAGCAATTATTTAAACTCTTCTGAGATCGTCATGAAACTAATCGATAAACCACAGGAAACCCAACAGACTAATAAGCGGGAAATATACGTCGAGTCTGGGAAGCCTGTGGTTACCCTAGCCTGCTTGCAGGCGGTGGAGGGTGTTTTTTCGCGAAGCAAAACGGATCATCGCCGCCATATTGGCCGAGCGTGATTGAGACCTGGGATCGAATGACAAATGGAGGGGGAGGGGGGTGGGGGAGAAGCAGATCTGAAAGACCGCCTGCACGAAAGCCCCTGGTTTCTGAGTACAAAAGTTAGATCCCGTCCACCAGCGGACGGGGTATATGATTGGCTGAAACGGTGTCAATCAAGCTTATCGCGGCAAGTGTTGAAAGGAATATGTGTAGCCTTGCGAAGCGGCGTAACTAAAATAAGTGTTGTGTACTGAGCTTGCAGTTGATAAAATATGGCGAGTAATACAAAAGGCTTTGTCTTTTTTGAAGACTAAGGTTAAGTACCCTGGTTGCAGAGGTTTTCTAGAGAGAACAGCCACGGAGAAAGAGCCGCGAAGGCGGCGATCGGCGAACTGCGAGAGGTTTGTTGTCGAGTTCTCTTTTCGCAAGTTCGTAAAACCGTAAATATCAGGCTCTGTATATAGCTTCCTCCTGCTCCGTTTTCAAAGTTATCTCCTTCGCCTTAACCCTAGTTCCAGAGGTTTTCTAGAGAGAACACAGCTGCTCGCTTCTTTCTCCGCGGCTGGGGTAAAGGTACTTTGAAAACAGAGCAGGAGGAGCTATACAGCAAATACAGAGCCTTTATTTTGTCTTAGAATTTAACAACCTGACCTGTGAATTGTAACCTGTACTTTAAACTTGCCGTTCTGGCTGTGCTTTCGACAGGCTTTGGAAAGAGTATGATATTTACGGTAAACTAGAGAGAACTCGACAACGAACCGTGATTTAATTCGCCACTGAAAACTATTGTTGTCGACCAAATTGCAGAGATGCAATCCGGCTATTGACTTCACGGCCGTTGAACTAGGAAATAATCAGAAATCCACCTCAAACATTTATGCAACGGTCATCCATTTCTTTCGGCAAACATTCACTAAGATGGACTTCGAGTTGTCAGAGAAAGACGATCACAACATTTACCACGAGTTCTTCAATATCGAGTTCCAGACAAAACATTGTCTGCATCGGAGTTTTCTTTGAAGTTTAGAGATTTTTTCGATCCTCTATTTATCTTTATGCGAGCTTAATTATTTTAAGAAAGGAAGCAGCCGCTTGTATGGCACCTCTTCTGGGAGTTTCTTCTGGTACGCCAGACTGCGGTGCTGGACGGCTTTTTGAAGCAGCTTGTATTAAATGTATGTATTTCGGAGGATTTGCAACATGAAACTCTTTGAGAGACTCATGATGGGGCGAACGCAACAAGTTAAAACCGAACTGTCTACATATATTTCTAAAGTGGTACTGTCGCAGTCCTTTCCATGGAGAACTTTGAACAAAAATAGCTGGTTTTATTGAAATTTCCGTATCTGAGAACCAATTTTACCAACATTTTGCATTGCATTTGACAGCGAGCGAAGTTTGTTTTGAATATTGCACGCATTTCAATCAAACCAAATCAAAATTGGCAGGCTGTCACACGTCGACTCCTATTGGTCAATTAAGAATGGGTTACAAGTTAACGGAAATCATGTGCGTGGTGGGCGGATACTCAGAAACCATGGGCTTTCGTGCAGGCGGTCTTTCAGATCTGCTTCTTTTCCCCCAACCCCCTCCCCCTCCATTTGTCATTCGATCCCAGCTCTCAATCACGCTCGGCCAATTCGCTATTATCGCACTTCGGCCATCTTGGATTGAAAGCGAGGCTTCCGGGTTGTCGGTTACGTAGCGCTTACTATTTGCTCTGTTGTTGGTCGCGAGTTTGGATGCAAAAGCTATTTCATCTCCACTTCTGTAATTCCAATTGTACAAATAATAGCCAGAAAAGAAGATATAGGGATTCTTTTCACATATTTGATTCCAATGAACAGCTCTAAAAGCGATGGAGTTTGAAAATACGCGGAGATGTCGACCTATACTTCAGACATCGATAAAATATCCAGTGAGTAAAAAACAGCTGATTATAAAATACTTCTTCGCTTAAATAAGTGTGACAGGTTCCCCCAGACAAACAGATAGCAGAAGTCCATTTTCTACACGTAAAAAACAAGAGAGAAACCTCACTGCAGTATACCCTGCCACTTCAAATGATCACTTGAAAACCTGTGAAAAATCCTTCATAATTTTATAGCTTGGGTGTACTCGTTCTAGGAATGATTTTGCTTTTTCGATTTTGTTTTTACGTTTTTTAATTTCAAATTCCAAATCGCTATTTTCTGTTTTTGATTTTTACTTTTTCGGTTTTGTTTTTACGTTTTTCAAATTCAAATCGCGTTTTTCAGTTTTTGTTTTTCGGTTTTTGAATTTTTGTTTTTCGGATTTCGGTTTTTAAATTTTATTTTTACATTTTTTTGATTCTAAATCGCTATTTTTGTTTTTAGCTTTTCGGTTTTTGAATTCTGTTTTTCGTATTTCGGATTTCGGTTTTTGAATTTTGTTTTTACGTTTTTCAATTCCAAATCGCGTTCTTCGGATTTTCGGAATCGCTGTGTCTTACAATTACAATTTCAAAATCAAAATCGGTGAGTTCAAAAACAGAATCCATGAGTTCAAAAACAAAATCGGTGAGTTCAAAAACAAAAACAGAATCCATGCGGTTAAAAACAAAATCGGTGAGTGTAGACCATGATGCTCTGCGGCCCGATAGTAAAGATGGCGGACGGAGGAGGCGAAAAAGCGCATGCTGTTACTCCTGGTACGTACAGTGTTTTGTTAGTGCATATAGGTTATTATTATGGATTATGTAATCGATAGGGTGCAGATATTCTTAATTGACCTGGTGAAAAAGTCGAAATCAAATGAAGTAATAGTGGAATATACGGCGTGGAATGGGACGTTCCATTATGTATACGTTTACGTAGGATAGTATTAAAAATTTGGAAAACTAATGTTCACAGTCAATGTTAATGATCACATATCAATCACTTAGTATTAACACCTTGAAGAGACGACTGAGGGCCCTTGGTATCCGCCGGCATGTCAACGTGCCTGCACTACATGTCAGGACTCTTACAGTTTTAAGTGATTTTCTAGAGGGGATATATGTATTTCTGGGATATCATTATAAGGTATACAATTTACAGTTAGGTTCCCAGTTAGAACCCCATTGAGGTTCCCCAGTTAACTTTCCCATATTGGATCCCATTTTACTAGTAATAGATAAAAAGCAAGACAGAAAAAAAAATTGTTATTAACTCTTTCACTCCCGGACACAGTTGAGCTGAATTGGTAATGTTGAGGGTAAAATCAACCCTTCCCCCTCAATTCAAGTTTGGCTAGCCCTGGCTAATTACGCACCACTGAACGTTTAAGCCAAGGGCTCGAGCTTCCCCACAATGCCATTTGGGATAATTATATGGTGCCGTCCGTTTACTATTGTTCTCTCAAGCTATTAGTTCCTCTTGATATATATCATTTTATTTGTTCTCTTGAGAGAACAATGATAATACAAATTTAGAAGATAATAGTTGTTGAGAGCATTAAACCAAACCAAACTTTTACCATGATTCTAATATTGTAGAAGTGATTTATTTCTGTAATTTGTTTACCAGTTTTTTCAAACATATCAGGATCAGTGTATGATGTCCTCTGGCTCTCTTAACTGAAGTTGGCTTATTGGTCCAACAGAGTGATTTAGAAACAAAAATGGCGTCGATGTTAAAATATTTAATGCGCCGGCGTATATTTTAAGTGGTATATGTAGGCGTCTGGGTACAAGAATTGGTCACGAGCAATTGCCCTATATCATTATGACGTCAAATCAAAACAATCTATTGTTTAAACGCTAAGGATCACGGTCGTGGGAGGGGGACAAAACAGCAACAACACAAAGGAAATCGCTATCAAATGCATTTTGTAGAACGTAGAATAGCGGTAACAACCACCAAATACGGTAAATATTGTGGGATAAACATTGATACAGCTGATATCTGACAACCAGACAATTCGAAGTTAAATTTTCCTCAGCAGAGCAGATTTAGTTCAAAATTCTATTGTTCAAGTCGATTCTGTCCCCCTCATAAACAAGCCGTGACGTCAGAATGATATAGGTCAATTAGCACGCCAATCTAATCAAAATTTCAAGCATGTAACACGGGCTCATTTTGTGAAGTAATTTATGCGTGCGCTATTATTTCATTCTTTCGCGCGAATATTTACGTGGTCAAAGCCGCGTATATCCGCCGGTCATGCCGGCCGGTTTGTAGTTATATATCGAGTTTTTCTTTACGAAATAAAGGTAAATGTGTGATCTGTCAAACATTAAGTAGCTCTAGGTTCATATATTTAACAACGTTTCCTGTCGAGCAGCTTTACTTGAAAAACATGGCGAACAATATCGTACATCATGGCCGCCGCGCATGCGTAGAATGCATTACACGTCGTTCCAAAATTTGTGAAAACAGTGAAGACAAGGCTTACCTTTTCGCAATTTTCCAATTTGCTGCTTTAATATTTATATTTCTTGAGGTCCACAAGTTTTAAATTCAGTTAACATGCCTGATCCTGCCCCCGACTATATGATTGCTAACAAGTTGTGGATGATTAAACCGGTTCCCGATGCTCTGCTAAAAAACGACCCAAATTAGCTAGAGCCGCCATACATCTTCTGTTAAATACTGTAAAGGCCAGTCGGAAAGCTCAATCACAAAGACTTCCGAGTAGTTCATGTTTGAGGTCCACAAGTTCGAATCTGTTCTGCAGATACCAAAGTAGATTCTAACGCCAGAAAAACGAGTTGAAATACTTCCTTTGGTGGTTCCAAACGTCCTGTAAATAACTGCATTTTAACGCCAAAACTCTCCTTCCCAAACGTACAAAGTGTAAAGGGACAGACCCGACTCGTTCAGCTGTTACATTTCCCTTCGCGCAGGACGTTGAAAACAGCAGCTCGTCCGCCATTTTGACTGTCGATGTCCATGTAACCTCTCCTCATTCTATAAATACTCGTCAACGACTTTCTTTTTAAAAATAGATTTTCACGTACGCGCCCGCAATGACAACCGCTGACTGTACGAAATTGTTCGCCATGAAGGAGCGCCTTGGCGATGATTAGTTGTTTCGATCGCTCGGAAATAATCTTAGACTTCAGATATTTTGTCGATGATCTCGGTCAGTAAAACGCAAATTGTAGGGCTAAGGTAATCGAGTTTTGGTGCAAGGAGAAGTCTACGGAACGGAGGTTGAGGAGATGGATCATCTTGGTACCAGTATGTCGGCAGCAGTTGAAGTGGTCGTCATTTATACCTCCAGAAAAAGTGGTGATTTTTAGCCTTCTTGATGTATTTGTAGATCTGGTACAGTGGTTGTTATAAAATATGCACAGCATTATATATCTTGATTGTGTTGGGAAAGAAATGGTAAATATTCTTTCCCCGACTCTTCATATTTTGTCTAAAGATACTATTGGAGAAACATACCACAAACTGTTACACAAAAGCAATGAAAGGTTTGGAGTAGTTGTGTTTTTTGAAAAGAGAAATGATTTTATGAAAGTCTCAAAAAGATTTCATTCAAAAGGTTCCATGAAAATTAATTGTAACTAAATTTTTGAGAATGACTGATATCAAAGAAGTTATTTCAAAGACAGATGTAGCTATAAAATTTGACTGACTTTGAAATAACTTCAGTTTAAATGACAAGGGTGCTTCCACTGATATATTATCCCAAATAACAGCCATCAACATTTGAGTTTACTAATTTGGGGTGACAAAGGCATTAAACAAAACTTCTCCTACAGTTTAATAATACAAAGAAACATCAGTCTCTAAATAGAGCTATAAAGTATACTGGGAACTTTTGAAGGACTTTGTGTCCTATAATTAAACTTCCATGCCCCACCCCCTTGCCAGCAACTTTTAATTTCAGCAAAATTAGTACAAGAAAGCCCTCAAGACCTGTAGAAATAGAATCAAAAACTACCTTAAATGCATTCAAACAATAAAATTCAAAGACTTTTGTGCAAGTATTGCAAACAGATCTTGAGACCAACAACACAATCTGAATCAACTGAATATTTTTGTTGTCAGCAAATGCTGTTTTAGTGGAGACTATAGCCCGGCTACTTGGTCTCACTTGGCCATTTTAAGGTATACATGCTCCTCTAATTATTCAAAAATATCAAAATAAGAATGTACCTGAACAAAAGCTTGAAACTCTAATGGCAAGAGACTTTGATTAGCCACTATAGTTGTTTCAAGGATTGTTAAACTTAAGCTCTAATGGCCTAGGTCTAAATAATTGAATGCAGTTGGTGTATATATGCACTAGCCTCCTCCGCACACACCATTCAAGAAAAAGAAGCTCAGAAGTCACTATAAACTGCTCAATAGCAGTAGCTTCACAGCAATCCCAGTGCCAAATCTGAAGAAAACAGAGGAAATGTTTTAAGTGGATATCCCTGCATGGCACAAGTGTAAACAAGCCAATGCTTCCTTTAAAAAAAAATTATTGCTTAAAGAATAGCAAAATTTAAAAATACATACTAAATGTTAAAGTGATTTTAATAAACCTGTGAAACAATAATTGCTTGTTAACATCTAATAGTCAAATATACACAAAAGAAAATAATAGAATTAGCATTTAATAGCACTAAATATTCTAGTATCTGTTTCACAGGTTTATGGAAATCACTTTATATACTCAGATATTGTTAAGAATACTCAATACTCGGATAAAACAATCTTTATAAAACCAATATAGCTGAATTTTGATTTTAATCTTTTCATTTTAATATATTTTCATATCAACATATATCATGTACATGTAGCTTATTTTCATCATTGCAATTTGTTTTATTGCCCAAGGTGTACCAATTGTGTTCATGCAGCGAAATCTACCCTGCGAGCAGAGGTTTCTCATCTCTTTGCATTTCCTGTCCGCCAAAAGAAAGGACAGGAAAGGCGCAGAGATAGAAACCTCTGCTCGCAGGGTAAGCGAAATCAAATCATAACAAATTTGGCTGGCGGTTATTTTTTTTGTAAACTGACACGCCAAATAGTAAGAATTTGTTGTTTAGCTTTCAACAAAATTCATGTATGAGACAGACAAAATAAATAATCAAACTATAAACACTAAATATCACAATCAGCGCAGCTACCAAAATTAAGTAATATTTACAATGTATGTGGCATAAATCGCGCGTGTAAAACCACAGGTACCCCAGGCTCATTATGCGTAAAACGGTTATTTCCCGGATATTTGAATTTACAGTAAATGTATGGAGTTTTAGTTCGAATGGCCGTTTGCTCTAAAATAAATTTCAGTAAATCGTCAAAATAGTCTTACCTGTCTCTTGTGTGTTCTTTTCGGTTTCTGTGAAGTTTCAAGCTATTCCGTTCAATATTGAGTGAGTTATAGGAATTTCCTTCCCTTAGTATGATTATTGGGAAGGTAGCAAACTCGAGGCCGATCAGCCGCCGATCAGCTGCAGAAAATCGCCTCGAATTCCCACAAAAATCCCGCACATCGCCAAAATTCCTTCAAATAACGGTTGCCCAAACACAGGTCCTTCACCACACTCAGCTTCCCTTTCACTGGTTTACTTTAACGGGAGAAAAATGCCACGTAGTTTGCAGTTTTCGGGTTTCGCGGATGTTCTTGTCCATCTGACCAGCAACGAGGCGACAAACAGTAAACCGTCCCCTACCACGTCAATTCGATCTTGCTAGCAACGAGGCGACAAAAAGTAGACCGTCCTTACCCAGTGAATTTGACACTCCGCTGTGCCATTGTTTCATCTACCAATCGGAATCGATGTAAAAAAACGGTTTGTTACCCAAAAGTTCACGAGCTCAGACCTAATACATATATACCTTATTTTGAAAGTGGCGTTTCAACAAATCGTTCTATGGTGTAGTGGTTTACATCTTGGGCTTTTGATCCAAAGACCGGAGTTCAAGTGTACACCGGGCACTAACGCTTTTTTTTTTTACTTCTTTTTCTCTTTTCTCAGTTTTATTCTTATCCTTTTCCTCTATTTTAAGCTATTAGAGGAGCCTTCTACGCTACTATAAAATCGCGGTCGTGACCGTGTTGGGTTGAGAGCCAATACACAACAATGTTTTATTTATTTTAGCGTAGAAGGCTCCTCTAAAATAGCTTAAAATAGAGGAAAAGGATAAGAATAAAACTGAGAAAGGAGAAAAAGAAGTAAAAAAGAAAGAAAGCGTTAGTGCCCGGTGTAGACTCGAACTCCGGTCGTTGGATCAAAAGCCCAAGATGTAAACCACTAAACCATAGAACGATTTGTTGAAACACCACATTCAAAATAAGGTATATATGTATTAGGTCTGAGCCCGTGAACTTTTGGGTAACAAACTGTTTTTTTACATCGATTCCGATTGGTAGATGAAACAATGGCACAGCGGAGTGTCAAATTCACTGGGTAAGGACGGTCTATTTTTTGTCGCCTCGTTGCTAGCAAGATCGAATTGACGTGGTAGGGGACGGTCTACTGTTTGTCGCCTCGTTGCTGGTCAGATGGACAAGAACATCCGCGAAACCCGAAAACTGCAAACTACGTGGCATTTTTCTCCCGTTAAAGTAAACCAGTGAAAGGGAAGCTGAGTGTGGTGAAGGACCTGTGTTTGGGCAACCGTTATTTGAAGGAATTTTGGCGATGTGCGGGATTTTTGTGGGAATTCGAGGCGATTTTCTGCAGCTTATCGGCGGCTGATCGGCCTCGAGTTTGCTACCTTCCCAATAATTATATTAAGGGAAGGAAAATTCCTATAACTCACTCAATATTGAACGGAATGGCTTGAACTTCACAGAAACCGAAAGGAACACACAAGAGACAGGTAAGACTATTTTGACGATTTACTGAATTTTATTTTAGAGCAAACGGCCATTCGAACTAAAACTCCATACATTTACTGTAAATTCAAATATCCGGGAAATAACCGTTTTACACATAATGAGCCTGGGGTACCTGTGGTAAAACTCATAAACACAAGCAAATGATAATTTGCATATTACAGAATTTAAAAGAAACTAACATGATCTGAAGAGAGCCTCATACCTGTTCAGAAATGATGAAATATTATGGTGTTAGCCATCAGCAACGATAATCCGACTACAACAATGCTGCCCAGTGTTTAAAGTAAAATATTTTTTTACATATGTTAAAATGGTTCTCCTTACAGTTTTCCTTCCACAAAGCCACAATATAGTGACATTTATAGAACAATGCTAAAGTTGTTAATAACAAAATTCAGTCGAATTAAATTCCAGTGTGAAGCAGTCTCTAAAGAACGTTACCAAAACAGAATAGCTTTCACTTTGTCTACAACCCTTCCTCAAGCTATCCATCGTATTGCCTACGAAATCGGAACTGTTTACACTTTCTAGCCAGCACTTCGTACTTGGATACTCCGTTGTATTGAAAACGCCTGAAAATGAAGTATCTTTCATCACAGAAGTTTTAATCCAGAAAAAGGTTATCTTCTCCATCAGATCAGAAAGGAGTCCCAACTTCATCTGATTCCTCTGAAGAATGGTGAGAGAATACGAAATTCTGAGAGTGATTCTTCTTGTAGTTCAGTTGTTATTCAAAAGTCAAAATCTCCCGTGTTAGTTCATGTTAATCTTCGTGACAACTTTTCGTTGCAAATACCCAACTCAGTTAAGGCTATGAAGATCCGATAAATGTGGCTAAAGTAGGTTGAAAGTGTGATACAAACTTCGCCAGTGAAAGTTAACTTTCTCCTCCTTTTGATCACGCACATGCGACGAACACAACCAGACGTTGCCACGAACGCTCCGCGAACAATTATATCCGCTGGGGGTGTTGATAGAATCGAATATCTAATGCGCATGCCTAATCACTAGACATAACTTCCAAAGGCCAGATTTATGGCGGGCTCACATTGAAGATTAGTTTGTGAAGGAACCTGCTAGCGAATTGCTCGTGTGGTGTTCGCGGGCTCATTTACACTTTCTGAAGTTTTTTAAGAAAAATAAAAATAAATAAAAAATTGAGGTCGAGGACATTTCTCAGGTCGGGCGGGGACGCTAAACAAGATTTTTTTTTATCTGGCCTGATGCTAATTATTAGCGTTGTTTTGCTTGCGCGGAGGAAAGGCTTACGTCAAGTTAAAAAGAAAATAATCAGAAAATGTTATACAGAAATAGTAGCCTGTTAGGCCATCTCAATAAAATGTTTCGTTTAACATCGCCCTCTGGCTCGTGATAGTGGATCGGTCGGTCGCTAAAAAAATAAATATTAATTTAAAAATCTGGGACCAAGTCGGCTTGAAGACTCGCGTAAAAAAAATTATGTATTCCTCAACCACTTTTCCCTCTACTAGTTGTTGATTGACAATTTGCACGAGAAAGGCAAGAAACTAATACGTAGATAGCTCGAAAAAGAGGTATAGTTTTTTTAAAAATCACATTTTTAAAATTTACTTTTTCCAAATAATTAAATCTTGTATTTTCCCTATCCCCCCACGAAACATTTTATTGGGATGGACTTAGTCAAAGCATACACCGGAGTGTGGGGGTTGGGGAGACTATCGACTGAGCACTCTAGGTATTTATTTTAAAATCTTTTGTTTTCTGAGGTGCTAAAAAATAAGCATTAACAAATCAAACATGGTTTTCCAATTTTTTGGGCCGTTTATAAAAACGGTGCTTAACATCATAATATTATATGCTAGGCTAGGTAGCAACTGTTATGTACTGTTTAAAACACGAACAGCAGTGTTTTATCAAGTTTAAAAATTCGAGGGCGTAGCCCGAGAATTTTTAGACTTGATAAAACACGTGCTGTGAGTGTTTTGAACGGCTTCAAAAACGCTTTAAGAATGCAATGAAAGAAAGACGCACATCTCAAGGGAATGGTTACTTAATGAACCATTGAACCTTTGTATTCACAACGCCATGCAAAATATTCGAGTAATCACCGCCTGCAATTACGAACATCTCAAGGGAATGACATGAAGAAATTACCATACTATGTTGTTTGAAGCGGCATTTCGCAATGCAAGAAGAATCTGCACTTGAAGGAGTTGGTGTCGTGGTTTACCTCGATAAAGTTTAAGACTTGGAAAGCGATGTGACTGACATGACGGCAGACTCTAAATTTTTGACTCCGGCACAAAATATGTAAGTTTAATTTCACGGCTTTGAGTTTGGTTTAATAATTGGAACTAAACAGTGGCTCGGTAAAGAAGTAATGGTAGTTGGATAACTTCATTTTAAAAATATTATCTGTGTATCTCGGTAGTCTGCTGATATTAGTAAATTTAGTGCAAAATTTATTATCTAGGTACCTTATGTTCCGTGTACTTTTTGCTATCTTTGGGTCTTTATCAGTGAATTCTTAATTAGGATGAAACTTTATATAAAATTTCATGTTCATTAATATTCTTTATATAAAACGTTCATCCTAATTAGCAATTCAGTGAGAAAGCTGAAACATCAATAGAAGTTCCATTGTCTCAATCATTAACCCCGTTTCCCTCTGGGACAGAATTGAAATCCCTCCGCGGGCCTTTTAGAATGATGAGACTTTATCAGGTATAAAGGAGCATGCACGTGACTGATTTGCTTCATCTGATTGGACAAAATGCTCATTAATTATTCATGAGTTTTTGAAGATTGCTTTAACTGTGTCGTAAATGTCTTTCTTTTTTTCTTTTTTTGCCATTAAGAGACAGGTCATTATTTATTTCAACCATGCGAAAGGGGATCATTCAAAGCAGTATACATTAGAGGGGGTGCACAATTTATGAAGCAGTATATCGAATACTTGTTTGATTCTGGATGAATTGTATATATATATCTGACGCTCCTAACACGATATTTTCCAGGGCTCCTTGCTGGTAACGCGTCATGTTCTCTGTCCCACCAATAATATTATCACAGCTCTGTTTGGTTTCTCATTGTTTAAAATAACCTAACTGAACATGGACGTCTTCTTTTGGTGATTGTTTTATAGTTCAACAATATACCGGCATCCGGTGTCGGAAACGGCTTCTACCGACACAAATTTCACTCACAGTTAGGTTTTCCCTTCTATATTTATTCCGATATCACAGCTACATTGCTCGATGGCTCGCACTCTCTCTCTCTAAAGACGCCTACCTTAGTTTCCGGTATTACATGTGCTTGTAATTCTATATTTGAACTTATCAATCACATATGCTAATTGAATATACGTATACATAAATGTATTTCCCACACAATCACTCCCCCTATTCGCTTGCTATGGGAAACAAATATAATGATTAATAAGTCTTTATAACTGTACTGTAACGATAAAATTATGAAACCATTGTCAATGTTCTCTGATATAGTTCAACATGCTTAAAACAGTGCTCAGCTGTAGTTTTGTCACTTTAACTCTGACAACCAGTTCAAATGTTCATATGATCAGTCGTCTTCTGTCACAGCGTCCCGTATTAGCATCCCTGCAGTAACTGCAGCATCTCGTCTTGGTCGGAAGACTGGAGCGTTACGGTTGAGACCTCCTTCAGCTACTGGTACTGCTGGCGGTGTCCTGTCACAGGACAGCCCTAAATGCTAGAAATGCTGCACCGCGCGCTCAAGGTGAATCTTACCCGCCCGCAGTCTAGCCACTCGTACAACTCCATCACGCCCTGGAATTAGCTCAGTCACAATCCCCATCTTCCACTTGTTCCGGTTCCGTTATTCCGACTTAATAATCACCACGTCTCCTACCTTTAAAGTGAACTGCTTGTCGTGGTGCTTGAGATTATGACGTTCCCGAAGCCCCTTCAAGTACTCAGTAGACCATCTCCCCCACAGCAGGTCCTTACACTTGTGGAGGTACTCGGCGCGTCTTCTAAGGTACGGCTCTTCGCTGTTACTAGTACTGTAGTCTTCTTCCGGTATCTGGCTGGGGCGTCCAAACAATAAGGCGTTAGGCGTTAGTACGGGTAGCTGAACGTCATCCTCAACATAGCTCAATCAATCAATCAATCAATAACCTTTATTTTAACACGATAATTATTAAAGCTTACAGCTTGTGGGGTCGTGTATAACTAAATATATATACAATGATTATAAGATTATAATAATATAAAAACATCTAACGGACAAATTAAATAACTACTATCTAAATTTATTTACAATAATTAAAAGAAATAATGCTTTAAAGTTAAAATATGAATTATGTATATAAATATTCCCCTAGTCTAAATTTAGTAGTCTGCACTGAATTAGTGGAGAAGTTAAAATCTTTAAAAGTATCCATCTTTACTACTTTGTTTGATAGTGCCTTGGTGCATGAAGTAACAATGCTAGTGTTCTTTGATATTAATGCGTTCCACAATGTTGAGCCTCTATAGGCAATGGAGTGTTTCATGTAACGTGTATTGAAACGTGGCGTAATAAGTTGGTCAGTAGCACGGAAAGAATATTTTGGTTGGCGCTTTTCAATTATGCCTGACATAACTGTAGGTAACCTATTTAGGTAGGCTTTGTGAATTAATTTAACAATAGCTAACTTATAGTTATCGAATAGCGTTGACCATTTAGCGTGATTTAGTACGTCTTTAGAAGGCATATCCCTTGGTAAGTTGAATATTATTCGTGCAGCCCTACAGTGTAATCTTTCAAGAGAGTTAAAATTATCTATACAATTACACCCTCCCCAGGCTACTAGCCCGTACGTAACGGATGGCAGAATAACTTTACAATAAAACGATTGGAGAATGTCTGTTGATAAAAATCTTGATCGCTTCAAAAGATCTAACTTCCCTGCAAAGTTCTTTTTGAGTTGGAGCGTGTGAGCTGTCCAGCTAAGTTTGTTATCTATAGTCATCCCTAGTAGGCGCGTCTGTGAAACCCACTTAATGACCGAGCTTCCTACGTACACAGGAGCCATAGGGCCCATACAGCTACTTCTACTTAACAACATGGCTTCACATTTCTTAGGGTGTGGTGTAAGGTTATTTTTAATACACCATTCACAGAGTTCCTTTAACGCGAGGTTGAGTTCTTCAATGACCTCGTCCGCTGATTTACCGGAACAAAATATTGTAGTGTCGTCAGCGTACATGTAGACAGACCCCGATTTCACTGATGTTGGAAGGTCATTTGTATAGAGAACAAATAGTGTTGGGCCTAATACTGATCCCTGGGGTATACCAAATGTAACTGGAAGCTTCGCCGATTCTGTTCCGTTAACGTTTGTGTATTGGTTCCTGTCTTTCAAATAGTTCTTCAGCCACGCAAACAGGGGACCGTTGATGCCAAAATTGTCCTTAAGTTTAGTTTCTAGAATTGGGTGAGACACGCTATCGAAAGCTTTTTTGAAATCTATAAAGGCCGCTGCTACAACTAGTCCAGAGTCAATTGATTTTCTCCACATTTCTGTTAGGTGAACAAGCAACAGTTCGGTCGAATATCCAGTGCGGTAAGCCCATTGCCTTTCTGTAACTAGTTGGTGTTCTTTGAAGGCGTGATGTACCAGAACGGTATTGACTTCTGATTCTAATATCTTGCTTGGAACGCTAAGATTAGAGATTGGTCTGTAGTTTTCCCTTTCTGTTTCGTCTTCCTTTTTGAATATTGGAGTTATTCTAGCCGTTTTCCAACTGTTGAACACAATTTCGTGCTGCATGCTATAACGATACAGGCTGGCTAAAGGGGGGACTATCGCGTCGCCCGCTAACTTTAGGAGTTTAGATGGTATTTTGTCTGGACCTGTTGATTTGTTCGTCTTCAATCCTTTAATTTTTTCTCGGATGTTTTGTTCGGAAATGTTTAATGTGACGACTGAAAGTATTTCTAGTTTTCGATTGTTTTCAGAGGCAGGATTACGAGACATACATTGTTCTGGTAACGAGCTGGCCAGCTTTTCTCCGATAGTAGCAAAGAATGAATTCATTAAATCTGCTTTCTCCGCATCTAAAAACGCTAAGGTTTCATCATCCCTCTTTAAAGGCCCTATATTCTTACGTAATTTTGGGCTGGTGGCTTTCTTAATCAAATTCCAGTAAGCGCTTGTTGTTTTAATTTCGTTGAACATTTTCGAAAAATATAAAGTCTTAGATTGTCTCAGGTCCGACACAACTTCATTTCTTATCTTCTTATACTCTAGCCACTGTTCTTGGCAGTTGTCAGTCACTGCCGCTTTAAATAATTTGTACCTCCTGTTCATTTTATATCTTATTTCGTTGGTTATCCAGGGGGCAGATCTGCTTCTTACTTTTACCTCTTTCATGGGGGCGTGCTCGTCACAAATATCTGTAAATAACTTTTGCCAAGCTCAACGGTCGGCTGTTTACCAATACCTCCACGTCCAGCAGAACATCTTGCAGCTCATTCCAGTTGAGAAGACTGTCACCGATGGTCTTGTAGAGTGCATGCTTGACAAGGCTGACCATCCGCTCGAATTGTCCTCCCCACCATGGTCGGCTCGGCTTACGTTAAACTGCCACTTAATCTCGTGTTGTGCCAGCCAGTTGTGTAGCCGCTCGTCTTTCATGATCTTTTTGAGCCACGTCGCCGCGCTTACAAACGTTTTGGCATTGCCTGAGTAGATCTTAAGTGGGCGTCCCCTCCTTGCGATGAGGCGCTTGAGACTCCCCAGGAACACTTCCGTCTCTTGGTTAGGCAGCAGCTCAAGATAGAGCCCACGAGTGAGACTACAGGCGTAAAGTATGATGTAGGCCTTAGCTTCACTTCTGTTCTTGTTTCTGTATTTGATTGGTCCAGCATAATCCACACCTACTACTTGGAAAGGTGTGCAACCTTCCGTGCCGTCTCTTGGTAAGTTTCCGGTTGGCGGACTTGACACCGCTTTCACTCGAAATCGCTTGCACGTGTAAAAGGTTTTGATTAGTCGCTTTACTAGACCTCTTAACCGCGGTACCCAGTACTGTTCCCTGAGCTTGGCCATGGTCAAGCCTATTCCCCCGTGAAGGCTGAGCTTGTGAGCGTGCAGAACAAGTTTCTCAGTGAACACCTCGTTGTCAGGTAGATAAACCGGGTAGTCCCCCTGGATTCTTCATCTGCACTGGTAGACTCCCTCGTCGTTCTTCTTCAGGTTTAGTTGAAGCTGGTCCTCCTTGAACTTGTCTGTGTGCTCGTTCCTACGCTGCACTCTCTTTATCCATAAGTGCACTTGTTTGCTCGTTTCTTCTGCTCTCAGCGGTCCCAAGAGTCTGTTTCTCTTGTTAGCTCTCGCATTACGTATGAATCGCGAGATCCATGCTGATATCCTGACTGCCTTCCAGTAATCGAATTTTCTTATAAGCTGGTCAAACTCATCTTCTTCTTCTTGTACCGCTACTGCGAATATCTGCTTGATTGCTTTAGCTTCCACTTGGGTCTCTTTGCATTCGCCGGTTGTGATGTCAGGTGGAAAGTTATCCGGTTCCGGTAGCCAGTTTGATCCGTGCAACCACAAGTCACACGCTTTACCCACGTCACCGCCTCTACTCCCAATGTTGGCTGGGTTTGTATCGGTGCCTACGTGCCGCCAGGTTATGTAGCTTTTCTCCTGGATCTTTCGGACTCGGTTTCCGACGAACTGTTTGTAATTGCCTCTCCCTCTAATCCAGTGGAGGGCTACTGTGCTGTCTAGCCATCCAACGATGCGTTCCACAGGAAACCCTTCCAAGGCCTCCCTAACGTTGTGCACGAGATTTGTTGCCATGTGTCCTGACACTAGCTCGAGGCGCGGTATGGCGAGCCCTTTCTTCGATAGGCGAGACTTAGCTATTACAAGACCTTGGGTCGGTACCTGACGGTTGCCGCACAACTGCGAAAACGGCTGCTGAGGCACCTTTACTGCTCGCATCTCCGAAGGCATGCAGCTCGATAGATTGGATTGGTTCTTCGGGCCGGGCCAAGCTTCTCGGTTCACTGACTTGCTGGGGGAGACTGTGTTCCCACTGTGTCAGTCTGTCTACCATCCCAGTTGATAGGGTGGCGTCCCACGGAGCCCGCTGATCACAAGCATCTCTGTATATCTGTTTTCCTGTCAAGGTTATCGGCGACACCAGCCCAAGTGGGTCGTAGACTTTAGCGATTTCTGCAAGAAGGCCCCGCTTGGTGCGCTGTGCTGAAGGTGTCGGGAAACAGACATGTAGGGTGCCTTTCTGCTTGTTCCAGTGTAGTCCTAGAAGCTTCGATTCTCCTTCCTTGACTCTTAGCTGCTGTTTCGTGTAGCTTTATTCTTCGGCCTCAGGCGTGGTCGCAGTTTCCACTGACCTCAAGTGACTGTACGTTAGAGTGCCACTTGTGAAGTTGAAACGTGGCCCCGCTTGTTTCAGCTCGGAAGCCTGATCTTCAGTTTCTCCTCTGCTTATTAAATCATCTACGTACAGGCATCTCTGGATCTCTTCAACGAACTCTGGTTGGGCCGCTTTAGAGGTTTCGAGATGCTCTTTGATTACGCCGGCCAGTAGAAATGGCGAGGGAGATAAACCGAATAGCGCGCGAGTGAATCTTAACACTTGTACTTGCTTGCTTGCTTTCAAGATCTTTTAGCCAATGGAAGCGCAAGGCGTCTCTATCAGCCTCTCGAATGCGCACCTGAAGGAAAGAGATTGTTTGAGATCCCCCACTATGGCCACTGCGTGAAATCTGTTTCTCACTAGCACGCTCCACAATTGGTTTTGCAGGGGCGGCCCAGTTTCTAAGCGTTCATTTAACGAAGGAGACATTTCGCTAGCTCGCGCTGACGCATCGTAAACTATGCGCATTTTTGTTGTATCCGCTGACTCTCGCACGACTGCTTTATGTGGAATGTAAAATTTCCTTCCCTGTGCCTTCTCGGTTGCAGGCTCTACTATCCCCTATTCTAGCTGGTCTTGGATGATCTGATTATATTTCTCTAGCGCGCCTTGTTTTCCTAGCTTCCTTACGAGGTTGTCGAGGCGTTTCAGACTACCCCCTTGTGGTCTGGAAGTGGAGGGTGTTCCCCTTTCCAAGGTAGGCTGATTTCTAACCAGCCATCTGGACTTCTCGTTAGCTGCTCTTTACATTCCTGATAAAGAACCTCTTGATCGCCAATTTTGGAATCTTGGAGACCCAAGACATATAACTGGCAGAGATTCTCGTAATCTACGGCGGCGGTTTGCGTTAGGAACATATTTTGCAGATCGACTTCCTTGCCGGGCGACAGAATGGTCCAACCGAACTTCGTCAGTTCCGCTACAGGGTCTCCTGGCAGCCCTATTTTTGGTTTACTGTCGGTCTTAATCTTAGCATACTCGGGGAGCTCAGATTTTCGGTCTACGTCATCCATTTTAACTTCTTTCAAGTGGGGGTACTTAGCAATAATTTCGTTGTATTTTTCGTTGTATTGTTCAAAGTCAACAGTTCCTGCGATCGACTTTTGTGACTTCCGTTCTCAATTGAAATTTCCCATTGATACTATCGATTTTCAGATCGTAAACGCTTATCACTTTATTAGCTGCTCTCAGCATAATCTCAATGCGCTTGTATTCTCTGCGGCGTGGCTTTATCTGAAGGCGGTCTATCAAAGCGTAAGATGCATAAGAACTGCCCGCCCCAGTGTCTAAGGGCCTGTTTACACGAGGGAGGGTGCCCCTACCTAGTAGGGTTTCCCTACCTAGTAGAGTTTCCCTTCTCCTTTGTATTACACGGTTTGTTTTACATGTGAGGTAGGGTGTCCCTAGGGGTAGGATAACCCTACCTAGTAGGGCCAAGTTTTGTTTACATAAGCCCATGTGAAAGCTCAAGATAGGGTTGTCCCTAGGGTGTAGGGTTCAGTTTGTGTGTTCTCGGGTTACTGTCACAAGCGCGCGAAAATGTATTATCGAGCATGGCTTCGCCCGGGTATAAATCAGGCAAGTTTTTGCGACGACATCAGCTAGATAAACTCATGCAATCTCAACCAGAAGGGTCTGAACCCGTAAAGAAAGTGACAGCTTGTCCTTGGAAGATTCAAGTCCGATAGAAATGGTGTTTTGCGAAGAAAATGAGACGGAGAATATCAATCATGGCGGCGAGTCTACACAACAACCCGAACAACTATGGCTCGCAGCCGGCCAAAAAATCAACTACAAAGAAGGCAAAGCCTACAAAGAAGTTTTCATGGACCACGGAGAAGGTTGAAGTTCTTTTAAAATACATAAAAGAGTACAAAACTACGTGTGATTTTAGAGGAATCGATTTTGAAGCCAATCTGGCGAGCATGTATACTGAAGTACGCAGATGCATGACTATGCTTGCGATTTTGGCCCAGCACAAGTTACGGAGCCAACACCAAGTATCAAAGACATGAACAGCTAGGGGTAACATTTCGCATGTGAACTGGCGCTGACTTCTGACCCTACTAGGTAGGGTGCCCCTACACTGTTGAAAACAATGCATGTGAAATGGCGATATCTTCAACCCTACCAGGTAGAGTGCCCCTACCTAGTAGGGGCATCCTTCTTTCATGTAAACAGGGCCTAATAAGGCTCTGCATTTGATCCCATTAACCTCTACAATAACCACAGGATATGTAACTGCCCCGTGTCATGTTCCCGTTGCTGTCAATAATTGCCCAGTTTCCCATGGAAGTGTGGTGTCGTCTTTGACAGATTTTGTATGCCGTGCGTGACTTGCATTCCACAGCTATGTGGTCTGACCCCGTGCAATTGAAACAGAGTTGTTGTTGGCTTTATAACTTCCTTTTTCTATCCGCAATCGTGACATACTTTTGACAGTTAATTGAGTTGTGGTCAGGTTCTTCACAAAACACAAACTCTAGGGGGCCGTGGCTCACGTTCTTGCTTATCTTGTTGTCTAGTATTAAAATTCTTGCCACGCTTCGTTGGAATTTGCGAGGGTTTTTCAGACATTTTCTCCCCGGTTTTGACTGGGTTACGCTCAGTCCACTTCCTAAGAACAGCGCTGAAAAACGTCTGCGCATGCTCAACCGCGCACGAACGAAGGCTGGGGACGACAACATGCACCTATTACAAAGTAAAGGGAAAATAGCGGCTGATTTGAAATTTGAGTCACGTTTTGTGGCAAAGCAACGTGCCTGAAATTGGGTTAAGGTTTTGATTTTCAAAAGTTTGGGGTTTATTGATTTTACTAGCACATACCGTATGTGCCTTAGACATCTTTCTTTCAGTACCAAGGTTGAAAAATGACCCGAAACATACGGTCGCGATCTTCCGACATCTTAAAACGGTAATTTCAGCGACAGTCATTTGCGTAGGATAGGAGTTTTCCCGTAGTTTTGCCGCAAATAGTTGTTTCAAACTCTTACAGAATTCTCATTGATAACCAAGAAAGACATCTTTTGAATACCGTGATTTTAACACCGAGAACCAGATATGCTGCAATCACGAGTCACACACCGAGGAATGGGCTGTCATGTGGTCGCGGGCATGTAGACAAGATCGATGGTGGCGACTTTTTGACAAGGTATCTATTCACTTTATAAGGGATACACGGGCAGGGTTGGAAAGCAGAGAAAAAATAGAACGATTTCTCGAACCACTGCTCGGTATGCGCGTATACGTTAACTGGGGATGACGGGCGATTCAAGGGTCTCTTTTATTCTACTACCGCTAAATGAAAATCTAGTCGGAATAACTAAACTACACATTCCAAATGCAAGACATTTGCACTACAGCTAAATCGTGAATATAATGGATTTTTGTTTGCCTTCTCCCTAGCATTACAGTGCACTTTGTCGTAAAAATATCCCAAGAGATTCTATCCATTCATTATGTATCGGAGCCCAATCGAAGGTCCATTGTACAATAGTAACTGATAGAGCATTCCAAAATGAACCAGAAGACATTGGTATTTTATAATCAAGGCATATAACTGTTGTTTTATTTCAAGAAATATCTCATAAATTATTTGTTTGAATTATAATTATCATTATAATTATTTTGATATTGCTTTTAATAGATTCCCTCATGGTCAGAGAAAGCTTTCAGTTACTACAAAAAAATTTGGTATCAATTGCAGATTTTACACGGACCTATAAAAGCGGGCAATTGACTAACTTAGAGAACAGAAACTCCAACTTGACAGCTTAAATGCCAACAGGCAATTTAGGCTATTTATAAATCCAACAAGAAAATTAATGAAAACTATTTTGAAATATACTTTATTGCTTGCAAAAAAGAAAGGCACTGCCTTAGATAGTTCTTCTCGTTTTCGTTCAGTCTACTATTATTGGGCTTCCACCAGGAGCATGTTAACAGGAGCGTCCATATATACTATACCCATGAGTCAGCGTATAACTGGTTTGAGCTATTTTTAGAACATGTTTCCCAGGTAACTGCCTTCCGACTCTGCTGCGATCATGCATATGCTTGCTGTAATTATTGAGATTAAGAATGATCTATTGTTTTTCAAGGTGATTTTACTAATGCTGCATTGTCCCGACTGGTTTGATTGGATTCCCAAAGTGTGGATCTGTTCTACATATAGCTCAATCCGGTTATGCGCTGACTCACAGACCTAGTTTGAGAGATGGACGCTCCTCGTAATGGGCTCCTGGCTTCCACCCATGTAAAATTCTTCTTAAAAAGTGCCAAAAACCAATTGCTCTGTCTGAATTTTTCAAATAACCCCTCCCCCCCCTTATAAAATTGCTTCCCCTCGTGTTTGCCTTTAAAGCCCGAATATATCTGTATTCATGTTTTTCAGTTAAAACATTTTACATTATTGTAAAGTCACTAATTCCAAGCTATCCTTTCTTTATTATTTTCAAGGGAACTAACTATACAGCAGGAATTGAGCCAGGAGGGTCAATTTGACCATTATTGCATCTTTTTCAAAGGACAAATGTATGTTTAAAGCAGGAATGGCGCAATAGCGCAGCCTGGCTCGTTCCCTGATACAGTTATTTGGCCAAATAGAAAGATGTGTGTTTCCAGTTAGCAATCAAGTTTAGATTTCTCCTGTTGACCCTACAACTTTTTGTACCAAAATTAGATTAGCTGGATTATCCTGTGTTGGTGGCTCTAAAAGGCAGGCAGAGGGGAACTGGCTTTTTTTTATTATACCAGTTCTGCATGTGTTAGAGGGATTTAACTTTTCAGTTGGTTTACAATCTTTGATATTTAACAATCTTTTAAATCGTTCCTTACAAGCATATATAACTGCTTCATATTCCTTACGAAAAATGACTATCTTTACATGAATTCATGCATTGAAATTGCAACTAATACTTGTGGTATCAGCCTCAATACATATTACAGCTTCCTGATTGATATCAAGGTATTTATCCTACAGTTCCTGATATACCTTGCCCACTACATGCACCAATTCAGTGACCTGTTGAGATAACAATTAAAGGAAAGGAATTAGTATGCCTTGGAAGTCTTGGAAAAGGCAGCCAGCACAAAACACACATCATTACCAGCTGGAATTTTGGCCTTCTCTCCAACACAATAGCTACTAAATGTAGTTAATTAATTTTAGTTAAACTAAATCGTCAACATTGACATTGGATCGACTATTAGCTTATGTTTATCTTATGTACTTATATTCTTTAGCACTTAAGCTGCACTGTCTAGCACATTTGCAGTGATGGCATATACCATAAATTATATATTAACTGAATGTTAAGCAAATTAATCAATTGTCAGGCATAAGAGCTTGAAGATAAATGGTGAGGCATGTCAAAGATAGCCCAGGTTCACAAGCACAATGATTCATGTAGGGTCAATTCAATTCATGCAAGCATAGAAATCAAAATGGCAGACATGAGTATAGAATGCAGTTATGTTACCGAGCTACATGCTCCTAATTGCTAGACAATGCTAGTAACTTGCAATCTGAAATGTGGCTCTAGGATATAAAGTTGTTCCTACAAGGGTAAAACACAATCCCAGTGCTACCCACTTGCTTGTAAACACATAAAACAAAGAGGAAATACGCCAGTGCTGGGGTAACCCCATCTAATTGTAAACAGGTCCTTAAAACTGTTGTTTGTAATGAAACATTTGCTATCATGATTAACTATAAATTAATGGCACTTATGATGGCCCATGGTAATCAGGTTTTGATTTTGATGAAAGCTGTGTGACAAATTATTACAGTCAAATATGGAAATAACAATAGATATAAAAATAGACATGCAGAATAAAATAAAGTTATTATTACTGTAAATTTGATAGTGCTAATCACTATATTTTTGCATTATCCAGCTATAATTTACAAAAATGTATTATTTTTAATACATGTACCTAGCATTTGGCAACTAGTAAGTGTTTAGTTTGCATTTAGTTTATTAATAGTAAGCTTTTAATACATAGATTATATGTATAGTGCTTTCTAATAATTTTATAATCCCATACAGTACACGATCGTATTTTGACGCCCATTTTGTAAAGTTCTCTTTGACGAATTTCCTTTTATAACCACAAGCCGTTTAAGCATCTGGCTTTGTCCCTTCACTACATAATTGTAATTGTTATTTTGTAGAAAGTCAATGTGACTAAAACCACAGAAGAAAATAACAAAACCTTTGGAACCAAGGCCAAGGGGCAGGGTTTGCAAGATGTCGGACAGCAATTTTTTGTGAAATTTTGTATGAACGCGGCGTAGTTGACAAGCATTAACTTTAAAGATTATTTCAAATGCCATCAAGGTACATTTTTGCCTTCGGCTTCCTGTAAATCTATACACTGCATCACCGCTAAAGTCTAAAAAGGCTAAATGTAGCCAACAAAGTTTGCGAAAACAATTCTAACATACAGTACTCGTACTCCCAAGACTATTTTTGAAGGGGTTTCGACTTACCTGACCTCCTGAGGAGTACGTATACTGGTCTTCATCCAACAGATATACTCAGGCTTTCGTTGCTAATTAGGTCCATTGGTAGGCGAATAAATTTCCGAAAAGGAAGCTTTTCCAGACCCATCTGCTTCATTCAGTCGAACCTTTCATCGCGACAAAATTCCAGCTTTTTCAACCTCGCCTCACGCATGCGCAGACGTTTTTCAGCGCTGTCCTTCCTAAGGGCTTCAACTAAATGGGGGAATTCCCTAATCGCATCCTCGAGCTCTTACCCTTGATGCCAGAGGCTCGAAGCGAGACCTCTTTAAACAGACGTCGAGCGTAGCGAGACGTCAGCCTAGCCTCGGAGCGCGTAAAAAGATGTTGGGTTTCGCCGTCGACGAGCTCACCGCAACGAGTGCAAGCCAAAGTTTCCGCCAAAGCGAGAGCGATTTCAAGAAGCAACGCATCTGAAGCCATTATTAAAACAGACTTTTGACCAAAATAAACAACACCGTCTCACGTTACTGAGCTTTACAAACCGGTTTTCAAGTCACATGATCGTGTGTGAGAGGGTCAACTAATCACAAGCCATTTTAGAAGTTCAGCCAATCAGCGTGCCAGGGTCAATATCTGACTCTGATGATATAACGCGTTCTCTAATTGGCTTATTCAAACACTTAATGGGATTAGAAAAACAATCGTCTACAACGGGCGGCCAGAGGTTGCAGCCGCATCGTTGATGTAAGAAAGGAGAAGCTAATGTGATCTAGGAGAGGCGGTTTCCAACCTCTGATCCAGGGTATCGAGCTCTGAAATCGCGCCTTCGAATAGCGCTAGGGACTCCTGAATTTTTGTCGTCCACTGACGAACATCCTCCTCTTTCACATCTTGCTCCAACTTCTTCTCCTGTATTAAAACCTTGATATTGTGAACCTCTTCAAGCTTACCTCGCAGCGTTTTATGTTGTCGCTCCAAATCACTGAGTTTGCCCTTTTGTAGCGTGTTTGGTATATCTTCATTCGTTAGTCGAAGCAGCCCGAGTTTTGCCTTTACAGCCTTCTCCATTTTTTCTACAGTATCCATCATGTCCCGTCGGGGGTGCCACTATGTCGAAAACGGCTTCTACCGACACAAATTTCACTTACAGTTTTATGTTTTCCCTTCTATATTTATTTGTGTTTGTGTTTGTGTGTATTTGTGTTTGTGTGGTGATGAATGGTAGCCTGCTTGCCGGCTCTCCGGGGAGGGGTGGGGTGGGGGGGGGGGGGGGGGGGGGGAGGTGGGGTGGGAAGGGGAGAATGAAAATGTAACAGCATGCAGTTTCGGGGGATCAGATATTTTACAACAACTGCGCAGTTTCTCGTTTTCTGATTGGCCGATTGCCATTGGAAATAAGAGGACATACTACGGATTGCATCATCGCTCGCGCAAGAATCAATTTCCACACAAAATTTTCCTCATTTTCAAGAAGCTCTGTCGCTTGACTATTTCTCGTTTGTTGTTGCAAAAAAGATTACGATAGTTTACAGTGGTATGACCTTTTTTGATCACTCAAGTAAGGCCTGGATTTTCGTCCTTAACAGACCCCCAGCAGAGATTTTAAAGATCTTCAATTCTCTGTCGATATATTTATATGTAAGTTGTCCAAAATACCAAAATACCTAATATTTGACTTAAAAGGCGCATCGTTCAAGCCCTTATTATGAGTTATAGAAGAATGAAGAAAAAAGATTCACTTAAGTTCACTTTACGTACTTTACGTTTTTGTCCCAAGGTTTCAACCGTTAACGGTCGTTTTCAAGTCACGTGACACCACTTTGAAAGATACAAGTTGTTCATATTGTTACAAACACCGATAACAAACAGCCTACCGAGTTTCACAAAGATTGGATGGAAGCCTCCCTTTAAATAAAAATATGTCAAATTAACAGGCGAGTCAGGCCTTAATATGCTTAAGCATGTTTTCGTCATCTCATGGTCAAAATTGTTCAGTGTGGATTCACAACAATCAGGGGAGCTGGGGTGGCGCCTGCCTCTCAACACTGTGGCCAGGGTTCGAGCCCCGATCACATGTTGAGTTTGTTGGTATCCAGTCACCCTTGCACCGTGGGTTTTGCTCCGGGTTCTCCGATTTTCCTCCCTCCACAATAGCCAATGCGCTAAATTTCAATTCGATCTGTGGTTTAGCCGAGTCCTGACTTTCATCAGCCCTTGTGGTTGTTTCGGGGGCCCGTTAATATTTAGTGGTATGCCCTCTTATTGACCACGTAATGAAATATATTATTTTAGTGTTTTTTAACTTGACGTAAGCCCCTCCTCTGCGCAAGCAAAACAACGCTAAGTAACGCTAAGTAATTAGCATAATTGCTATTGTTTTAATATTGTGCAGCTTGGGAAGAACCGCCACACGTTGATCCTATTGAAATGAGGAAGGGGTGTTTCAAGAACTTTTGCCTCCACTGAAGGTCTGCACAAACTATGAATACAATATTTGCTTTAGAATGAACAGTCTACTCAAACTATGTATACAATGCTTTAGAATAAACAGTGTAGCAAGGGATAGTGGTGAGAGGAATGCTCAGTAAAAATTGGCAAGGACCACTGAACTGACGAAGCAGAAGGACCGGATGCCTCAGGATAGGATATACATTGTAAATGAAAGCAAAATTGTGAAGGTATAAAAAGAACAATGCCATGCCGATTGGTGCAGTGTTGGGGCAAAGTAACAGCTAGCAAGGCCAATCCCTATTAGGGTAAAAAAGTTGTGAAAACATAAAAATCTCATATGTAAAGCAGGGAGGCAAGAATCGAATAATGTGGGGATTGAAGTGTGAAGTATGAGTATTAAAACCTAATTTATCACATACATATTGAGATTTACGAATGGAATCACTCATGCGAAAACCCACTTCACAATTTTCCTTAGCCAATCAGAATCGCGAAACGAATTTTTCACACGTGCGAAAAGCGTTTCGTCCAATCAGAAAACACCTGCCAAAACATATCGGGATTTTCAAACTGGACTTGAGATCGGAGGCGCCACTTTCATTCACTACGAAAGTTGGAGGTTTTGACTTTTTTTTTAAATAATGTAATATTGATCTGTAAACAGCCAACCAACGATGTTAAAACTTCCAAGTCAATTGAGGAGTATATTATCGACCAAGAAAACAAAATGACAAGAGCAAAAACAGCCGTAAAGTTATTCAAAGAGACAAAGAAGAAGCGAAATTCTACCGAAAGAACTCAACAGATATTGAGATAATCTATGTGAAATCATGTTTAGTATCAAAAGAAAATACGGCGAAGATTACGAGCTTTCAATCCTTCGTGGAGTGATTTGAACTTCCATAGACCATCGACATTTGAAAAATCGTAAATATTCTGTGAGCAGAGAAAACCTACAAGCCGTGTCAGAGATGTCTGGAAACTCGTAGCAAACAACTTGGAAATAGCAGGTATACCACAGGCAGCCCAGACTCGACATATATTTCCCGCCTTTTGGGTTACCTGTGGTATGTTTCATAAGCGATCTTGGAAGAGTTTACATAATTGCTCCTTGTGAATTCTCTTTTCCGATTCCTACGAAATAAATCTTCAATAATAAAAGATTGATACTTAATGAAGTTTTGTGAGTGGTTTTGGGGTGATTTGGGGACTTCTGAAGCAGTTTATTAGGCCTCGAGGTTTTGACCGTTGGCCGCGTGTCTACCCACAGGCTTCCCAGACTCGACGTATATTTCCCGCTTATTAGTCTGTTGGGTTACCTGTGGTTTATCGATTAGTTTCATGACGATCTCAGAAGAGTTTAAATAATTGCTTCGTGTGAATTTTATTTTCCGATTCCTACGAAATGAATCTTCAATAATAAAAGATTGATACTTAATGAAGTTGTGTGAGTGGTTTTGGGGCGATTTGGGGCCTTCTAAAGCAGTTTATTAGGATTCGAGATTTTGACCGTTGGCCGAAGCTCTAAGAAAGTTAACAAGGTCGGCAAGTCGACCTCGCCAAAGCACACACTTACCTCAAAGATCACCCAAAAATCGGCACTTTAATTTCTTCCTCGCTCGCTATTCAGCTTTCGGCACAGGAGGGAATAGTTATCAAGCAACATCTGACCAGAGATTTAGGAAAATCCATCAAATTTATAATCGCCAAACGGCCTCCTGGAGACCCAAAAAGCGCGACCTTGCAATGATCTGTTAAAACCAGAATGACCAAAGCGGTCCAAAATTTTCCCGACCCTACCCAAAACGATGCAAATCGCCTTTTTTCATGGGGGACCCTCAAGCGTGAAATTATACTTCCGCTCGAGGAACGGAAAAAAATATATCGCCAATCAGAGAGACCATTACTAGGCCTTTTAACGAAACTGGCGGTTACAGACTAATTTTGAATTTGCAACTCGCGAAAATTTCTCACGTGGAACTGTCATAACACTCGGTGAAGACCCCAGCCAGCTGTCTTGGTCCTCTGATTGGCGAGTTCCAAATTCAAAATTAGTCTGTAACCGCCAGTTTCGTATAATTTCACGCTTGGGGGTTCCCCCATGAAGAAAGGCGATTTGCATCGTTTTGGTTAGGGTCGGGAACATTTTGGACCGCTTTGGTCATTCTGGTTTTAACAGATCATTGCAAGGTCGCGCTTTTTGGGTCTCCAGGCGGCGTGTCTAAAACGCAGGTAACGGGTAGCGGGTAACGGGTCACGGGTAACGGGTAACGGGTAGCGGGTAACGGGTAGCGGGTAACGGGTAGCGGATAACGGATAGATGAAGGGTTTTTTTTTGTTCAAAAATATTATCTCGGCTGGCACCCGTTTACGGTGTGCCACACAGGTACCCCAGGCTCATTATGCGTAAAACGGTTATTTCCCGGATATTTGAAATTACAATAAATGTATGGAGTTTTAGCTCGCATACCCGTTTGCTCTAAAATAAATTTCAATAAATCGTCAAAATATTCTTACCTGTCTCTTGTGTATTTCTTTCAGTTTCTGTGAAGTTTCAAGCCATTCAATTCCGTTCAATATTGAGTGAGTTACAGGAATTTTCCTTCCCTTAGTATAATTATCGGGAAGGTAGCAAACTCTAGGCCGATCAGCCGCTCGAATTCGCATAAAAATTCCGTACATCGCCAAAATTCCTTCAAATAACGGTTGCCCAAACACAGGTCCTTCACCGCACTCAGCTTCCCTTTCACTGGTTTACTTTAACGGGAGAAAAATGCCACGTAGTTTGCAGTTTTCGAGTTTCGCGGAAGTCCTGTAACGGGCTCAGACGGAAGATGAGTGTGGTGAAGGACCTCTGTTTGGGCAACCGTTATTTGAAGGAATTTTGGCGATGTACGGGATTTTTATGCGAATTCGAGCGGCTAATCGGCCTTGAGTTTGCTACCTTCCCAATAATTATACTAAGGGAAGGAAAATTCCTGTAACTCACTCAATATTGAACGGAATTGAATGGCTTGAAACTTCACAGAAACTGAAAGAAATACACAAGAGACAGATAAGAATATTTTGACGATTTATTGAAATTTATTTTAGAGCAAACGGGTATGCGAGCTAAAACTCCATACATTTATTGTAATTTCAAATATCCGGGAAATAACCGTTTTACGCATAATGAGCCTGGGGTACCTGTGTGGCACACCGTAAACGGGTGCCAGATAATATTTTTGTACAAAAAAAACACCTTCATCTATCCGTTACCCGTTACCCGTTACCCGCTACCCGTTACCCGCTACCCGCTACCCGTTACCCGTTGCCCGCTACCCGCTACCCGCTACCCGTTACCTCCGTTTTAGACACGCCGGGTCTCCAGGAGGCCGTTTGGCGATGATAAATTTAATGGATTTTCCTAAATCTCTGGTCAGATGTTGCTTGATAACTATTTCCTCCTGTGCCGAAAGCTGAATAGCGAGCGAGGAAGAAAAGTGCCGATTTTTGGGTGATCTTTGAGGTAAGTGTGTGCTTTGGCGAGGTCGACTTGCCTACCTTGTTAACTTTCTTAGAGCCTCGGCCAACGGTCAAAATCTCGAATCCTAATAAACTGCTTTAGAAGGCCCCAAAATCGCCCCAAAACCACTCACACAACTTCATTAAGTATCAATCTTTTATTATTGAAGATTCATTTCGTAGGAATCGGAAAAGAAACTGATTCACACGAAGCAATTATTTAAACTCTTCTCGGAGATCGTCATGAAACTAATCGATAAACCACAGGTAACCCAACAGACTAATAAGCGGGAAATATACGTCGAGTCTGGGAAGCCTGTGGTCTACCTCATAGCTACAAATATACACAAGGTATGCAGCTTCGAGCCGCTTTTCATCGATGTCACCTCACTCGCCGCCGAAATTCGACAAGAAATTCAAATCGATTTCGCCTCTGCTTTCGGCACACAAATCCAGACATGTGTAAGCACTTCTCATCCACGTTTCAGGCCAAACGACGTGAAAACGGCTTGGAAAATAAATTCCGAATTCAAAATATTTCTCTCCGTATGTGATCTGCAGATTGATCGGTCCACAAATCAGCGGTAGACATCGCAGGCGGTGCTTTCAAGATGCGTGGGCATGCCCACTCAAACTCAAAGTAAACAAACTCTACTCATGAGAACATGTGATTGTCTTTTTCAGTAAATTTCTTAGGTCATATGCATTATAAACAAAAATAGCATGATTTGTACATGATATTTATCACTTGCTGTATTTATGCGGTGCTTTCAAGATGCAGTTGCCATGCCCACGAATCTTGAAAGCACCGCCTGCGATGTCTACCGCTGATTTGTGGACCGATCAATCTGCAGATCACATACGGAGAGAAATATTTTGAATTCGGAATTTATTTTCCAAGCCGTTTTCACGTCGTTTAGCCTGAAACGTGGATGAGAAGTGCTTACACATGTCTGGATTTGTGTGCCGAAATCAGAGGCGAAATCAATTTGAATTTCTTGTCGAATTTCTGCGGCGAGTGAGGTGACATCGATGAAAAGCGGCTCGAAGCTGCATACCTTGTGTATATTTGTAGCTACGAGGTAGACACGCGGCCAACGGTCAAAACCTCGAGACCTAATAAACTGCTTCAGAAGTCCCCAAATCACCCCAAAACCACTCACAAAACTTCATTAAGTATCAATCTTTTATTATTGAAGATTTATTTCGTAGGAATCGGAAAAGAGAATTCACAAGGAGCAATTATGTAAACTCTTCCAAGATCGCTTATGAAACATACCACAGGTAACCCAAAAGGCGGGAAATATATGTCGAGTCTGGGCTGCCTGTGGGTATACTAATCTATTGACAATGTAAACTTGTAAACTTTATTTGTTGAATCAAAGACAGTTTCATATTGATGTTGAAAACTATTTCAAGGCTGATGTCAGTTTAGAAAGTGAGATTTTCTTTCCATTTTGATTGTATCGAGCATAAATTTTAGTCTACGTTGAGTCGGATACGAAATGCAAAACAAAAAATTGAAAGCTACAAATGTATTTGTTCAATGACAAGACCTAAATAAAACCTGTTTGATATTGGAGAAAAATCTCAGTATGTATATAATAAACAAATTACAAGATGGAAAGTGCTTTTGTATGGTATTTACACACTTGTTTGTTTTCACAAAACTCACTCGCTCGTACCTCGCTCGTTCGTTTTGTGAAAACAAACTCGTGCGTAAATAATATACCATACGCCAGCACTTCCCATTAAGTAGTCTCTATGTATGGAATAGCTATAATGAAAGGTTATGTGAAGGGGGATTTTACAGTTTTCCTTGTCACCAATTTTTAACACTTTCGAATTTCACCTATTTCGAAACAGCACATTAGAAAATTTATACTTCAAAGATAGAAACCCAATGACAAAACCTGCACTTATACAAGGGCAATTTAGGCTACAGAATTTCAAATGTCAAATTTTATGTCATTTACGGGCCCATTTGCGTGTACAGTGCTTTTGGTTATACCTTAGCCTATCTGACTTTGAAATATGAAAGAAATCGTATTTTCGACCCTTGCCGCTATATGTTTGATTTTTCCTAGTTTCAAATTGAAAGTGACATGCTGTCGAGCGAATATAGTAGCAATTCCATGTATTAAGCCCATCATATACCCATCTAATCAGCATCTAATGCATCAATCAGCGGCTTCCCCATGGGGCCGACCCCCGGTGACCCTGGGAGATTTGCCCAAACGCCCATTCAAACCTCATCTAATCCCCCTGGGTATGGGGCAGGAGAATTTTGACAAATCCCCTCCCTCTAGGGCAAATATAATGGGTCCCTGTAATATACGTTAACAAATATCAGTTATACTCTTATAACTCTGAAACGAGCATAAAACATTTAATAGCTAAACTGCATCTCGTTTATTGATACTTGTCGGTCACGTATAATTACAGCAGTATATAATGTTGGCCAATCACGTCTGTATAGATCTGTATTTTCTTCCGTTCTCAACATATGTCCTGAAAATAAATTTAGGTATCAAGGTAGAGAAACGCCTTCGAACGATTCTTACATATTAATCACTCCTCTTTATACACCCTCAACGCTATCCCAACGGGATTATGTAACTTGTTTATGAATAAACATAACAACATTAATTACTACCCACTTGTGTACATTCCGTAACGCTACTAAATATATTTACATATGACCTATAGATCTTTGCAGTAGTAGCACACAAATGATGGCAGTTGCTCGCCCCTCTTCTTGCTAATCTTTACACAGGGGCCATGGTACCAGATGAAGCAGCTGGGCCCTCGTTTGTCACACTGGATCATGAAACTATAGAAGATCACAATGACCTTTCAGTATGACCCAATAACGGATTGGGTAAACCGCTGACCTGATATTACAAATCCCCAGGGTCCGTCCCCTGGGTTAAACTACAGGTAGCAAACGTGTTGTTTTCCCCCACACCCTCGGGCAACATGGAGCTGACAAATCGTGACAAATGCCCCTGAGTTCCCGTGGGTTCCCCGGGGGTCGGCCCCAGGGGGAAGCCGCTGATTGATGCATAATATTATAAGACCATGATTTGAATGAATGAAAGTATTCATCAATTAGCTGAACGCAGAGTAACAAATGGAATAGACCAGTTCGCGGTAAATTCCGACATTTTGAAAGGGGTGCAAACATCGCGCGAAATACAGTGTTTGTATGGGAATCGATGGGAATCCGATGCCAAATAAAATCCGTAAAATCGAATTTCTGAAATATTCATCAGCTACTAACTTAAGATACCAGGTAAAAGATTAACATATCGAAATTTGAGGAATGTAGCTGTGCTGGGAAGCGTGCTACATCCCTCAAATTTCGATATGTTAATCTTTTACCTGGTATCTTAAGTTTGTATCTGAAGAATATTTCAGAAATTCGATTTTACGGATTTTATTTGGCATCGGATTCCCATCGATTCCCATACAAATTGTTGAGACAATTGTAATATGCTAATTTTGGACCTTCAATGTTTTGGAAAACTTTCAATGTATTAAAGCGCAATTTGCATTCAACAGGAATATATACCACATTCCCAGTAGAAGTTTTCTGGTAAAAGTATAGAAGTTTTTTGTATGTCTTAATTTCATTACGAATTGGCTTCAAAACTGTGTTCACATTCCCAGAAAGTTTCAGCGCCGGACAGACTCGTCAAAAGTTCACGCCTGACTGATTGCACGTGAAAATTCACACTCCGAGAACTTGAGATTTTAATTTTCGAAAACATGCCAGGACCTCAAACAGTTGCAATAATTTCAGCCGAAACTTTTAACTACACCAGGATCTACCGAAAATGTGAAACTACAGAAGCTAAAGTTTATTTACTGTTATGATTTGCGCTTCCAAACTTTAAAGCGAGTCCCGTGTCGGTCAGGGGACTTAAAACAAGCGACCGCTAATCGTTTTGTTATTATTTTGTGTAGCAAGTTGAGGCTCCCATATTCATGCTAGTTCTAATATTTCAACGAGTACTTTCACGTATTCTAGAAAGCTATAATTAGCTGTTCGGATTTTCTAGGTGGAAATCGCGTCAACCGAAAATACTATGGCAAAATATTCCCGGCCTACGAATTTGTTAGTAGTCTAGAACATAAACAAGAATTTTCTAGCCCAAGTAACTTCATGTTGCAAAGATACGAATTTTGATCAGGCGAATTGGGATTTAAAACAAATTTTCTAGCCAGTATTTCAGAAAACAATTTTCTAGGGACAATTTTTTCAAATCTTTTTAACCGAAAACTTCGTTGGGTGCCCTTGCTATTTTTAAGTATAGGTTTCCAGTAGCAATGGGAGGATGCGTTATAAGGGAGCTGTGAAGCAGCAAGGAGAGCATGAAGTTTCTTAGTATAGGCACGCATATGCGGGATCGATCGTCATTTTTTTTATTTTTTTATTTTTTATTTAATAGCTTAACTCAGGCTGAGAAACAGACTCTAGGTCCAAACAAGCTCAGCCTGAGACAAATACAAATACACTGACAATACATTACAGATAGAACTATGAATAATGTATTAAGCATGAAATGTAAAATATATGATGCAAAAAAATATATAATAATAGTGTACATTTGTACATTTGTCATATATGTGAGTTGAAATTGAGCTCGGGTTTCGCCAAAGGTCAAACTTCTCTTTCTTCATGCTATAAAAAAAACTAAATTCCAAATCGGGCCTGGTTTATTCAATGGCCCTGTCTTGGGAAGGTCCCATAACGGCTCCCTCTACGTCAACAAGAACGAACGATTACGGAATGGCTGTGAAGGATAATGTGGGGTCTTGCAGAACCATAAAGCCATGCCATAAATTTATTTCATTTATCAACCGAAAACCTGCGCTTTGTACCGGCTCCGTGCTCGCTAGCTATACGCTGGCTCACGTGCTCACTTTCTCACGTGACTTGACTCATAAATAATCCGGACATACAGAAAAACACACAGACAAACAAACAAACAGGCATGCACGTACTTTCTACCCTGGTCTCGGAGGCTTTCTAGAGAGAGAACAGCCGTGGAGAAAGAGGCGGCTCTTTCGCCGCGGCTCTTCTCTCTGAAACCTCTGGAACCAGGGTACGTACTTTCAAACTTGCAGCGATTATATGCTGGCTCGCCTAGCGGCTCGCCAGCAATGATCTTGCCCTTCGGTATCGTTGTAGTTATGTCATTCCATAGCACCGCCTGGAGCGGGTCGTGAAAACACCAAGTAAAGCAAAGGTACATTTATTAAGAATAGCGAGTATATCCAAAAACCATCACTGCTTTAAAATTTCCTGGGACCACAGGGAGCTAAAGAAGAACTAAAAATGTTGAGAAATCCAAACTCACGGGAAGCTCCTCATGAGTTCACACGCTGGACTGCGTGCAGCTGTTTCTTAACTAGTCCTTCAGACCGGCGCATCCGTTGTTAAAAGAAATGGAAATCGGTCGAGAGAAGTCTAAAATATATAATTATTTGATAATGTAAACAAATTAATATGTTTTTTAAGAAGAAAAAAACAGTCAAAAGGGAATAAATATTTCCAGAACTGTTGACTGAATGACATCGTAATTTATTGATTGTATGCAAATTATTACTGTGTGTGTATACGAAACATCGCGCTTGTTAAAAACCACTCCTGCTAGTTATCCGTTCAGTGATACCCTACTGGTCTGTACTCAAGAGCCTCTCTAGCCATGTGAAGAACACAGCTACAGGACGTTCAGTGCGGGTAACGACTTCTTTTCCTTTATGTAATTGTAATCTCAATCGTAAAACACTTGTATGTGGATATATTCGGTATGTCTATTTTCCGATTAAATTCAACGGACTTTCTTGCTTAACGCATGAACAGTTCAAAACAGGTGTGCACTTCCTCGATGAAGTTTAACTGTTGATAGAATTTTTCAAACTCCTCCGCCCGCTTAATTGCGATTTGGGTTGGCGCTGGACTCGTTGCTCGCCTGGCCCCAGGACTAAAAAACGGCTCCCTTCGATTGCCTGAAAACAAATTTGTGGTCCAGTTATGTCGAGTCTTAAACTCTTGGGTTTTTCTCGTTTTAAGGAGTTTTCTTCATTTCTGTTACGTTACAAAATTAAACGTTTAACTACTACTATTACTACTACTACTACCAGTATTGACTTCTGCTGCTACTACTAATAAATAAAGAATAATTAAAGAATGTAAACTGTTCAAAATAACTTCAAAGAAGGAATTGTCGAAAAGGAGAAGTTTTTTAAAATGTCGCGTCCGGCCAACAGACACTTACCTAATTAATGCATTTTAAACTGATTTACTTTTTTACTTTTTTTGTTAATACAAAAGTATTTTATACAAGAGTATTAAAAATTTTTGCCCAGCCCGTTAATAAGCCCAAGTAAAGTAAAACACATTTATCGTCCCCGGCCGCTTTCTTTTCTTTCTCTTATTTTGTTTGTTTATTAATAACCCTGCTAGCAGAGGTTCTTTTCTCTTACCTCCAGCTGGAGAGAGGTAAGAGAAAAGAACCTCTGCTAGCAGGGTTTTCAGTTGTTAATAAGCATCGAGTCACGGATTTAATTTACTACATGAACTCTATAAAAAGTGACAGGAAAGCTCACCACACAGTAACTATACATGCCTAAAACTTCCTCAAACTTGTACCAAATCCTTTTCAGCGTCAGAAAAGAGTAAAAAATGTGGAAAACAAATCAATTAAAACGGCGGCATCCTTTTTGAAAACAATCCGGACGCTAAACAAGTTTTTTACTAGCCTTTAATGTCAGGTTGTATAATTATATATATATTCCTTAGCTTCGCCAACCGTAAATCATGTGGTCTTTATACCAACCCAAGTGAACTTAATAGACCAGTTCGCGGTAAATTCCGACATTTTGACAGGGGTGCAAACATGGCGCGAAATACAGTGTTTGTATGGGAATCGATGGGAATCCGATGCCAAACAAAATCCGTAAAATCGAATTTCTGAAATATTCTTCAGATACAAACTTAAGATACCAGGTAAAAGATTAACATATCGAAATTTGAGGGATGTAGCTGTGCTGGGAAGCACGAATTTACAGAAATTATTTGGCATCGGATTCCCATACAAAAACTGTATTTCGCACCATGTGCACCCCTTCCAAATTGTCGGAATTAACCGCGAACTGGTCTATCCTGGATTAGCCTAATCGGACTTCGAACCGAAATGGGCCCAGATCTATGATTTTCTCAGTTTCGTTCGATCTTAAAGCCCTTAATACAGAGTGCATGCTACGGTGATGTCATTACGAGCACGGGTAAAACACCGCTGAATCCTGGAGCATGTGCATGTACGGAGTGTTGCTTCATTGAATGGGGTTTTTAAGGGATATAATTGAAAGATATAGATGAATATTAAATAATCCTTTCAGGAATGATAACATTTTTTTGTTACTTTTCAATGTTCTTTGTCGGTGCATGTGCGGCTACTGAAGTGATACTGCAGCAGTGAGAAACATATCTAGCTGATAAAAACTGAAAGAGGACAATGAAACTCGAACATTTTATACTATATATACTGATCAGGAAGAATACTCGATTCAGAACGGAGTTGAAGAAAATCAAGACAAGAAAAGAGAGCATATCAGTGATCTTAAAGTCTTAAATTGTGTTTTGCTGTTGCTTTTGTCACTGTCCAAGGAATATGAAGTAGAGTCAGTTTTATTTTACTAGAAGTTCATATAGATAGATAAAAAAAGGTAAAGGTATTCATTTATATAGCGCAAATTCTATATGAATTTATTTTTTTATGTTTTCCTTATCATGTAAATCAATACAACAGCAAATACAAGTAGATATTTTTAGTCCTTACATAACAGAGCGGTTTTCAGTTGAATGTAGTGAAACCAAACGCAAATTACCCACGGCCAGCCAATCACAGCAAGGAGTAATCACAAGACACTCAATTGAAATCCGTTCTAAGGAGGAGGACTAAGTAAACCATAGAGGCTTTTCTAAACTTGATAGTCCCCCTATAAATGGTATCACATAGAGTAACATCAGGTTTGATATGAACGTCAATTTTTACAGTTTGAATATAATGGTAATTTTATAATCCAATATGTAATTACATTTCATGTTAATGTATGCTTTTACTATAGTTTACAATCATGAGTGATTGTTAACACCTCAGAATAACAGGTTGTTGTGTCGGGAGACAATCTCCTACTCAGTCTTTCTCGAAATAACACAACAGGTTATTTTACGCCTCCTCGTATAGTTAGATAATAATAATAATAGTTGGTCTGAAAACGCTGACATCGCCCAAAAAAAAGAAGCAGATTGACGAAATTTCATAGCGTTAGAAACATTTTTTCCCATTCTATAGTTATTTACAGAAGAGAACGTACGTGTTCCGGTCCTGAGCCATTGCAAGTTGTTTTTAAGAAAATAGCTATATTAGGATATGACTTTCTGAAAGACAGTTAAGAGCAAACACAACCAACGTTTTGAACCTCGTCTGCAAATGAAAAGTATTCAATGGAACTTCATTCAAAACAAAGTTAATGTATGATGGTTATACAGTGCAGCAAGATGTTTATGCTAGTCTATAAACATACCACAGGCGATCTCTTCGAACGTTTACTTAACTTAGTACAATGGCCGCGTATTTAACTATCAAATAATATAATTATGTTGTTCTCCACTAGATTTAAGGCGCCATATACCGCAGAAAGCACGAAACGTTAACGGAGCAATTTATCCCACAATCTACGTACTGTTTTCTATCTTGAATAATATTTTCTCCCTTATAAACATCATTTTATTCTAATAATTACGCAATATAATTTAAAAATACGAATTTCTCATTGTAACGGAAAAGCAATCTAAAATCCAGTGTTTCAAATTAATACCTGCATTCAACATTTAAGCCAAAACTGTACGTAGATTGTGTGATAGGGATAAATTGCTCCGTTAACGTTTCCATATCAAACAGTTGTTGTCGTTCAGAGTAATATTTGGGCCTGACTAGAGGCAATTTTTTTACCCTCATCCTTTTTGAATATCGCTATCGAATCTTCAAAAAACGGTATGATTTTTTTAATCGCACTTGCTGTAGCCTACGTTGTATCCGCCTCTCTTCTGCCGGCTCGCTACACTTCCTGAACGTGTTCTAGTATTCGACGATCCGTCCTGCTTTCCAAATATGGAATATATTGACCATATATCGGAATATCACAGGGAGCTCTCAGCCGGAATAGATGCTTTCCGACGTAACGACGTGTAGTCGGAAAGTGTCTAAGTTTCGGCTCGTAGCTATTTTGTCACTTTAGGTGATAACTCATTAGTCTTCCTTTGTATTTCTAGCATTGAATATACATACCTTATGTATATAAGGGCAGAATCTCTTATTGTCTGCCTCTCGCTTGTTGGACAGCACATAGTAATCCAAACTTAAAGTTTTTTGTTTTGGCTTTAGCCCTCGGAGCCTTGTACGATTGCATTCGGTCGAGGAGTACGTTTCCAGAAGTTTTTCCACGTAGTAAGACGTGGTTTTTTACGATGGTTTTTTCGTACCGGGCAACGTACACAATTTTCTTTAGACATTGTTGTTGTGCTATTACTTTTCAGATTTTCTCTATTTGATTTTAGCATGAGAATTTGTTATTCTCTGGTGATTATGCTATTGGTTGTTCAACCATCCTTTTAGGATGGATATATGGTTTTTGGAATGTTTGCTGCATGCCAGTTTATGTCACGCAAAATATTATGATTTTGTAATATAATTAGTACAATTTAATGATTTGTATTTAACGAAGTTAATTAAAGAAACTGTTTGCTGTTGTCCACCAGGCATCCGGCACTGTCACACTCCACGGAGTCTTTGCGTGTTTTATACATATCATGTGTTACGTTTTTTGTGCCGGCATTTGCGGAGTATAGAAATGAACGACACTTTTCTCAATAAATTGTTTGATATGGTGCTCTCTGCGGTGTATAGCGTCTTAAAGTACCTATGAACAATATATTTTTATTTTAGATATCAATTCTACATCAAGTGAACTAATAGAATGGTAAAAGATAGTTTGCTTTGAATGCTGTGCCGCTGAGTTAAGGAGGTTTTAATATCCAAAATGCTAATTACATGACGTCAGGGGAGGCATATCTATTATTATAGAAGTGTTTTTTTTTACAATTAAACAAATTTTTTTCAAATTGTCAGTGTTAATCTGTTGTGGGCCAATTATGAACACCGGGGCAAATATTTTTGAACTGGGGCAAATATGTTTTTTTGGTGGGTTCAAAAGAAAAAAAAAAAACTTCCCCAGGAAAAAATATTTTCACCATCCCCCCCTCCCCCTCCCTTCCTTCTCTCCCTTCCTTCTCTCCCTTCCTTCTCTCCCTTCTCTTATACTTACCTTTCATTCAGATGTAATACCAACGTACCGAACTCGGCGGGATTCGAACTCACCGCGATTCGAACTCACCGCGATTCGAACTCGGCAGTTCTGCCTTGACACGCCCAGTTTTCCACTGACTAACACACAAGCGCTTGTTGATTTCACCACCACCGTTTATTCTATAAGTGACAAATCGTCGAAACATTATGCGCGCATGCGTACTGCTAACAAAATCGGACTTCGAAACATCTTTAGAAAATATGACATCGGGGATATTAAAACCCGGACGAAACTGTAATACAGATGAACTTTGTGTTGACTGCATTTTATGAAAACTGCAGCAACTCATGGGAAGTAAGAAAGCGGCTAAATCCAGAAAAATACATCGTTTATAGATGATCAGGTGTACTTTATTACGGCGCCACTCGTACTTCAAACCAAACTGTGTCAACCGAACCAAACGGGTAGGGTTCTTTAGGGCTAATCACTAAACAACACTGTGATATAATGCTTCTTAAATGTTTCTGTGAATTAATCCAAACCCTTACCCTACATTTAAAAAAACCCTAACCGATCAGTGAACATAATCTCACAGGTAAACAACGGGTTTTTAGAGCTAATTGCTGACTAAAGTTCACAGGTAAACATGTGAGTTTGTCTGTATTTATCAAAATACAATAGCATACCCCAATATAAAAAAGACCCTAACCGATCAGTGAACATAATCTCACAGGTTAACAACGGGTTTTTAGAGCTAATTGCTGACTAGAGTTCACATGTAAACATGTGAGTTTGTCTGTATTTATCAAAATACAATAGCTTACCCCAATATAAAAAAGACCCTAACCGGTCAGTGAACATAATATCACAGGTAAACAACGGTTTTTTAGAGCTAATTGCTGACTAAAGTTCACAGGTAAACATGTGAGTTTGTCTGTATTTATCAAAATACACTGAATAGCTTACACCAATATAAAAAAGACCCTAACCGGTCAGTGAACATAATATCATAGGTAAACAACGGGTTTATAGAGCTAATTGGTGGCTAGCTAGCTAGAGTTCACAGGTAAACATGTGAGTTTGTCTGTATTTATCACAGGCAGCCCAAGCTCTAATCTAGTAATACTGACAGCGTTTGTATGGGAATTTTAACGAGCTAGAAATACGAAAGAATTAATGAATAAAATGTCTTACCTTGCTTCCATAGTGTATTACTTGCTGTCTGTGTGGTAACAGGGTTGATATGAAGCGATTTTAGCGAGTTTTCATTTTCTCTGCTCCCCTTACTAAGAGAAAGACAAGGCAGCACACTAGTTTCGCAAGGGCCCGCCACTTCAACCGAAATATTTCAGTTCAAAATATTGTGGCCGCCACAATTCCTCCATAGAATCCCAGCAGAAAGGTTACTCTTTCTTTTGAATGCGATTGCCACGCAATTCCAGCCTTGCGACGAGCACAAAGAAGCATTTTGTTTCTCCAAAGTGACGCTTATAAATTGGTAGAGAGCCCTGAACCAGCTGGGGTCGCCTGCCCGGCCGTCAAAGGCTGCTGGGTAACCGTCGAAACGCTCCTGTGGTAACCAAGCCTTCAACCTAAAATTAAGCCGCGCGGGGTACCTGACCGGCGATTGTCGACAACAACAAAATTTACTACCAGGGTCCCCACGAAGTGCATGTTCAGAGCGAATCAAGATGGCCGCCGAGCGGGAGTTTTCAGGATTTATACTTTAGTGAGTTACTTCACACCATGGACTGATATTCTTTCGTGACTTCTCCGAGCCCAAGTAACACATATCCAGTTCACAGAAAGAACGCTCTAAACTTCGACAGAAAACCAAGCAGTTGATGGTTTACCATATATTCGATTTTCAAGCCAAGCAAATTATTTACAGTAGTGACTTGACTGTGTACAGTAGTAGAAATGCTGGCAATCCTGGTACGACGATCCGCATTACCAAAGACTGTAATAATTATTTGTAAGTGTATAAAGTAACTCTACAGAGCTATTTATCAGAAAATCGTACAATACTTCACTTGGTTCACATCGCCATCGGCATTTTGATAAGTTAATAAGTTGATTGTTTACCAATGTAAAGAAAACGATTTTTGTGTCTAGTCTGCTTCTATGAACAAAAAAAACACCAATGAAGCAGACTAAATTTGTATGGCAAAACTTGAAGCTTTTTTCTTCAATCCAATAAGCGTTTACTTACTTAATTTGTGTGTTGAAAACTATTAAAGGCTTTGTATGGGAATTTACGATTTGTTAAATATCTTAGTAAATATTTCAATAAAGTAAATATAACTTGCCTGAAGAGTAGGCGATGTCTATCTTAATGTTCTCTAGTGACGATTTCAAGCGATTTCGATGATTTTTCTTGGCCCACCCCTTTTTCCATGTTGAAAAATAGTGACCCACCCCCTCTTTTTTTACCAGCCCACCCCACCTATACTTTATGACCAGTCCCTAAGTAAAATCGTATGCTAATTATTAAACATGGAGATTTAAAATTATGTAATATTCCAGGAAATTCTTCAAGACAGAAGTGAAAGAAAGTGTGTATCTCATGGTCGGTTGGTACGTGGCATTCATGCACCAACACAAGGATATTGATGCATTGAGCCGAGTTTACCTAAAGCCACAACTTATAGCACTGTGTGAAGCATATGGCATTCAAGTTTCCTCCAGATCGTCAAAGCCAATTATTGAAAGAATCCTTGTAGATGCTGTATCAAAGCATGTATTTATGCCACTACCTGTACCAGTAGATGACAGAGAGTACAGAGTATTGCAAGCTTCGAATCCAATTGGTGGACATATTAGGATACGACTTGTGAGACTCAGGTGATACAATTATGTATATAATAGAATTATTTTTAAATAGTTACTGTTCCTCATCCAACCCCATTGTTCTTTCTGCACACTATACAATCATGTATACCAGTTGAGAGCTTAATTGCAGCCAGCACACTGCAATTTTAATATTATTGCAGCCAGAATTTGCTGACTATACATATGCATGTAACTGCAGTATCATTATTAATATTTGTTGCTGCCAGAATTCTATCTCAGTAACAGGGACACAACACTCAACTCACGGTTGATTTATACAGAGAAGGAAAACCGGTTATGTATTGTTGTGTATTAAAATTGGGTTTTATAAGTTAAGTGCATGGCAATTCAAGCTATATATATTATGGTAGGTATAATTTTTTTGGAGCTATATATAGTGCTGATGGCCATGAACTAATTTTAAATGTATTTTGTTTAAGACAGTAAAAAGAAAAATACTATTTGAAATCAAATTCTACAGGAAAGTATATAAGTATAGGTACAGGTTACAATCAATTAAATATTAATTGCCAAGACTGTGAACTTAGTTATTGTTCCTCATCCAATCCCATTGACAGTTAATTCTGACTCTATATGTATTAAAGCTGCCCAATTTTATTGTATTTGAATGAATACACAAAACAATGAAATTATCACATATTCATGTCTATCAATTATGGGGATGCAGGTTGTCACAGTGGTTATAAAACACTCGCCTCTCACCACTGCGGTCCCGGGTTCGATTCCTGGCTTGGGCACCGACTATGGGAGTTAAATATGTTTGTTGTTGATTCCTTATCTGCATTCAAGGGTTTTTCTCTGCCGGTTAACCGGTTTTCCTTCTCTGTATAAATCAACCGTGAGTTGAGTGTTGTGTCCCTCAGTTACTGGGATAGAATTCTGGCAGCAACAAATATTAATAATGATACTGCAGTTACATGCATATGTATAGTCAGCAAATTCTGGCTGCAATAATATTAAAATTGCAGTGTGCTGGCTGCAATTAAGCTCTCAACTGGTATACATGATTGTATAGTGTGCAGAAAGAACAATGGGGTTGGATGAGGAACAGTAACTATTTAAAAATAATTCTATTATATACATAATTGTATCACCTGAGTCTCACAAGTCGTATCCTAATATGTCCACCAATTGGATTCGAAGCTTGCAATACTCTGTACTCTCTGTCATCTACTGGTACAGGTAGTGGCATAAATACATGCTTTGATACAGCATCTACAAGGATTCTTTCAATAATTGGCTTTGACGATCTGGAGGAAACTTGAATGCCATATGCTTCACACAGTGCTATAAGTTGTGGCTTTAGGTAAACTCGGCTCAATGCATCAATATCCTTGTGTTGGTGCATGAATGCCACGTACCAACCGACCATGAGATACACACTTTCTTTCACTTCTGTCTTGAAGAATTTCCTGGAATATTACATAATTTTAAATCTCCATGTTTAATAATTAGCATACGATTTTACTTAGGGACTGGTCATAAAGTATAGGTGGGGTGGGCTGGTAAAAAAAGAGGGGGTGGGTCACTATTTTTCAACATGGAAAAAGGGGTGGGCCAAGAAAAATCATCGAAATCGCTTGAAATCGTCACTAGAGAACATTAAGATAGACATCGCCTACTCTTCAGGCAAGTTATATTTACTTTATTGAAATATTTACTAAGATATTTAACAAATCGTAAATTCCCATACAAAGCCTTTAATAGTTTTCAACACACAAATTAAGTAAGTAAACGCTTATTGGATTGAAGAAAAAAGCTTCAAGTTTTGCCATACAAATTTAGTCTGCTTCATTGGTGTTTTTTTTGTTCATAGAAGCAGACTAGACACAAAAATCGTTTTCTTTACATTGGTAAACAATCAACTTATTAACTTATCAAAATGCCGATGGCGATGTGAACCAAGTGAAGTATTGTACGATTTTCTGATAAATAGCTCTGTAGAGTTACTTTATACACTTACAAATAATTATTACAGTCTTTGGTAATGCGGATCGTCGTACCAGGATTGCCAGCATTTCTACTACTGTACACAGTCAAGTCACTACTGTAAATATTTGCTTGGCTTGAAAATCGAATATATGGTAAACCATCAACTGCTTGGTTTTCTGTCGAAGTTTAGAGCGTTCTTTCTGTGAACTGGATATGTGTTACTTGGGCTCGGAGAAGTCACGAAAGAATATCAGTCCATGGTGTGAAGTAACTCACTAAAGTATAAATCCTGAAAACTCCCGCTCGGCGGCCATCTTGATTCGCTCTGAACATGCACTTCGTGGGGACCCTGGTAGTAAATTTTGTTGTTGTCGACAATCGCCGGTCAGGTACCCCGCGCGGCTTAATTTTAGGTTGAAGGCTTGGTTACCACAGGAGCGTTTCGACGGTTACCCAGCAGCCTTTGACGGCCGGGCAGGCGACCCCAGCTGGTTCAGGGCTCTCTACCAATTTATAAGCGTCACTTTGGAGAAACAAAATGCTTATTTGTGCTCGTCGCAAGGCTGGAATTGCGTGGCAATCGCATTCAAAAGAAAGAGTAACCTTTCTGCTGGGATTCTATGGAGGAATTGTGGCGGCCACAATATTTTGAACTGAAATATTTCGGTTGAAGTGGCGGGCCCTTGCGAAACTAGTGTGCTGCCTTGTCTTTCTCTTAGTAAGGGGAGCAGAGAAAATGAAAACTCGCTAAAATCGCTTCATATCAACCCTGTTACCACACAGACAGCAAGTAATACACTATGGAAGCAAGGTAAGACATTTTATTCATTAATTCTTTCGTATTTCTAGCTCGTTAAAATTCCCATACAAACGCTGTCAGTATTACTAGATTAGAGCTTGGGCTGCCTGTGTATTTATCAAAATACAATAGCTTACCCCAACAAAAAGAGACTCTGACCGGTCAGTGAACATAAGCTCGCCACGTAAACATATTTGCCCCAGTTCAAAAGTATATCTGCCCCAGTTCAAAAATATTTGCCACGGTTCAAAAATATTTGAACCATTCATCAAAATTGCTCCACAACATATCCATGGTTGAAAAAAAATGATGTTAGAAATTTGTTTTCCTATATCAGTAGAAACGCCCATTGACAACCACCAAGAAGTGATTGCAGATACCTCCCCCTGACGTCATGTAATTAGCATTTTGGATATTAAAACCTCCTTAACTCAGCGGCACAGAATTCAAAGCAAACTATATTTTACCATTCTACTATTCACTTGATGTAGAATAAAAATGTATTGTTCATAGGCACTTTAATCTAGTGGAGAACAACGTTAAATACGCCATTGTATACTAAGTAAACGTTCAAAGAGATCGCCTGTGGTATGTTTACAGACTAGAATAAATATCTTGCTGCACTGTAACCATCTGTTCTTGGTAATAACCGGTCACATTTTCCTGTTTACGAAGTCCTTTAGGCACCGAGACGGAGTACACATATTAATATTTCATAAGATTTCATCTGCAGCCACAACGAACTTTGCTTCATCTCTGAAACACTTCCTCTTTGATTGATATACATGGGACAGAAAAGGTTTTCAGACTTAAGGTAAGGACACACATTGCCGGCAATGTTGCAGAAGTAGGATCGCGTTCTACTTCGACAACATTGCGCGTAACAAATTGCACCGTGTGAATAACAATTGCTGGCAATATTTCAACGTGTGACCGTACCTTTACCTGTGTTTCTATATTTGTTACCAAAGACCCTGTTAAGAAAAACAAGGATAGAAATTTAAAACGTCTGAAAAATGTAGCCTTTACTTATTTTGTTTGGTTCTCCAATCGGAGTCAATAATAGACGGAAGTCGTTGTTTAAGTCTATCATATTTTAAAATCCCTGGGAACCCCAAGAAACATTATTTTGAGCCTTGTTTTCAAATTTCACTAGAAATCATTCCACACAAACTTTAAAAAATCGGTTAAAACCGGTTGTGTTAAATCTTGAATTTTTAGATTGCTCTTCCGTTTAAATTTTTTTCGATAATGATAATAATATTTTTCCTACACTTGTTCATAGCGCTTCACATTACTATAATCTAATCTAAATATAGCGAATGCATGAATAAAAATAAAAATAATAATCGCGAAAGCTTGTTAAAAAAAGTTCGATAAATACGTAAATCATCGGTTTTATGAAGAATACAAGAGTATTCGAGGAAAAAAACTATGCTGATAAACTACGCCGTTATCTTGTCGTATATACTAGCTCTGTGGTGTATGACTGCCTAATTTAGTGCAATCGAGAATTAACGGCATAACTATATTTATTATACGACTTGGCGTTTTCGAGTGCAAATACGGGCTAAAACGAGTGCAAATATGAGACTGTATTACATGGGTCGCAAACACGTTTTCAAAGATTTATTCAACACTTAAAAGGTTTTGTTAGCGCGCGAGCCAATCGAAATGCGGCTGTTTTAGCGCGCGAAAACACATGTTTCAGTGCGCGTTGCCCCCGACATTTGACTTCAGGTTTTCTTCTCTCAAGACTGATTTATTTCCTTCAAACAGAGCAGTAAGGTAAGCGAAAGCAAACCTTTTTTGTTCGTGTTAGCTGTCGTATAATAAACAATTTATTACACGAAGAGTTGTGTAATACGGCTGGGAATTTTTACTCCTCAATTTTATTTTTTCTCGCCTTCCAGGCTCGAAAAAAGACTCGTAAAAATACCCAGTCGTATTACACAACTTTCCGTGTAATAACCTCTTTTTATTTGATAGTTAAATACGCCATTGTATTTGGTTATTCCGTTCGAGGAGATCGCCTGTGGTATGTTTACAGACTAGAATAAATATCTTGCTGCACTGTAACCATCTGTTCTTGGTAATAACCGGTCACATTTTCCCTATAAGCACCGAGACGGAGTACACATATTAATATTTCATAAGATTTCATCTGCAGCAACTACGAAGTGTGCTTCATCTCTGAAACACTTCTCAGTTGATTGATATACATGGGACAGAAAAGGTTTTCAGACACACGCTACAACATTGCGCGCAACATTGCCGGCAATGTTGCAGACTGAAGTAGGATCACGTTCTACTTCGGCAACATTGCGCGCAACAAATAGACCAGTTCGCGGTAAATTCCGACATTTTGAAAGGGGTGCAAACATGGCGTGAAATACAGTGTTTGTATGGGAATCGATGGGAATCCGATGCCAAATTAAATCCGTAAAATCGAATTTCTGAAATATTCTTCAGATACAAACTTAATATACCTGGTAAAAGAATAACATATCGAAATTTGAGGGATGTGGCTGTGCTGGAAAGCGTGCAATCGTGTTTTCAGTTTTCCATACATTGTCTGTAAAAACGAGTCAAATTCCGCGTGAAAATTTACAGACAATGTATGGAAAACTGAAAACACGATTGCACGCTTTCCAGCACAGCCACATCCCTCAAATTTCGATTTGTTATTCTTTTACCAGGTATATTAAGTTTGTATCTGAAGAATATTTCAGAAATTCGATTTTACCGATTATATTTGGCATCGGATTGCCATCGATTCCCATACAAACACTGTATTTCACGCCATGTTTGCACCCCTTTCAAAATGTCGGTATTTACCGCGAACTGGTCTATTGCACCGTGTGAACAACAATTGCTGGCAATATAGATGAATATTAAATAATCCTTTCAGGAATGAGAATTTTTTTTTTTTGATTATTCAATGTTCTTTGTCTGTGCATGTGCTGCTGAAGTAATAGTGCAGTGAGAAACATATCTATAGCTGTTACAAACTGAAAGAGGAAAATGACACTTGAACATTTTATACTACTGATCGCGAAGAATACTCGATTCAGAACGGAGTTGAGGAAAATCAAGACAAGAAAAGAGGGCATATGATCTTAAAGTCTTAAAGGCGGTGCATATGAACGGCTAAAATTAATTTGAAAATAATTTTAAAATTCTTTCGAAATGAGGAATAATGACATTTTCCGTTTGTCAATATCTCATCTCGTTTCAGAGATATTCAGGTTTTTGTAATAAGCAAATGAGATGACCTATGACGTCATATTGGTTGCACAGCCTTGGAAAGAAATCACAAATGAAGAATATCTCTACAAATATTGGATAAAAACTATTGAAACTTTGCACATATGTGGTACTATGGAAAATACACATCATTGTGCAAATTATGATGTTGCTAGGTATGTCCCGATTGTCGTAAAATCCTAAAAAGTTGCTCCCTAGAATGCCAAAAAGTTGCTAAAAAGTTCAGTGCCAAAATTCCAAAAAGTTGCTACCTAAATTTCGAAAGTTGCTAGTACCTGCTACCTAAATTCCACGATATTTTCACACAAACGTTAATTAAAAGCTTTATCCTTCTTAAAAATTGCTAATATTGGTTAAGATAAGATAAACTGATTGATTGAAATTTGAATAAAACTATAAAAAGTTGCCACTGCATTTTAAAAAGTCGCTCGCAAATATCATGGATCGTAAAAATACGTTTTGAGTCTTTTTACGATGCATGCAAATATGGGCGTATTTTTGGAAAACTCTTAACGGAACAAAACATCAAGAAATTCGCAGAAATTGAAGTTTTCTATCGAACTGTAAACTTTTGCGAGCTTTATTTATGCTGTAAACCTGTAATTTGGTCAAACGTTGCTCAAAAGTTGCCGAGCACAATCGGGACATGCCTAGATATGATGTTGCCACGGAAGCACTCCGGCCCCAGGCTTCCACTACAAATAACACAAACTTCCCTAATTTCTCCTTGGTCAAACACAATTTGTTTTGGCGTGGATTTGGAACAATGTAGGCATTATAAGTGAGTAGTTTAAGCAACTTATTTTTTGGCAACAAGGAAATAAATTGGAATTTTATGTTCAAGGTGAAAGGTGCGTGGGGCCATGAGTGTTTTGTTTTTGTCACTGTCCAAGGAATATAAAGTAGAGTCAGTCTTATTTTACTATATATTTAGGAGTTCATATAGATATAATCAGGAGTCCAGTAACAACGAAACGAAAGATTTCTAAGGTAAAGGTATTAATTTATATAGCGTAAATTCTATATGAATATATTCAAATGCACTTGACATGCAAGGTTATATTTTTGTGGTACGGACTGTTATTGTGGCGCAATGTGCTGCCCAGTTTTTTATATATATCAGTATATTTTTTTCCTTATTAGTCCTTACGTAATAGAGCGGTTTTCAGTTGAGTGTAGTGAAACCAAACGCAAATTACACACAGCCAGCCAATCATAGCAGTGAGTAATCACAAGTAACTCATAAAATGGCTTCCCTGTGAGCCAATGACAAACCAAAGCAAAACCAAAACCAATTTGCGTTTGGTTTTACTTTGGATTCTGATTGGTTGGGTTACTTTCTCAGCCAATAGGAGAGCTTAGTAACGCAAAACCAAAATACTTCCGACACTCAATTGAAATCCGTTCTAAGGAGGAGGACTAAGTAAACCATATATAGAGGCTTTTCTAAACTTGATAGTCCCCCTATAAATGGTATCACATAGAGTAACATCAGGTTTGGTATGAACGTCAACTTTAACAGTTTGAATATAATAGTAATACAATGTGTAAATTAAATTTCATGTTAATGTATGATATATATATAGTTTACAATCATGAGTGATTGTTAGCACCTCAGAATACAAGGCTGTTGTGTCGGGAGACAACTTGCCACTCAGTATTTCTCGAAATAACACAACAGGTTCTTTTACGCCTCCTCGTATAAAATTAGATTAGACGAGGAAGGAACCAAGGCCAACGACTTATACGTCCCTGCACTCTAGACCGTGCTCTACTAACTGAGCTAACCAGCGAGGCGGTCATACTACATCACAACGACATTCTCATCTCTTCCCCCCTTTTTTTCTTTTTTAAATAGTTGATCTGAGAACGCTGACCTCGACAAAAAATTCAGCAGATTGACGAAATTTCATAGCGTTAGAAACATTTTTTCCCATTCTATAGTTACATACAGAAGAGAACGTACGTGTGCATGTTTCAGATACAACTTACTCAATACATGCGGTCCTGAGCCATTGTAAGTTTTTTTTTAAGAAAAGAGCTATATTAGGATATGACTAGCCTGCGAAACATGCCCTCAGTGTTATTTCAACGCAAAGGAAGTGATAAAATGATTTGGCCGCGTGAAAATGGAAAAAGGAGACTGGCACGAGAGAGAAGAAGATCCCTTATACATTTTCATTTCCCGTCCAGATTCTGTGCGGGAAATACTGATTGGTCAATTAGCTGTCATCGCTGTCGTGTGTCACGAAATGTCGCACATTCCTCCTGCGAACTGACTGAAATGGCGGCGACAAGAGAGAAGTGATCGAGCGGTTGAGCGGTTGAGCGTTAATCCAGGAAAGTATTTAGAAGAACAAAGCAGGCAGTGAATAGTCTACAGTTGTACTTTCTAGGCGAGATATTTTGGCGGTTTTATCATCAGGCCGGTGAAAGCCTTATTTTCTAACTGTTTGCCGTGGAAGTCGAGTCAGACAGGACGTAGCGCTTCAGCATTGTCCTATATTTTGCAAAGCATTGTGAAGGATCAGTTAATCGAAACTAAATACACTGGGACTTAAAAGCCATCTTCCTCTACGATCTAGACGTAGAACTGAAGGAAATTACGAAGTTCCCTAAAGTAATTTTCGCTTCTGCTGTCAGAGGCTGTTCGAGTGAAAGAGTCAGTCAGGGTCGAGTAAATGAACTGATGAAGGAAAAACTGAGCGGGGACTGACCGACTTTATATAGAGGCCGTGGTCGTGAATAAATCCCACACTGTAGAGACTTGGACAGGAGAAATAAAGGTAATAAATGAACTGTGCAATGTTTTGACTATACATCGTAGATTCCGACAAAGTTACGAACACAAAAAGTTTGATTGATATGTTTAATAATCATGTTAATCCATGCGGAAAAGGGAAGAATTCAAATTTCCGTAAGATGACGGCAGGCGCTTATTTCGTTCGGATTGGTATCAGAACTTGCTCCGCTCGTATCGGCAGAACTCGCTCCGCTCGTACCGGAAAAGCGCCTGTTCTGCAGGCTAGGATATGACTTTCTGAAAGACAGTTAAGAGCAAACACAACCAACTCTGTTTTCAACCTCGTCTTCAAATGAAAAGTACTACTTAATTCAATGCATATGATGGTTACAGTGCGTGCAGCAAGATGTTTATTCTAGTCTGTAAACATACCACAGGCGATCTTTTCGAACGTTTACTTAACTTAGCACAGTGGGTTCCACATACTAATCTTGCATGGCGCTACCTGTGGTGATGTGTGGGCTACCTGTGCGTTTCCAGGCGCAAGCCAATCGAAATTGTTTGGACTATGTATGTCGAAGAACCTCGTTCTGGGGCACATATGCGCACGCAGGTATTTACCGCGTCGTGGCTTGGTTTCTTCATTTTACCAAAATGGCCGGCGCTCGTATGGTTTCTGTTTTGCTCGCGATCGGTAAGTTACTTGCCTTATTTTCCGACAATCCAAGCAATGCGATGATTTCAAAGGTTCGCAAGTACAATTGAGCAAAACCTGAGGACCTTGTGAAATCCCCTCACAAAGCCTACTAGAAGCAAACCCCGGGGGGGGGGGGTACTTACATGAAAAATGGGTATGGTATGTATGTGAGGCCAAGAGACTCGAACCCTGACCCTGTTTGACCCAATCCGAGCTCTAAAACCCTGATTGCCCCCTTTTTAGGAAAAAAAACCCTGATTGCCCCTTCTTTAAATTGTTTTCAAAACACGGTCGGATATATATCCTGGCCGGTATACCGCGTACCGGGATTTCATGCAAAATACGGAACATTTCAAGTCGGGACGTGGCATTGGGTAAACAAATCAGCAGATGAAGTACATAGATAAAATTAGCGGCGTCACGATGTATGGGAACCTCAGTGATTGCATGTGGGCAGGCGATAAAAATGCGGCAACAGGTCTTTTTTTTGACATAGTAGCTAAAAAAAAGGAACTGCCTAAAAAATACTGAACCCCGACCCTGACTGCTCGGGTCCGGTCGCTCGGCCTTCGGCCTCGGTCGGCTACACTCTAAATATATCCCCAAGAGCCTGCTACGCAGGCTAGAAAAATGTAGCCTTTACTTATTTTGTTTGGTTCTCCAATCGGAGTCAATAATAGACGGAAGTCGTTGTTTACAAAATGGCTATCACATGGACAATGCGTGGGATAATGTTTCCGGGATTGTTTCACAGCCAAGGCGGGCCAGCTCGCCTAATGTAATAGTGATCACCGTGCTAGGCGAGCAATTACAATTGACCTATATCATTATGACGTCAAATCAAAACAATCTATTGTTTAAACGCTAAGGATCACGGTCGTGGGAGGGGGACAAAACGGCAATAACACAAAGGAAATCGCTATCAAATGCATTTTGTAGAACGTAGAATAGCGGTAACAGCCACGAAATACGGTAAATATTGTTGGATAAACATTGATACAGTTGATATTTGGAAACCAGACAATTCGAAGTTAAATTTTCCTCAGCAGAGCAGATTTAGTTCAAAATTCTATTGTTCAAGTCGATTCTGTCCCCCTCATAAACAAGCCGTGACGTCATAATGATATAGGGTAATTATCCCACGCATTGTCTTTGTGTCAGCCATTTAAATTTGCAAACAACGACTTCCCGCCAAATTTGTTCGCGCCAATACCCCAGCCCGTGCTGGCTCGCCCCATGTAATACTACTCTTCCCAGTAAACTGCGGCACCCCAAGTTCTTTTACGGCCCACGTGATATGAATATTCTGTACCACGGATTACTGTTTGGCATACCACCGGGTAGCTTTCTTGTCGGCGGCAGTTGTAGACAAGTTTCGACTGCCGTGTTGATTTCAAAGCCTATAAATCGGTGGGAAATAATTGCTTCTCGCTCTACTTTGAGTTCTGGAGTTTATTACTAAACCACATAACGTGGCTTAACTTTTAAGGTAACTGGAGGAAATATTTTGCCAATTCATCTGATATATTTTAAGATTTATAATGGTAGTTCAAATTTTAAGATCTCATACTCAGTCGTTCTGCGGTTTTGAAATGCCAAACTTGTCTACGATGTGTCATTCTACTGTCTACGACGAGGCATTCTTTGTCTACGATGTAGAACAACACGTCGCTTTTCTCACGCCGCCACACAAAAATCTCTACCGGCGGTGTAACAGGAGATTTGGTCCGGCCAGGAGATTCGGTCCGGGCGGAGATAAAATCCTAGGAAGATCGGTCCGGCCTAGGATTTTTGGTCCTACCCCATAAATGTCCGACCAAGAAACAAAGTTGATGGCTCAAGAATAGGAGTTCATGTATCTACCTAAAACCAATAAACAATATCCTTGGGGCAACAAACATGAACAGTCAATCAAAATATGTGACGTCATAAATCACGTGACCTGAAAAAAAACGCGAATATTTCCAAGGCATTTGGCCCTTTGGCAAGCAAACTTGTAAACATTAAAATTTCAGGGGCAACAAACATGACACGTCAATCAAAATACGTGACATCATACATCACGTGACCCGGTAGAAAAACGCGAATATCTCTAAGGCATTTGGCCCTTTGGCCACCAAACTTGTAAACATTAACATTTGAGGGGCAACAAACATGACACGTCAATCAAACTATGTGACGTCATAGATCACGTGACTTATAAGACAAACACAAATATCTCAAAGACATTTGGCCCCTCCCGTAGCAAACGAAAATGGTAATTTTATTAGCATCGATAAAATATTGCAATTAATATTGAGGAAATATACAAAAAACGGCTTTCGTCAGGTCTAGAAATAGTACAATTGAATTTAAAAGTTCATATTCATAAAATTTCCAAATGCCTAGATACCGGCAGCTGTGAACGAACCTAACTCTCCTAGTACTGCTACATACAGTTTAATATGTGAAAATACTATATTTTCCTTAATGGTCCATTGCAGGGACCATTCATGTTTTCCATTTACTACTTTCTAAAGAAATAGGTGTGTCCATCTGTTTTGAAGATTTCCATCACGGCTTCCGTATAATATATGTTCCTCTTTATCATAACGAGGAGGGTCATAAGCTCTGGCAGTAGGATGGAGCATATCATCTCCGTTGTTGATTTGACACCCGGCATAACTGGAAAACTATATAATCTCTGTTTAGGGCCCCATAACGTTTCCTCTGCGAACCTGGTTATGAATAAAATAAGCTTCGCTAAACGAGGTATTTTATTACAGTGTGAGAACCAGGCTGAATTTAGTTCAGTTGTCAATCAACTTCCAGTTTGTTTGCTTTTCTCAGCTTCCAAGCTTTCATGTAGTGTTTCTATGGTTGCGAATCTCTGGGTAAACTGTCTAGGAAACAAAGATCAGCTACCTCAGAGCTTTAAAGGCATGTATACATGTGCGAGCATGATGTCAGCGGCTTATTAGACGACTGTAGTAGCCGCCAGGATGTTATCGTTTTCGTTATTGTTGTTGTTGATTTTGTTTTCGTTATTATTATTACCATTATAGAAGAGTATCAGTTGATTTCCTTACCATCCGAATCATCTTCATTCGACTGTAATGGAGGTATTGTGATGTTTTCATTCCTGTAAGATATAAGGGGAGTAATCTTTGAAATTTTATATACATGTTTCAAAACAAAATCAATGTGATTATTTCTGAGTACTATACTATAAGCCAATATGAAAAAAATACTTATAAAATTGATATCCTCCTGGGTTCCATGCTAAGCAAGCAATGCTTCCCATGGAACTCAGTCAGTTTGCAGGAATTTATACCGTAAATCTTTATATACAACTGTGAACAATTATTAAAGACTGATTGATTGACTGAATCACCTAGACTGTTTGGAATTCGACCTATAACGCTACACAAAATCAAGAAAGTACTAGATTTACGTACCAAATGTTCTCAATGCTTACCCGCCATCTTCTTGATATTTACGTTTCCTGCTTTTGCCATGCTCCAATACCCAATTTGTAGGGGTATACGTTTTCTGTAATAGAGCCGGTCAAGTAATCGGGATGAGTTTCAAAACATCTGATAATTCTAAGTCATATCAGTTCATATTCCGTAAAATATGAAGCAACACAACTTTACGACGAAAGTAGATTGACGCATCGAAACTCCTATTAGACACATTGTTTTCATAATAATAAATGAATGGACAATAACCTTGAGTTGAGACCGCCTTCGAAGGTTAATTGAGGAAGATCCAAGACCAACTCTGCAAGAAAAATATGATTTTCGCGTAGAATTCATATATCTGTCAAAGCCGCCGAAATAAATTAATTTCATTGTTGTTCTTTCAAAGAATCTCGTACAGAGAGAGAATGGAGAATTGTTCACTACGGCTCTGGGAAGAGCGGAACTCGAAACAAAGACCTATTAGGAAAACAGACCTATGGCTTACCTTTCTGATTCTCTCTTTATCAATTCAGAAATTGTTTGGGCTATCTGATCAATCCTTCCATTTACTACATCAGACTGGGCAAAAGAGATACATTGTCAATGCATTGTTAACAAGTTAAGGGCCATGATTACAAAGTAACTGTTCTTTATTTGATGCTATAGCATCGGCCAAAGTTTAGAGAACGTCCTTTTAACTTTTCAATTTCCGCGAGTTCTCTGATAATCCCAAGGGCATATTTTAAAGTAACCTTCTAGTTTAAAAGGGGGTTATAATGATGACGAATGTTTCCCCATTATTCATTTCATGAAAAGAAGCGGAAAATGTCCTAACGAAGCTGGACGTGAAAATATGTGGTCCAGAGATACACCCTTGAACATTTAGTTAACGGTTATTCTTCTACTGGTGGATAGTTCTACAAACAGTAACAGAAATAAACCCTTTTAGGGTTGATGGGAAAAATAAACTCTAGATGTACGACTTGCGTTCACTAGCGCAATCGGGTGACAAACACCAGATTTAACTATTTAATTAATAAGTACGTAAAAATACCAGAAACATATTAAACACCGTGGGAAATATTTTCCAGCTTTCATGCCATTGTGAGCTGAACTGAAGTATCAATTAAACATTTTGAAAACGCCAAAATATCCAAATAGTTGACACGTGAAAATAATTAAAATGTGTACATTTTATGGTTAACATTTTACAGTAAACAGCAACAAAAAACACCAAATGTGACGATCGGTAATGAAAGATTAATAGATGGGAAAATGGAGCTTTGAAATTCGAACTAGCCGCAAACAGTAACAAGTGGCAAAAAGTAGCTATTTAACAATTATTCACCGAAGTGGAGGTGAATAGTGGTGGATATTTACCGAGCCGCTTTTTAGTATATACCACACCAGTGAATTATTGCCAGCACGAAATAGTTATTTTATTTTCAGTCAGAAAGTTCAAGAAAGAGGTAAATAGACGCGCGCGAGATCGAGACGGCGCGAGAAAAGTCACATGACAACATCAGGTGATCAAAGAATCACAAATGGCAATGCGTCTCGTGTGTTCAATCAATCCAGCGTGGATCTCAACGTGAAAATCACTGTTTTGTCCCAGTATCTAGTATCTTTACTGATGGACCAAAAAGGGGAAGTTCAGTTCCTCATTCTTTACAGGTTTTGCTGGCTGTTGCTACCTGGAAGATTTAAATTGAAGTTGAAATTGCAGTTGTGAAACGTGCCGCCAGGAACCAAGCCATGAACAAGATGCTGGCCATCAAAGGACAAATTTCCTGCTGTGGTTGTAATCGATTCTGCTGGTGGTATTTCAGTGGAGGATGTAACAGCTGTCGTTTGAGGAACCACAACACTTTGGTGATCAGTATGGGAACCAGAATCGAAGAAGTTGGCAAGATCGTGCGACATGTTTTTGAACTGCTGAAACGTCGGGGTGTCAAAGTAACTCTCGATACTTGCTTCGCTCTGGTGACCGGTAATTGCCTTAATATGTCGACTTTCGATGTTTGCAGCAGACAAAACTGTTACTGTAGTTGCTCTGATGGAGTGATTTGTTAAGTTCGGCTTTATTCCAGCTCTTGAAGTCATGCCGCGTAACATATTTTCGAGCGTATTGTGGCCGAGAGGACTCGAGCCAAACCAAACTGAATCGTTCACAGGATTGAACGATTTTCTGGCACTTCTTGGTCTTTGAAAGAGACTGCTGCATTCAGGATTCAGGTGGGAAAGATATTTCTCGATTAGTTGGACTGGGCAGCGTTTGGAGCCAGGTCTCTCAAAGATTTTCCCGTTAGACGCGGGCGTCTTCTTTGTCTTCTAGACCTCCTTGGTGGTTTTTTGTTGACAACACGGCTCCAGGCTCTCTGCTCATTTCAATATATTTTTCACCATTCGGCGTTTTTCTCAAAACAAGCATGTTTTTCTTCATCATCTGCTGGTTTTCTCTTCCTCTCTTGCCGAGAAACAATGACATGAAAAACCATGCCGTTTGCTGTAATTTGTGTGGCTGGAGTGTGTCAATCTCGACGAGCTCGCCTTCCTCGTACAGCTTCGCAACGATTTCCTTCGTCAATGGTTGTTTGTGCACAGTTGGAGCAATATTGCCATTCCTGCTGAGGGTTTTCAAAAAATTACTGAGAGTTTTAATGGCTTCGGTAAACTGGCTGTCTCCAACAATGGAAAAGGTTTACTTAGTGGAGGACTTCTTTGGTAACGATCCAACGCTGCACGAATCGAGGTAAGCGATGTCTTGTTGTAAAAATTCCCGTCGCGATTTCTTGCCGACAAATAAAACTTTTGAAGACACTTATTTAGTTGTGACGGTGACATTTCTTCAAAAGGAGTTGTAAAATCTTGTTGTAGTTGAAACCATTCTGCAAAACATTTCAAAACTAACTTTCAATGTTTTCGCGTAACGAAACATTTGTAAACAACGTTTGTAAACAACATTTTGTAAATGTTTTCTTTAGTAAAGTTGTGGGAAAATGTAAAATCCTACCTGTGAACACGGCTAAACCGAATTTCGTTGCTTTTTTGTGTTCTTGGGTACAGCTGCTTCGTTTATAGCCAAAATTTCTTCCTCCGAGACGGCAGCAAACCGGGAAGCCATTTTGTCTCCAAGCTACAAATCAGTGAATATGATATCATATTCACTGTTTGAGTAGCCAATCAGAGCGCACGAAAAGTCATATTCACTGGTGTGGTATATACTAATTGGGTATATTTTCATAACTTGCTTTTACAATACAAAGGAATTCAAGTTTGTTAAAAATTCCAAGCGTTTGTCAGTCATAGAAGGTTAGCACTTGATGTAACTTTACTGTTACATCAGGTAGCAAACGAAAAAGGCCGTCACCCTATACCATGCATGATGCCATTAAGAAGCCAATAGACCTATATCACGCCGGCATAATATTATGTATTTGATTTAACGACAAAAGAAGCTTAAAAGATCAAATTGGTAACATCAATAACAGTAAAAATGTAAAGTTTCGTAAAAACTGTCCATAAGCTGGAGAAGATATGAATTTATGAAACACAGAATTTTTACAAAGAAATGTATATGGACGGCATCGTATGGCCGTTTCCAGAAATTGATATCTTCTCCAGTTTATGGACAATCTTTACATGCGTACGCTAAAAGTGCTGCGTGACAAAATATACAATGTCTTCTGCGTCTAAATGCTTCTGAGATCATTTTCACAAATAATTATACAGTCATGTTATAGATTAATTTCTAAAACTTACTCTTTCTGTATTTCTCCTTCATATTCGTGTTTTTCTACTAGATCACGTGATCTATGAAATGCTATATTTTGATTGACGAGTCATGTTTGTTTCCAAGTTTGATGGCCATGGGGGCAAATGCCTTCAGTTGGAGGTATTCAAGTTTTTCTTCCAGATCACGTGAATGACGTCACATATTTTGACAGACGAGTCGCAAGTGTTATTCTTTGCAAGTTTGGTAGACAAAGGGCCAAATGCCTTGAAGATCTTCTACCGAGTCACGTGATGTATGACGTCACGTATTTTTGATTGACGTGTCATGTTTGTTGCCCCTCAAGTGTTAATGACTACAAGTTTGCTTGCCAAAGGGCCAAATGCCTTGGCGATATTCGCGTTTTCCTTCCAGGTCACGTGGTAGGAACTAAAATACTGAGGACCTAAATTCCTAGGCAATAAAATCCCGAAATCAGGCGCAATTTCAGGAGATTCAGTCCGGCCGGACCTGTTTTCCTAGGAATTTTGGTCCGGTAGGACCAAAATCAGATATGACCGAAAATCCTGTTACAGCGGCATTCACATCATGGGGGCCGCAAAAAAACTTGGGGTATCGCAGTTTACTGGGAAGAGTAGTACCAGCCCGCCTCATCTTATCAGGCCCTCAACCGGCCAAATTAAACGTTACTTTTAGTACAATGGAGCAAAATGTTTTAACGAATTGCCAGTGGTCGCACTCCGTCTCTCTCTTTTAAGACGTTGGGCATGCACATTTTAGGTTAGAGTCCTTTAATTTTGTTACCGTTTCGGTTAGTTCACAAAGAGGACAACTTGTGGCAAGTATAAGTTTAGCTTATTTTAATTTTTAGCTTTTAGATTATAGTGTTTTGAACTTTTAACTAAGTTGTAGTCTTTCTTTTCATATTTTTGATACAAGCAATGCAACTTCTTGCTGATAAGGTTACCCTGGTAAAATATTGAGTTACTAGACAATGTTTCTTGCTGGAACAAATAAAGGGCAATCTTTCAAGCTTGGTTCAGTCTCCCTTACATTTTTATTTGCGAGGAAGTTTAATAGTCTGACAACAAATATCGCCTCGCTCTCATGATATAATAGTTTCCACACATATGAATTTACATACTCATTTTCGTTGTCTTATCAGAATAAAGGCAGAGCAATAATGGCAGTACGTAGTGTGGTTTTCCTGCTTGTTTTCCAATGGATCGTTATACAAACATCACACACCAAGGAAATGAATATCAAGCATCGTGACATGGACGATCTCCTCAATGAATTGGTCGTTGCGGCTCATCACCATTCGCGGCTTTTTTTGCCCCTCAACTCGACAAACGTGCTTCAGAAAAGCCAACGCGTTCGCGGGAAAACATATTGTGTGTTTGCCTGTCTGAGTGAGCCGTGGTGCCATTCCATGAATCTAAAGATTACCCCAGAGAAAGATGGCCGTCATGTTTGTGAGGTGATGTCAACTGATAAGTACAACAACTCCAAACACGTTCTACCTGACAAGGAATTCACGCACCTCAGCATCAAGGTAAGCATATCGTAAGCGAGACCAAAATAACAATTACAAATTTAGACCATGGTTTCCTAGATAATTCTTGAGCAACGAATGATCTGCAATAAACATAGCATACCTTTTGGAGCTAACAATTTACTATGCCGGATTCTTTGGCGCTTTAGGCAGTTTCTCCAGTCGTTGTTGACTACTTTGACCAATTGATGCTTCTTGTAAAAAGACAGTCACTTGTTTGGTAAAAAAAACGTTACAGTAATACTTTTTGATATCTTTTAAAATCACAGGTTTCAGTTAATGACTGATGGGGGAAAACTGAGTAAACGTTAGGAAGCAATAAGATTTGAAAGTAATGCAAATAAGACAAAACATAGTTTCAGTCATTTTTACCGTTGTACCGTTATAGCAAGACATACAATTCACAATTGCAAACTCAGAAAGCAGTAATATTTGTACTTATAAACTTATAAAATCAAAATGAGAAATATAATTTAAATGTGTATTTTGACGATTTTGGGAGTTCCTAAGTATTCTCTTGGAAATAATGTTTAAATATTGTCCATAACAGCTTGTTTACTACTTATTTCACTGATTACATTTAATCAATCTTATATATACCATACGATATGTTGTTGTATTATGTTTTTAGTCTCCATGTGTAAACAACCCCTGTGGTGATCACGGTGCATGTATTGCACTCTATAACAAGAACGACTACGTCTGCACATGCGCTGCAGGGTTCACTGGGCGAACATGTTCAGTTAACATGACAGGTAACTAGAGTAGAAACAAAGTCATACAATATCACAGATCCCGTTCAAAGAAACATTACCTTTTATCAATCACCACTGCAATTGTGATGTACCGATCAAATCGAAACATCAACATCCCACCAAGAAACCCCGGGCGTTCGACTCGTTTTCGTGCCCAGGGAGTAGGGAATTTGACATCGGTGGCTGTCCTGTGGGTGCGGAATTTGACACCGGATGGTAGGGGTGGCGAAAAATTTGAACTAGTTGTCTCGATTTCATGTTCCGTTCGGCATTGTTTCCTCGATCGAAATCATGGAGCTGGGGGAGTAATACAGTACCGCTCGAAACCTGTATTCTGATTGCTCCCATTATACTGTAGCTCTATTGTTTTTGTACTGCAAGTTCTAAAGGTTAAGGTGTTTTGTATTGTTGGGTAAGCCAATACTGTTGCTCGTTTCGAGCAGTATACGTACAGGCCGGCTCAGCTGGAGAGCACTAATAATAAAAATTATAATTTTTTTTTATATATTTTTCAAGAGGGATCAACACCTCCGTTTCTATAGATGGTTTGCACTCAATCCCCAGAGATTCAAATGACAAAGGGAATGGCGGCCATGTTGGTGTACAGAACAAAAGAAGCTAACGAAGAATCTATTGTTAACTGTACACCACACCGCGGCAAAACGTTACGCGCATGCGTATTTGCTATTTCTTGTCGGCGCGCGGCCGCCCCCATTTTCCCGCGAAAACTGAAATGAAACAACAGGCACATACCCGTGATTTTAAAATTTCTGTTTTGTCAAAAAATAAGAAAACTACTTAAAAGCTAAGCCTAAGACTTTAACAGGTTGAAGTTTTCTTAATTTGTAATTCACTGTGAGTTTAATAAGTTATAAAATTATTTACTAAAAAAGTTGAAACCCTCGGTAATTTGTATTTGATAGCAGAGCCTTCGTTCTTTTGGCCAGCGGAGCATACCGTTTTGCCGCGGTGTGACTGTACACCAACATGGCGGCTATGACGTAACGTACAAAGGGTCTATAGAGCCAGCCAACGGCAAAGCCTGCTTGGCGGTCCCCTTTGCTCTATTTTTTTTTGTTGATTTATGTCGGCAAAAGTCCTTTGCTCGAAATCGCTCTAAATTGGTTGCGCTTTGATCTAAATTGTCTAAATTGGATAACAAGGCTACAAATGTCAAACATACATTGAGCAGAAACATCACCGGATCGCGTTAATGTCACGGTCCGATTGTCGCTTATGCTTTCCACTTCGTTTATATCGTTTTACCATTTGAACATCGAAAACTGATACAAAATACGCGGGCACAAGGGAGATTTCTAGCTAAAATGCATCTTTAATAACCAAACTTTGATTTTAAAGCTTAAATGCCTTTGTTCCATCGTGCTAACTGGAAAATGTTATCATCGCTAATCGGCCTTACTAAAATTGCTAACACAATAGGCCTTTTGCAATAGACAGTCACGTGACTTGTTGGCCCATAGTAACGCCATACTGGGTTGCAAGCTAACCAGCTCTCCCTTGACAACCAACAGAGATTGACTGAGCCGTGGTATCATAGCTGGACTTCGAAGCGTTTTTTCGTCTTACTTACTAAATTCATCTCGAAATAAGTCTTATACAGAACAAAAGTAAAGGTTGTTCTTTACTTTTGATCCGGTATTTTGTCAAATATGCGGCGCAAAATAGAGTTTGGACGCTCAAACGAACTCACCTCGAATCTCAGGCATGGCAAACATGCCGCTAAACACAACTTAGTGAACTCTTTGGAGCAATTATAGAATACCCCGCAACTTGGATCATTAATAATTCATTTTCTCAAATTTTCATACAAACCTTCTAAAAACCAACCCTGAAATAAAAAAAAAACCTAACCATTTTCGACTCCAAATCATTCATAGAACGACCCTACATACACCTGCACTATAATGGAGAATTTAGCATAGTTTAGCACAGTTTTCAAGTGATCTTTCGAAGTTGCGGGGTATTCTATAATCTAACCAATATCGGGATAAATACTGTTTACTCTAGCGCTCGTTCATGTACTTAAATAAAATCCTGTGTTTAACTTTAATTAAGGCTATATTTAAGCTACGAAAATATTCATAAATGTTGTATTATTTAAAATTAAATGTTCGTTTCCTTTGCCTTAACTTAGAAAAGGACAGGCTATGGCTAGCTACATGTACTTGAGGAGATGCAGAAATTATCTTAGAATATTATTTTAGTTTGATACTGAATCTGTGAGTGTTACATGTCCAGTTTTGAAGCAAATAAAAATATCAGGACTTTGATACGTTTTATATATCCCTACTTAGTCATTGGAGAGAATGTTATATATTTTGTTTCTTATTTTGCTATTAGCCAGTAACAGGCATACATTATTAACCACTCGCTATAAAATTTTAATAATATTAAAGGAACACTGTCAATTAACCCAAAAATGATAAACATTCTCATGACTAAAGACAAAAATATTACCCTGCAAGCAGAGGTTTCTCATCTCTCTGCCAGGCATGAGAGTATGCAGTGTACTAGCCGAGAAAATTTGAGACAATTTTGATAAAGGATGGCAAAGATTTGAGTGGATGAAAAATACTGCTTTTAAGAGAAATTTAGAGCAACTTGAAATATGTTCACTGTAACCGAAATCAAGTTTATAGAGGCCCGGTTATTAGGGGGAGGTGGGGTGCTGTTATCCCTTATCCCTATATTTTTCAGGATAGTTAATCACTTATCCCTGAGATGCAGATGCATATGGCTGTTATTGATTATCCCGATGGACTTTGGTTATCCCTTATCCCTACTGTTTTCTGGTTTGTTATCCCTTATCCCAGTCATTATTTTGCTAGTTATCCCTTATCCCCAATACCCTAACCAGGCCTCTTCATAGAATTAGCTTTTGTAATCCACTTAGTCATCCTTTATTGAAAAAAATTGAAAACCATATCCGGGCATTCACATAGTATATTTACTCTTCGAATTCAGGGTGCTATCAGTTTGTAGTTTTGTTTTAAAGAAACTTGAAGATTCAATTCCAATGACAGTGCCCCTTTGACATCCATTAGACCATGTAAAAGTATATATTAGATTAATAAACACTATCAGATATATTCCTTAATTTTTTGGTTTTATATGCCTTGCTTCTTCCTGGGGGTACTCCCATATATGGACTATACGGGGATGATCCACTGGACAGGGTATGGTTTTTCGAGTTTCTGGTCTTAGACAGGGTATCCATTTTCAAATTGACAGATCTTGAACAGGGTATGGTATTTATCACTTTTGACATGACATTTATCTGATGTAAACATCATACTCATTACCAGATATCGATTTGTAATCAGTTTATCCCTGACCTCTAAATAAAACAGTCGACACTTCTTGTGGATTCTTGTTGTATTTTCGTCTTATAGAAGGGTATAAAATTTTAACACTTTGTCTTAAACAAGGTATGGAAATTTGAGGTTTTTGTCTTAAACAGGGTAAGGGTTTCAGAGCCCCAGCGGCACACCATTACCCAACTTTGGGTAGAGTACCCCCCCCCCCCCCTCCCCGGGTCCTGACTGTATGAAGTATAATGATTGATATCCAGATTTACGATGCCTAATTTGCACTTAAAGAAAAACACCAAGTCTAAGTATTCCAACCAGTTAAGCTTAATTAAATTAACAATTAGATTAAATAAAATAAATTAAATTCTTAAGTTCTTTATCATTTTCTAGCATGTCACTTTTTGAAACATTAGAGTTGATGTGTTTGCTGCAGGAAGCTTACAATATGTTTAATAAGTTCTCAATATTTCATGTCACCACACCAAACATAGGAAAAATATAGTTGAGAAAAACTGACTCCCTCTTTATAATATTAAAGAAAAAGAGCTAGCCAGAAAACATACCGATTTACAGGTGCCAGAGCACTAACTGATTGCTATATGGTTAATTATAGACACATGATAACACAAGACCAGTCAGTTCAAAGTTAAATATTTTATTTATTTTTCATTTTTTCTTCTAGAACTTTCACAGTGCAAATACAGAGCTTGGCCTTCCTGTATGTGGTCATATCGACCATTGCATTTTAATACTGACACTGTCACCATTCGTCAATGTTTCGTGTACTCTCCAAAGTTATAAACCTGAGAAATTAACGCCGTAATTACTGGTTTATATAACATAGTATAAAAGAAAGAAGGAATCTGCTCAACTATTACAATACTATTCGTTTAATTATGACTACTTTACCTTGTTGAGCGGCCGCCATGTTTGCCATGCCTGAGATTCGAGGTGAGTTCGTTTGAGCTTCCAAACTCTATTTTGCGCCGCATATTTGACAAAATACCGGATCAAAAGTAAAGAACAACCTTTACTTTTGTTCTGTATAAGACTTATTTCGAGATGAATTTAGTAAGTATAAAGACGAAAAAACGCTTCGAAGTCCAGCTATGATACCACGGCTCAGCCAATCTCTGTTGGTTGTCAAGGGAGAGCTGGTTAGCTTGCAACCCAGTATGGCGTTACTATGGGCCAACAAGTCACGTGACTGTCTATTGCAAAAGGCCTATTCACTAGACTCCAAGATGGTTGAATGCGGTAGTTCACTGACGGCTTAAGAAGATCGAAAACTCATACAAAGCACGCGGGCACAAGAGAGATTTCTAGCTGAAATGCATCTTTAATAACCAAACTTTGATTTTAAAGCTTATATGTGTTTGTGTCATCGTGCAATTGCAAACTGGCAAATTTTATCATCAATATTCGGCCTTAATAAGGCCTAAAACATCGAAAACTTATACTTAGGCCAGATAAAAAAAATACTTGTTTAGCGTCCACCCGTTTCAATTTTTCCAGGTAGGGAGAGAGGTTTTGTGAAGCTTATTTTGTCTTGACTAGACATTATTCACTCACCTCGTGTTCATGACCTCGTCGGCGTCGATGTTAAAATATTTAATGCGCCGGCGCATATTTTAAGTGGTACATGTAGGGGTCTGGGTACAAGAATTGGTATTCGCGGGCGCATTTACACTTTCTAATGTTTTTTATGAAAAATAAAAAATAAAATTAATTAGAGGTCGGGGACATTTCTCCGGTCGGGCGGGGACGTTAAACAAGCAATTTTTTTTATCTGGCCTTATCTTATATTTTTATAAACTGGGGGGGGGGGGGGATTTTCCGAGTTGTGCATTGAACGCGTAAAAAGCTTAGAGTTAAGGACGGTGCGTCCTAATTGCAAACCAATTTGTTTTCTAAAAATCTATATGGATTGTTTGAACCCCCTAAGGAGCTCTTGAAATCAGAAAAAAATTTATGGGGTACCCACACGTTTAAGAGAGATAATTAAGGATGAAAATCGAAAAAAGTGCTGACTCAGCATTTTTCTTTGTCCGAGAAACTATTTTTTAATTCGAATAATATTTTGGGTTATCTGGCAAAATATTAGGGCAAAAAACGTTAGACATAGCGCTCTTCGCAAAGGATGCCAATCAAACTATTTATCTTACAATGATTATAATTTTTTGTACAAATTTTGCTTTGTAAGCCTCATTAGTGACCATGAACAGACATATATTTTTTGCTGAAATGGGCAACAAGTTTCAATTTTATAATGACAAAAAATATATGTAAACATTGTTTAGCTTCTATATAATAGATTACAAAAAGAAAAAATGGGGGTATCCACGCGTTTTAAAAAGTTATGTGGACGGTAGGCCTCTTTATCGCTAATTTTATTTTCAAAAGTTGACATTTTTTACCAAGGCCTCCCTAGTAAGTGTGAAAATTGGTTTCTTTTATTGCATTCTGGGATATTTTCAAGATGGCGGTGGGGAAAAGAGTCAGTCCCGTCTTTCGACTTTCTTCATTGAAAATCAAACCTGTTGCTGCTTCCTTTGTGCTCAAACCCCATACAGTCCTTCCTTCTTCGTTCTTCTTGAGATTTCCAAGAGGTTTACCCGTTTTCACAAAGCTTATTTGACCGTATTCACACATTGTTTATACTCGGCCAAGTCCATGTTTGGAGAAACTGACGAAACTCGAAAGCATCGACAGGCCTAAAGCACAAGGTGCTGGGCGAAAAGACAGCAGCGATTCATGGCAGTCCAAACAACCTTCATTTAATTGGTCGGGTAAATCTCCTAAATCTACGATTCTTCGACCATCTCCCCACGATAAATCATTGAAATGGTCGGCTCTTTTAATACCATTTCACTTTCAGCTGAAAATTGTCTTTCGTGGCCGTGTAGTGGAATTTAAAGATTTCCCAAATCGCCTTCATTTCTCAAGCATATCTTTCGACCGTATTTTAAAATCCTTCATCTTTCTGTCTGTCAAATTACACAATTAACACAGCTTTTTCAAAATATTTCTGCAAATGGCCTGTCTCGCGGGATGACCCGCGGGACGCAAGATGCGCAGAACGGCGTGCGCGCTGGTCAGGAAAGGCTTACAAGATAAACTTAATAAAATAGAGATAATAATACTAATAATACTAATTTACGAATAATACTAATATGATACTAAACAGCAAATGAATGATATAATATATAAATATGTAAGTAGAAAAATGCACACACAGAGCCAGAAAAAATGATATGAGAGCAAACAGTGCCAGTAGTAAGTACTGCAAATTGTCAGATAAATAGAAATTGAAACTAGTAGAAGCCAATTAACTGTTCTTTTAGTTTTTGCTTACATGATTTGTGGTCCACATGATGACCGAAACAGAAATGGGGGAGGAATGGCACTATTAATATATCAGAAATGTTATAAACTGCAATCGTGACAACACTCTAGTTTTAAATGGGTTAACCTTGAATGGCTTTGTATGTGGTTGACTCGAAAGCTTTCGCTCCTTCGACCACTGCGCACATTTTTATTATTTATTTAATCTTATAAATTAATGTATCATTTTTACAATTGGCTATCTTTGTATAATTACATGTAATTATTGTGTTGTAAATAGTGCGAAATAAACTGAAACTGAATTAAAATTAAAATAAATCAAAAGCCAAACCTTTCCTAGTGGCAACATGGTATACTGGCCTCCTAGTCACCAATAAATGTGATGGACACATTTGAATGTCTCCTAGAGAAATTAGAATCACAACAAATTGAAATAAACATTCTGTGACTTAAATTGTGATGTTAGTGCCACCCCTTGCGACAACCATACATTATGACTACCTGAAATATGTAATGTTCTCCAGTATCAGCAACTTAATTAATAAACAACCAACACGAGTGACAAAAGATACATCTAATACTATTAATCTCTTTCTGACCAACGAGGCAACTAAATTTTCTCATTGTGGAACCTCAAATTTAGGAATCAGTGATCATAACCTGATACTTTTTATGCCATACGAAAATTACCATGTTTGAACTCTAGTCCCAAAATTGTTGAATCAATTAAGACAATATAGAAACTTTGATTGTAATAAATTTAGAGAACATCTCATGTTGATCCCATGCATGGCAAAATATCGCAAATTATAATGACCCTTATTCTACCTGGGTGATATGGAAAGAAACCTTTCTTTATGTTTGCAGCCAAGTAACATGCCACATTAAGACGCAAAAGGGTGCGTCTTAACATCTGAAATAAAAAATCTAATGTGTGAGAGAGATAAAATCTGGCAGAGCTAGTGAAAGCAGCTAGCCGCATCTTTGTGCTCGCTCCGAAACGGATTCCCCCAAAGAAATATCGAAAATTCCATACTGATGACGTATTTTTGAACCGAATCCGGGCAAAAAATGTGATTGGTCAATCACCGATCCGTTTGTCTTCTGTACATAAATTAAAAATTTCAATAAGCTTCGAGCGAGCGAAGGGAAAGATTCTCTTTGGATGTTTTTAAACGTTGTGTCGAAGAGCTGTGCCCTGCTTTTGGCTTTGAATCCCTCACCAACAGTCAGGTCAATTCCTTATATAACTGTTGTTGTGATGGTAAAGATGTATTTGTGTTTACCTTACCGATGAGCGAGACTTTGATGCAACTTGTACTCGGCGTTCAGTTTGCTGTTGTTATTTGAGAAGAGCCGTATAAATGCATTACATCAGATTTCATCGACTGCTATACCAATCAATTATTCTTGCTACACCCTAGTTTGTATCCATCTGAAGTTTAAGATTCGTGTGTTTGACTAATCATAGAGTTCGTACGTACACAAGAATCAAACTTGCTTCGAACTTTGTGGTACCCGGACAACAAACTGAACGAGACTTGCATTCAAGTCTCATCGGTACGTAAACAAAAGTAAAACAGAAGTGTAGTACTCGAGCTGAAGGCGAACTGAAACTGTCTGCAAACTTTGACCAGCGTGAAATCAGACGCCACTCTAATCAGGCCCTTGATTAAGAAAACATGCCCTGCTCGTAAGCCAATCAGAATTCAGTAATCATGCCCCCTATGTTATAAGTATAACTAGTATACCTAACAGGTAGTGAATGCTGCTCCGCTCAGTTAAGGAAGTGTATTAGAAGAGAACCTACAGTAGCACTTTGGCGGGAAAAATAGATTACTGGGTGATAAAAATGCCAAGGTGTTAGATGAATATATTTGTAGTTTTGGGGCTATCTTGCGACTGAATCCTGTTTGACGGAGCTGTGGTGTGTAACTCGAAAGTTGTCGCGATTTATTTTCATTTTGTCCCGACATAACAACGATCTCCCGGTAAATTTCCTGAGCCTACCAATTCCCGACATTTTCTTAAGATTCCCAGCACAACAAACTGATGTTCTCCCCGGTGAAGTATAAACACCGGAAATCAACTGTAATTGAGAATGTAATTGTAAATGCTAATTACTCGGGCTGTCTGTGGCAGTACCGAGTGTTAAAATGCAAGCCGTTATTACTCGGGCTGCCTGTGGCAGGCCCGAGTTGAAATCTGCAGGCCGTTTTTGTTCGGTGCAACAAAATTTCTGCGCATGCGTTAAATTATGCATTAATTTACCTCGTGGCGCTAATTATAGATTTCGCCATCGGACGGTATTCTTGTTTGAGGTACGTTTCGTATGTTTTATGCCACATTTCATTTTACTCTCGGTCATAATACATACCAGTGCAAACAACGTGAGCTGTAGGCCAACACTAAAATAATTTTGACCGTGTTTTTGGTTGGTTTACCGATCTCGTTTAATACAGTAAATCAAGATGGTCGACCCGCGAGGAAATTTCTCTCTAATTTGGAGTCCCATCTCTCAAATGTAAGCACTTTAATGTTTTATTTAACTTCACCGTGCGAAAGCCTTCCAACAGGCTCAGGATATTTCAACTGGCGCTATTGTTTTAAATTTGGAACTTGCGAAAATTTATCACGTCATAACACTCGGCGAAGACCCCAGCTCACTATCTTGGTCCTCTGATTGGCGATATATACACGAAGCCAGAATACACCCTCAGGCCTCAGCAAAGATTAATTTCTGATGAGCCAAGCAAATATGTCCAACTCTCGACTCACTCAAGGTAAACGTAAGCTTAAATTAAAGATCTACTTTGGTCTTTTATTGTGGATCCAAGGGAATGTTTCAGTGCCCTGCGAGCAGAGGTTTCTCATCTCCTTGCCTTTCCTGGCGACAGGAAAGGCAAAGAGATGAGAAACCTCTGCTCACAGGGTACTGTTTCAGTGTTTGGTCATTACGGCTGACTATAAGATTGCTGCAGGTAATTTGTCCAGAAATGTAGTGTGAAGCTTCCAGTAATAGCAAAAGTACCTGTTTACAAGAATCTTAATCACAGAGTGAATTATTGTCATTACGAGACAAGGAGTATCGATCGATGAGTCATTGTCAGAAATCTATTCCCGGCCGTAACGTTAGGTAATCTGTCAACGGTAAAACTGTTGACAGTTTGGGTCAGGTCAACTACGCAGCTAGGGCATGTTTGACGACAGAATAACCTAGCTAGAGAGTCTCTACCGGATTAAGATACTGTTACATGTCTGTTAATATGGGGAAAACTGAAGAATCCTTCATTGAGCTTGATAACCATGTTTGGATTTGGAAGCAGAATTGAGACTTTAGCCGTATTTTGTGAGTCCCAAATCGCTAGGTCCCATACAAGTCATACAAACACACGTTTTTTTTTTGCCAACCACATTATATATGCAAATATATAAATGACGTCGTGTTTACAAACAGTAAGTCTCGCTATAGCAATAACAGCAGATAAAGTTAAATAGAGGCACACAAATTGACATAGCTAGCTCCATCACAGGTTGGACAACTAATTATAATATGGTACAAATATAAACATCTATTAGTACTCGGAACCTGCAGTATAACAGAACAGCAGACTAAATTGTAAACGTGTGTTACATGAATAAGTAGTGTTTAAATTAAAAGGTCAACATACGAGAAAAACAAAAATATTAAATTACAGTATATGCTTGGGGAGCAGAGAATGAAAGTCACCGCGCTACCGGCCACTCCTAAAGACTTCTAAATTCAGCTAATAATTATTCTCTTTGGTTAATATTTCAAATGAAAGTGTTTTTCATCTTCAATCTCGTGTGGTCCGAGTGAAAGCCCAGATGGGCTCTTGTTTTTTTATATATATATATATTTTTGTTGGGTGTCGCACAATTTCTGCGCATGCGTTAAAGGTCAAGTTCACCACCAATCAGATCGCACTGTGCTGGTCACGTAACACTCGCCAGGTTAATTTATTTACAGAATTTAATACAGTAAATCAAAATGGTCGACCCGCGAGGGCGAAAGCCTTCCAACAGGCTCAGGATATTTCAACTGGCGCTCTTGTTGACCATAAAAATACATGAACAACCAGGAGCCGTAATACATTCGATCAGCGCTGTTTGGACAGATCCAATGTACATTTAGAAACGTAAGCGAAATACAATATCCAAACACGTTTGGATATCAACGGGTATCGAATTATAATCAAAGGTTAGATTTCGTCAGGCGGGCTCAGATAAGAAAGTTCAAAGCTCTCAGACTAGGCGAGACAAGGAGATATCACTTTCAATGAGTCATTGTCAGAAATCTATTCCATCGTGGACGGTCTTGCATCGCGTAGAATCCTATTGTTTTCGGCGACATGCACTTGCGGTCTCTAATCAAATGTGAGATGGGAATTATTATGATACGCCTGATTAGATATTCAGTAAAGCGCTTTCGATTGGCTGTTAGGGAGTCCTTCAGGGAATACCTCGTTCCAATACCGGCTAAAGCGCCTGTCAATCAACTGTCATCACACTCGTCATGGGACTAACGAAGTCCCAGAGCTCGTTAATTGTTTTCTATGGATCTACTAAAAAGTGCCAAACAATAAGAGCCAAAGAGGCCCACCGCAAAATCAATTTACTCACAGATAAAAACACACGTTCTAAAACTGCCTTACGGTAACTAGACGACATTCATTAGGCATATCATTAATTGCAGCATTTTTTTACATTATCGGCATTGGTTCTGCATAAACTCCTTCAAAACCCCTAAGATTAAAAGGAGTGGTAGTTAAATTCCCTAAGCTTTATTATTAGTGATTTTCATTAGCCCGTTAAACAAAATGTAATAGAGCGTAATAGTCAAATAAACACAAAAGAAAAGAAAATATAATTCAAGCGTAATATTAGATCTAAATACTCTAGTATCTATTTCACAAGTTTACGAAAATCACTGTGTGCGAGTTAGAAAAAACGTATAAAAGCGACGTGCGTATTAGACACGGTAAAATTACTAGATTTTTGAATATACTGTTTCTATCATCTCGGCCGTCACTGAAAATGTGACTTCTAGAAAAAAAAATGAAGGGTCCTTAGTAAACCTCTTTCATTAAACCTGTTTCATTAAATATTTGGGTTGTTTGCGCTTCCAAGTTTTATTTTCACTAGCCGCTTTCAATGTTTGCTGTAGTTTTCGGTTTTATCGGCCGATCAGATATGGGTCATAGACGGAAACAGCTATATCATTATTTTGAATGATCAAATTGACTATAACGTTAAGCTACGGTAGAACGGAAGTATTTATTTGAAACTCTCGAAATGCCGTGTGTCGCATATGTATACTGCTAGTCTATTTTACGTAATCAGAGAGTTTTCTAACAGCACTTTAGCTTTCGGCCCCGTTTTCTTTGTTACGATTGACTAATTATATTTTGAATCTGGCGCTGGCGGCTTAGAAAAAGTCCCGGATGTGTCGCCCCATTCTGCCCGATGGTACAGCTAAGGCATGTTTTACGACAGAACAAGAGCCCATCTGGGCTTTCACTCGGGCCACACGAGTCGTGCTTTAATTCGCCAGTGAGAACGTCAAAAAAACAGACTGGTCTATTAATCGCTTTTATGGCATGACTATGATAACGCAGGATTCGAACAACAGAATACTGGCAATTCAAGTGTATAAATGCAATACAATGACATATTCAGACTTTGAATTTGATTGAAAATAGATCAAAAACTCGGGGAAATGTCCGGCTAAAACTGTATGAATAAATGTGAAATGAAACATAAATTTCATAGCAAGAAAAAAAAATGTAATTCCTATAAATGAGAAAGCTCTTCTATTAAGCCGCTTCTCATATACACAGACTGTTTCACAAAAAAACATTTGCGCTTATCGACACAAGAATTCAGTTGACTTTCAAATAATTTATTCTGAGGTACGCATACTCTAAATCACAGATGTTAAATAAAGCGATAATTAGAAGAAAAGTACATTAACAGACAAACTGAGAGGAAATTTATTCAAATCAAAAAGAGTTTACTTACAGTACTTACGTAACTGAACTTTCGTTTTGGATCTTTTGGTAGTGTTGTTGACAGGCACCCACCTTCGTGCACATATGCACTGAATCGGAATGAAAGTCGAAGCCTACCTCGAACTTAACTTTCAGCTAACCTGTTTCCTTTCATTCCACAATGAATAATAATCTCATAAAGTAAGCCCGTAGCTTTCAATAAATTTGCCAGTGTCTGAATGAAACAGCTAGATCTTTTCCAATTTCTCTCACGAGTCACGGCAGAAGACAGTCTGAAGCTACAAAACTTGAATTTTGATCCTCTTCACAGTAACGTAATTTAACGTCTCAGATATTATATATATGCCCTATTTCAGCTAGCGCTGTGCATTTCAAATACTTTTTCCTCTCTCTTTGCTGGCAGTTCATGCTTCTTGTTCGTGTAGTTGCCGCATTTCAGTTGGCATACACTGAAAACATCTGCTTAACTAAGATTTGTAAAAATCTTAGCGGATCATGTAAATATTCCGCTTGGCTCAATTGAGGGTTTCTGCCGTCAAAGTTCATTTTTCGTTTCAGTTTTCCCATATTAGCCAACATGTATAATGTCTCGAGCTCTCAATCCAGTAGAACGACTCTGGTTATTCTGTCGTAAAACATGCCTTAGCTGTACAACACCGCCCACGATGGAATAGATTTCTGACAATGACTCATTGAAAGTGATATCTCCTTGTCTCGCCTCGTCTGAGAGCTTTGAACTTTGTTATCTGAGCGCGCCTGACGAGATCTAACCTTTGATTATAATTCGATACCCGTTGATATCCAAACGTGTTTGGATATTGTATTTCGCTTACGTTTCTAAATGTACATTGGATCTGTCCAAACAGCGCTGATCGAATGTATTACGGCTCCTGGTTGTTCATGTATTTTTATGGTCAACAAGAGCGCCAGTTGAAATATCCTGAGCCTGTTGGAAGGCTTTCGCCCTCGCGGGTCGACCATTTTGATTTACTGTATTCACTTATGTAAATACATTTAACCTGGCGATTGTTGCGTGACCAGCACAGTGCAATCTGATTGGTTGGAATTTGACCTTTAACGCATGCGCAGAAGCCGTCTGACATGAAAAAAAAAATTATAACGACTTGCATTTTAAGACTCGGCGCTGCCAGAGGCAGCCCGAGTAATAACCAGAGTCTTTCTACTGGATTGAGAGCTCGAGACATTATACATGTCGGCTAATATGGGGAAAACTGAAACAAAAAATGAACTTTGACGGCAGAAACCCTCAATTGAGCCAATCGGAATATTTACATGATCCGCTAAGATTTTTACAAATCTTAGTTAAGCAGATGTTTTCAGTGTATGCCAACTGAAATGCGGCAACTACACGAACAAGAAGCATGAACTGCCAGCAAAGAGAGAGGAAAAAGTACTTGAAATGCACAGCGCTAGCTCAAGTAGGGCATATATATAATATCTGAGACGTTAAATTACGTTACTGTGAAGAGGATCAAAATTCAAGTTTTGTAGCTTGAGACTGTCTTTCAGACACTGGCACATTTATTGAAAGCTACGGACTTTATGAGATTATTATTCATTGTGGAATGAAAGGAAACAGGTTAGCTGAAAGTTAAGTTCGAGGTAGGCTTCGACTTTCATTCCGATTCAGTGCATATATGCACGAAGGTGGGATGCTGTCAACAACATTACCAAAAGATCCAAAACGAAAGTTCAGTTACGTAAGTATGCGTACCTCAGAATAAATTATTTGAAAGGTCAACTGAACTCTTGTGTCGATCAGCGCAAATGTTTTTTTGGGAAACAGTCTGTGAACAATTTTTTTTCTTGCTATGAAATTTATGTTTCATTTCACATTTATTCATACAGTTTTAGCCGCCGGACATTTCCCCGAGTTTTTTATCTATTTTCAATCAAATTCAAAGTCTGAATAGGTCATTGTATTGCATTTATACACTTGAATTGCCAGTATTCTGTTGTTCGAATCCTGCGTTATCATAGTCATGTCATAAAAGCGATTAATAGACCAGTCTGTTTTTATGACGTTCTCACTGGCGAATTAAAGCACGACTTGTTACTAAGAGGATTTCAAATGAAAGTGTATTTCATCTTCAATCTCATGTGGCCCGAGTGAAAGCCCAGATGGGCTCTTGTTACTCGGGCTGCCTGTGGCAGCACCGAGTCTTAAAATGCAAGCCGTTATTATTTTTAATTTTTTTATTTCATGTCGCACGGGTTCTGCGCATGCGTTAAATGTCAAATTCAAACCAATCAGATTGCACTGTGCTGGTCACGCAACAATCGCCAGGTTAATTTATTTACATAAGTGAATACAGTAAATCAAGATGGTGGACGACGGCGCGAGGAATTTTCTCTCAAATTTGGAGTCCCATCTCTCAAATGTAAGCAGTTTAATGTTTTATTTAAGTTCACTCGTGCGAAAACCTTCCAAAGGCTCTGGACATTTCAACTGGCGCTCTTGTTTGAGGCCGTACGTTTCGTAGGTAATAAACACTCAGCACAGAATAGGATGATCAAAGCAGTTATTCAACTCTCACGGTAAACAAGACTCCTCTCACGGCCGAGGTTTTGGTTCGAGAAATTAAAGGCTTCCAACAGTTCCCTTTATAGTTCTGTAATATAATGATCAGACTGCAGTTTTGGCAAGGAGGGTAAAAGCTTTTAAATAGAGATAAACAAAACGGGCATTTTGAACAGTTAATAATCTTTAGTCCAACAAATACCGATATGGACGCGATCAAAGAGCCGCAGGGTAGAAAGAACAGTAGAGAAATATAGTGATAGCTCCATCATAGGTGGACAGGATACAACTTATAATATGGGACAAATATAAACATACATTTGAGACACTCATCTATTAGTACTCTGAACCTGCAGAACAGCAGACTAAATTACGACCGAATTCGTATTTTTTTCGATTAAAAAAAGAAACAATGCCTTCAGCTGCTTCAGTAAGATTCCTAGTCATATCAGTAATGGTGACTACCAAGCATTGTTGCTGGGGGAGATGTAAGAGTGACTCTAGATGTGAAAAACCTTCATAAATCCGGCGCTCAAAGAGATATGTCTCGGAGAATGAAGCATCGATCGGTATGGACACCGCTAGTAGAGGTTTACAACTCATCTTTTCTCGGCCTTTTTGATCACTCACATGAGGAGCTTTTCTGTTCCAAAACCTTTACAACAAATTCAGTGAGAAATGTCAGCATTGGATAAATGTTTGTACAAGAGACCTTAAAAGCACAGAACAACGAGACTAGGTCTGGCAATGAAACGTAAGTGGCTATAAATTACTGAAACCCTGACTATGTATCCACCAGTAAACAATGAGAAGGAACTACTGTTCAACCATTAAGTATTTATCAGTGGATTCTAAATAAATTTTGGAAGCAATTAAAACCTCGTCTACAGTACATCTACAATGCTTTGATTTATTTTCTGAGAACAAATGAAGTTAATTTCTTTCGAAGCTGCAGGTATTAAATTTGAAAACTCGATAAATGCAAACAATAATATAATGGTTTGAAAGAGCACACCAACATAAGCAAGATTGCCGAATTTTAGGATGGTATCAGTTCATAGTTTTAATGTATATGCTCTTCCAGCCATAACAGCTTTGGTCTCCGATGAGTTTTATTGAATAAGATGATTGCACTCGGCACGCGGCTACATTCTTTTGTTTTTGCCTTAATTAATACAGGAAAACCTGACCTTTGTAACTTTTCAATGTTTAGGTGAAGTCTTACAACGATATTGCATGGGAAAAGATGAGTTTGGGATACAGTTTAAATAGGACTTGACAGTCTATATAGTAAGCATGTCTCGTTAGTTGGCCAGCGAAGATGCAAAACTCGCTTGACAAGATCGACGTTTGTCGCTTTGTTTCAATCCTCTGTATTTCAGCCAAAGTTTAAGCTGTTCGGCAGTATAATCATCAGGTTCTCTTTCAAAATATGGTCCAGGAAAGCAGTCATTTCTGGTAGAATAGACAGAGGACGAACTGAAGTGCTAGTCAATTCTTGTAAGTTGATACAAGAAAAGCGGTTTGTTTGTCTGAGTCTTGGCGGGGGGTCTAGACATGTGACGTAATTACCGCGCTCCGCTATAAGCGTGCGTAACATGAACATGAATAAGTAGAGGTCAACTTCTTTAATTTACATACACGAGAAAAACGAAAATATTAAATTACATATATATACTAGGGGGGCAGAGAATGAATGTCACCGCGCTACCAGCCACTCCTAAAGACTGCTTAATTAAGTTAATAATTTTTCCCTTCGGTTATTACTAGAGGATTTCAAATGAAAGTGTAATTTCATCTTCAATCTCATGTGGCCCGAGTGAAAGCCCAGATGGGCTCTTGTTGTATTTTGAACCGGCTGCTTGACGGCAGTTTATCGAAGCCAATAGAAGAAATGTATTTGCTGCTCACCATCTTGATAACAGGAGAGATCTTGCTCTTTGGAAACTGATAGTTCACACAGAGTTAGAAAGAGTTCGCCTACACTTCAACAAATTCATGATTACACAAGGATTGCATACACAGAAATGCATTGAAGAACGGTTGAACGTAGTTAGCTCAAACAATGCAGATTCCACCTCGTGTAATGTCACGTGACGATCAGATCCGTGCAAAGCAGTGTGGTAAAAAATGACAATAGAAGTGATGCATTGTTGTAAAAAAAAATCGACCCGCTTACAGATTAGAACTGCTGCCTTACTCGCTCGCTTCATGCAGGCTCGCTCGCTGCGGCAGCAATAATAGAGTTCATTGTTCGCGGGTGCAAGTGTGGTTATGGTCCGAGCAGGGGTCGTTTAGCCCGAGCATCTTGACGAGGCGGTTAAAACGTGACTTGTGAGGGCCAAAATTACGCGTAACGGCACAGAAGTTAGCCTGTATTATTTAGCGGATACTTTAGATTTCAATAAACATGTTTTATTTATGCTTACGAGGTAACATACGTACCGCCGTACCTCAATAAAATTAGAAAATGTGGGGGAATTAGGTGTAATTTATACTTCAACGAGTTAAATAGTTTGTAATCCATTAGACTTTTTAAGAGTCTCGTTTACTTGCATAAACTGTTACATAACTAATATTTTTCGAAAATAATTGGTATTTTCCATTCATTTTAGCTGCCTCGTCTGGACGTCACTTTTTCGACAAAGCTCAAGATCTTCCCACCAAATGTGCAGCTGCTGTGCGTGCTTTTAAGATCAACGGTGACTTGTATCTGGCATTTGCTATAATGGTGACACTCTTAGTCATAACGCTCATTCTGTTATTTATAAAATGACAGGATACGCGATGACCCCATTCCAAACCCTTGCAACACGAGGAGCTTACGGTGTTGAGCACTTTCAAATTGGAAGTGATCACTATCTTGCAGTATCGAACCGCTATGACATCACATTCATGTTGAACTCAACTGTTTACAAATGGAATGGTAACCGGTTTATCCAGTTTCAGACTATCGCCACCAAAGGTGCCAGAGACATGACATACTTTACCATTCGAGGCCAAATATTCCTGTGCATCTCAAGTCACAACGACGACAGTTCTTACTCGATCAATTCATCCATCTACAAATGGCAAAATAACACGTTCGTCAAGTTCCAAGAGATTCGCACAGAAGGTGCTATGGGATGCTCAGCTTTTGTAATTGGAAACCAAAACTTTGTCACGTTTGCCAACTATTATAACTCAGCAAGAAAGCATGCTGTCAAATCAACGGTATTCAAATGGACTGGCGCCCATTTTGTGAAGTTCCAATCGTTGCAGACATATGGAGCTTATGATGTGCACTACTTTGCGATCAACGGTGTTCATTTCCTTGGATTTTCTTGTGAACGAACAGGCAGCAAAAGGAACACTGATTCATTTATCTACAGGTGGGACGGGTCCAGATTTATCTTGTTCCAATCCATCCCAACACGTGGTGCTGTGTCAATGCGGTCATTCGTAGTCAGCGGTGATACATACCTTTCTGTTGCTAATTACTATGGTGACTCTCTCAAGTACAAAGTTAACTCCGTTGTGTACAAGGCAGTCGGTGCACAGTTCGTTAAATATCAAGAGCTTAACTCGAGCGCTGCATATGATATGGACGTATTCAAATACAAAGGATACACGTACCTTGCACTTGCGAACTGCTACGTCGACCAGGACACAAAAAAACACAACACAAACAGCTTCTTGTATAAATGGATCTGATATAACTTTGCCACAAAAGCAGTGACGTATGAGGCAATAGCAAGTAAAACGAACTAAAATGAAATAGAGCGGTTTTCGATTGAGTGTCTTACAACCAAAACCTGAGCCAATCACGAGCAAGTAAAACCCCAATGAACCAATCACGAACTGAAGTAATTCACGATTGGTTTTACTTTAACCAATCACGAAGAAACGTAAACGCAATCAGTACAACAACACAATCCAATTCGAAAGCAACTACTTAGTTACTTTTCGACACTCAATTGAAAACTGCCGCTATTCATGTTGCTGTAATTCGGCTTTAAATAATGTATCCTGAGTGACGGTACTTTATACCTTTAAATTTTCATTACAAAATAATACATTAATAAGAAAGAAGCACCCCATGCAGCAACAGAACCTGAGTGCGGATTACGTCATCAAACAATATCAGCACTGCCGTTATAGGATTCTTGAAACAGGACGGTAAATTAGATCATGCCAAAAAAAAAGATAATTTCTTTTGTAATATGACACAAGACCTAGTAGTGACAACAAGAGTTTTCTTTCAATGTGATACATTTAAATAACCCAGTTCTTAATGAATAACCGAGAAAAAAAAGAAAGAAATACGATTCTTTTACCCCAGACGTATACATGCAAAGCATAGCCAATCTGTGGTACAAGGTGCGACCGACTCCGGTCGGTTTTCCAGTTTGATTTGTTGTTATATTATGTGAACTTAGGTAACAGTATTGGGCATATTGATACCCTTTTAAAGGATTTATTTGACCGATATTTATAATCAAGCTCCAAAATTGACAAACCCTTCATGAGTTAATCAGTCATTTGCAGGAAACAGTCACGTGCCGATATATTACTTCAATAACGGATGAATTAATTGAGCTCGTAATCCCATAAGAAAGGTTTTACTGAATGGAAAAGAAACTATATAAAAAGATCGACAATCGATTGGAGGTGGAAATAGCATTTACAAACAGGTTTTGCAAATAACACGACCGATCTTGTACAAGTATGTTTAAATAATGAAGTCAGATTTGTTTCCCCTCCAGTACAACCACGTGATTGCATTCATGCAAAATATCCATTCATTAACTAACCTGTTTAAAAAATCTGCTTTAAAAAAATTAGTTTAAAAAAATCCCTGAAAATTAAAAGAAGCCACAAGCACCATTTAAAAGCTTCCAGGACGATGGAGTCTGCATTCATGTACGTCCGAGGGTTAGAAATATAATGTTAACGTTGTTCTTACGTATTCAGAAATAGTACAGAAATGAAATACTTCATAATGCAAGATAAATAGCAGATAGTAATATGTCATCAGTCACATGCAAAGCGGATTTGTCAAATAATGTTCACAAATGTGTGGATTTGGAATGGACAAGGACTGTTAGTAGTAATAACATAAAATAGGAAAACATGGCGAGGACTTTTATCCCGTTGGGGATGGTGATCACGTGGTATATCCACGATATGTTCACTGCATTATTGCGTATTCAGATAAAAAATAAATTAAATTACATATTGTATGAGAGTGAATAAATAATGTGCATTATTGAGTGCTGGTGTACTGAATATGATCTTAAAGCTGATCCGTCTTGCTTTTCGGTTCAAGGCTCGTAATAAGTAATTTTGGAAAACCGGCTTTCTATCTTTCTACACTCTCGAACATATGTCCACGCGGCTAAAGGAAGATAAATACATACTTTATTTATACACGTAAGAAACCATCAGTAATAGCATAACATTAAAAGTAAAATTTTAAAATCGAAAAAAGAATGCCTACTGCTTTACATGTTTGACGTGTCTTATAAGATTGTAATTACAATAGTGTATGTTTACGTAGTTTAGTTCTAAAAATATTAATTGTATCAGATAATCTGATATCCTCAGGCAATGAATTCCAAAGTTCAGCCCCGTTGTAGCAAAATCGTTTTTTGCCAAAGTTAGTCCGGGGTTGTGGCATAGATATTTTGGAACTCGCACCTCTCAGATCAGATTTTAGGGCCGAGTTTCGTCTTTCAAACTTTTTAGTTAGATATGTGGGAGCCAGACCGTGCAGGGCTTTGTACATTAGGATAGCCTTTTGGGTGGCTCTCTGACTGTCGAGCCTTTTCCAACTGAGGGTTTCCAAGAGATCATCGATATGAGTTTGGAATGGGAGATTTGTCAGTATGCGGGCTGCACGATTTTGTAGTTTCTGAAGTTTGTCTGCCAACCCTTTGTTTAAGTTACCCCAGACGCAACTACAGTAGTCAAAATGAGATTGAACTAGGGATTTGTATACACTCATCAGTGCCGAGTATGGAATGAACGGTCTTAGGCGTTTAAGGGCACCAAGGCCAGACGATATTTTTTTTGTAAGCTTTTCTATATGAGTGTTCCAAGACAGCGAATCGTCAAGGTGTATTCCGAGATACTTAACCGACGACACCCTTTTGATATCCCCATCCCCAACAGAAAACACCATATCCGAAGGAAGACCTTGTAGCTTTTGCTTGGAGCCTATAAGCATGATCTCTGTCTTAGATGTGTTCAGTGTAAGCTTATTGGCACCAAGCCATTTGCTCACCTCTTCAAGATTTTCAATAACTGAGTGTTGGATCTGGTCATGTTCGGTTCCGGTGGTGGTGAGGATCGTGTCGTCAGCGTACATTCGAGTAGTTGCATTGGGTAAGCATTTAGGCAAATCGTTAATATAAATTAAAAACAATAGTGGTCCCAAGATAGAACCTTGGGGGACGCCACATGTTACGGCTTTGGTACTAGAGAACTTACCATTAACGTGGCAATTTTGTTGTCTATTATATAGATATGTTCGAAACCACTGTAGTGATACACCCTTAATTCCATACGATGAAAGCTTTTGTAAGAGTATTTGATGATCTACAGTGTCAAAGGCTTTTTGGAGATCTAGAAATGTGACAGCGTTAATAAGCCCTTTATCAATATTTCCGTACCAATCATCGGTCGCCTCTAGCAACGCCGTAACTGTTGAGTGTAGCTCCCGGAATCCGGATTGACATTCCGTTAAGAGATTGTTTGACTGAAAATAATCGTAAAGTTGGTCAAAAATTAAACGTTCAAAGACCTTTGAAATAGCCGGAATAACAGAAATTGGTCTGTAGTTGTTCGGATCCGATCTGCTGTTTTTTTTGAAAATAGCAGTTACTCTTGCTAGCTTCCACTCGTTCGGGAAGATTCCTGATCTAATAGAGGTGTTAAAAATATCCGTGCATGAAATGTTATCGAGGCCGGTTGCTTTGGTAACACATAACTTTTTTAGATTATTTAAGACTTCTGCGCTACCAACCGGTTTTATTTCAAAGGTACTATTTACTCTATCAAGATAAGTTTTAAACGATATTCTGCTATTAGGAATGGCATCAGCTAGTTTTGGACCAATATTAGTAAAGTGGTCATTCATAGCCTCAGAAATATCTTGAGAATCGGTTAGAAGACTGTTGTTGTACTTAAGCTCATTGATTGTACTTAAGCTCAAGATTATAACCATCCACAAAGAGTTCCTAAAGCCGATGTCGCTAGTGTGAACCATTATTTTACAAACAATGAAGTTAAGGCGCTAATAAATAGTACTAAACACGCATAAAAGAAAACGTTCGGAGTACCATTGAGATGTATGCAGATGCATACTGATGTGTGCGGATTTGCCGCTTTGACGGCCAATAAACCAGAACCAGAACGTGATATTTTAATGACTTTTTTTGTTTAGTTTACTGATTTAGCAAACATGAATTACTGGACCCCTCAACTCCCTTACGTTCAACGTTGTAATCAGTTTTTTTAAGCACAAAAACGGTACTCTGACAAAGTAACCCAGAAACAAAAACGTACAAATATTTGAAAAGTAAAATCTACTGATTTGTCATTGAATCATTGTGAAATAATGGACTAAATGAGAAAGAAGTAATTTTATTCATAGGAGGGATACAGTACTTTATGCCTTCTGGCTGGTATTTTGTCTGAGTGGGTTAATGGGATCCCTGTGGTTTGTAATGACTTGTGACGTCACCGACGAACTGTCAACCAGAAGGCCTAGCAGAATTCGCTCAAAAAATGGGCCCAAGATGGTGACCATGCACTCTTGATGACAAGGGGGAAGATAGTTCAAAGACTTGCATGCATCAGGTGATAGGAACATCACATTGAGTTTTCTTATTCTAAAATGTTTGACGTTTGCCGTGTAATTTCAAATGGTAAAAACCTGGCAAAATGTAGTCGGAGTATTAAAATTAAAATTATCGAATATCCTGTATTCTTTAAAGTAACAAGAGGCTGTACCAGCCTTTACTCGGGCCATATAGAATTTCAACAAGGAACAGTTGGTACAACTTTGCAGGTTCGATTAAAAAAGTATTTTACACTTGCAATTTTTTAGCCTTTGAGAGTATAAAAAAATATTTTAGATTATTTTTACAAGAGTTATATATATAAATTCTTTTGAAAATGAATTGTGATTCTTTGTCTCCAGAGAAGCCATTATATTACTCATGTAAAAATAATCCTATTTTAGAGTGCCTGTGATGATAACTGCCAACTGCCAGGGCCGGTTAAATGGAGTCCTTTTTGTAGATTTAAAAAAAGCATTTGATACGGTCGACCACACTATACTGTTGAAAAAGCTAAATGTTTATGGAATAAGACGAGGTGAACTAAAATGGTTTCAGTCATACCTGTCTAATCGTTCTCAGCAATGCCAAGTCAATGGTATTTTATCGGACATACAAACCATATCATATGGAATACCATAAGGGTCCATTCTTGGCCCCCTCCTCTTTCTTATATACATAAATGACTTCCCAAATTCTTTGAGTAATTGCACCACTGGTATGTTTGCTGATGACACATATATAACTAATGCCAACACTAGTATCGAGCAAGTAGAGGAAAATATATTTGAAGATTTGAAGCGAACTGAAAAGTGGCTTATTGCCAATAAATTGAGCTTCAATGACATCAAAACTAAATACATGGTCATTGGATCAAGCCAAAGAATAAAACAAAATGCTCCAGCAGTGTCACCATATTTTTGTGGCCTCTCAATCAAACGAGTAGAAGATTTCAAACTTCTTGGTATACACATAGTTGAAAATTTAAATTTCAAACCCCATATTGAACATGTCATCAGCAAAGTTACAACAGGTCTAAAGATGCTATATCGCAAAAGAGATCTTACAGATAATAGAAGCACTATGATTAACATTTATAATTCCCTTATCCAACCTTATTTTGATTACTGCAGCACCGTCTGGACAGGTTGTAATAAAGGTCTTAAAGAAAAGCTCCAAAAACTCCAAAATAGAGCAGGACGAATAATAACTAGATCAGACTATAGCGTTCGCTCTCACACCATCAGAGAACAATTGAAATGGCTAACTCTTGATGAGAGAAGAGCAAAATTAGAAGGTATTATGATGTATAAAGTTCTCAATGGTCAGGGGCCTGGATATTTAAAAGAAATGTTCTCATATTCTGGTGAACACCACAACTACAATTTAAGAGGGGCTAATATAAACCTCTGTCTACCAGCCCCAAAAACAAATTTTGGAAAGCAAGCATTTTCCTTTAGTGGTGCAGCACATTGGAATAAGCTGTCATCAGCTGTTCGCCTTAGTGAAACATTAAGTTCTTTTAAACATCAATTATAAATTAATTAATTATAAATAAAGTATTTATAAATAGTTTGTGTAGTATTTAGTAACAAGAACGTTTATATAAAGTAGATAGTAAGTAGCCAATGTATCCATAGTATTTTATAAGATTACCATGTCCCATTATAGCTAGATATATATTCAGTAATTATGTAAATGTTGTAATAGTTAGTGACCACTGCATGCCTTATTTTATTTTACACTTTTTAGCCACACGGCTCGTCTGAAAACCAACTATGTTGAATGTCGACTACCGTGTATAAATATGATTAAATAAATAAATTTTAAAAAATGGAAAGCGGAAAGAAAATTGCAGTCATGTTTGTAACATTAACAGTGGCTACATGTGTTTGAGACAATATACACAAGACCATGCAGTGATAATATAGTGAACACGAATGATTAATTCCATCATGCTCTGCTGTTATGAGACTTACAAATCTTTACCACATGGTTTAATTACTCGGTCTGCCTGTGGCAGCACCGAGTCTTAAAATGCAAGTCGTTATTTTTTTTGTTTTTTTGTTGGGTGTCGCAAAATTTCTGCGCATGCGTTAAAGGTCAAATTCACACCAATCAGATTGCACTGTGCTGATCACGCAACAATCGCCAGGTTAATTTATTTACATAATTTAATACAGTAAAGCAAGATGGCGGAGGACCCGCGAGGAACTTTCTCTCTAATTTGGAGTCTCATCTCTCAAATGTAAGCCAGTTTAATGTTTTATTTAACTTCACTCGTGCGAAAGCCTTCCAACAGGCTCAGGATATTTCAACTGGCGCTATTGTCGGAGCCGAAGGACCGCGTTTTTTACCCGGATGGCCAGTGATTTGATATACGACACGTACGACGACCTGAAGCCAGTGAACTGGGGCCAGGATCCGGAAAGCTAAAATTCGAAGAAATAGATATTGGAATCTATAAGCCATCGGCTCGCTGTGCTGCATTTAAAACATCCGAGGAGAACATCTTATTTTGGGTGAAGGCACTTCAAGACCAATATTATGAGTCTCTTAAAAACTGTCAGAGATTTAAATTTACCGTAAGTTGGATCAGAGAGTATTGAGATCAAGTTATTTCGTTCCAGCGAGGATATTGACCTAGCGGAAACGGTACAAGCTGTCGAAGGATTTTACTTATAATCATCCACGTCTACTTAACAACAGGAATAGTTATGTGCCAAGGCATGGGCAAAGATAGAGTTTCCCAGATTACAGATGAAAGTAGAGAACTTAATGACGGAAGAAACAGAGGTCACGCGCGACATGCTTGATAACATGAACATGTTCAACACTTTATGTTATACTAAGAAAACAAAACAAATTACAGAGCCTGCAAGTTCACAAGTCAATGAAAAACCCCAAGAGCCTGTAGTTTTGGATCAACATATCCTTGAAACTCCAAAAGCAACATACACATGAGTCAAATTTAAACCGGAAGAGACGGAATTCTTTATATTCTTCACGAGGATAAAAATATTTGTTAGCCCGCAATAAGAACTCTCTCGCTGCTTTAACGACCTTGATTTGTAACATGGAGGCTGACCTAACTGATATGCGTAATGAATTCTTACTCTCGTCACATCAAAACACGAATCAAGAAACCAAACTCAGTCATTTGGAAGACAAATTAGTACAGCAAGATAATATATATGTTGTGGTTCAATTATATCTTTGGTTCAAAAATTTTGAACCAGTACAAATTTTTTGAACCGGTACCATTTTTTTGAACCAGTACCATTTTTTTTATCAGTTCAAATGCTTTTTTTTAGCTCAGCCGCAGCTGTGATTATTCTGTAAAAGTCGGCTCGGTTGACACAGTTTGTTCAGTTTCGGCAAACAATTTCACACGGGCGTAGAGGGAGGTTGAGTTTGCGAGTTTTTCTTGAGAACCCTAGCTCTAGGTGGGTAAGATCTTGTTTACTGACCGGTTAGGGTTTTTTTATGGTTCAGGGTAGGGTTTTAGTTAGTTTAAAATTTCCAGCATAATTTTCCCACAAGTAGCCCAAGCTGAAATTCGCTGTAACATGGCACAGACATAGTTAAGGAACACAAGAAGACACTGTATAGGTTTTTGTCGAGTTTTATCAAGATTTACGTTGTACATGGAAAACTAAAAAATACCATACAAATGCTGTTAAATATTATACAGACCGTGTTGTCGTCCATGTAATTTTATTTCCAAGTCCGATTTTGTTAGCAGTGCGCATGTGTGAATAAAATTAAGAGACTGGAAACAAATTAGCATAAGTATAGGGACTGTGTTCGACGATTAGTCACCTATAGAATAAACGGTGGTGTAAAAATCAACAAGCGCTTCTGTGGCGCAGTGCGTTATTCGACTGGACTATCATCTACCAGGCGTTCCTCGTAATACTGTCTCAAGTTAAGCCCGACCGGGCGAGGTTAGTAAGTGGATGGGTGACCGTCAAGTAACGTGACCGTCAAGTAACGTGTCTCAGGGGGGACACGGGAAAAGGAGGATGGGACTGGGGAAGGGAGGGTAGAAATTAGAGGGAAGAGAGGGTTGACAAAAATTATTTTGTAGGTGGGTGGATTTTTTTTTTCTTTTTAGAATCTTGAAAAAATGAACCAGTTCAAAAAAATGGTACTGGTTCAAAACATTTGTACTGGTTCAAAAAAATTGTACTGGTTCAAATATATTTGTACCAGAGGTAATATTTGAACCACAACATATACAAGACCGAAATCAAGATGCTGTCATCTCGAATATATTATTGACCTAGAAGTTGAAAATGGCGAGTTGAAAGCGGAAATATAATAAAGCTGCATGAGATTTAAAAACAAAAATCAAGAATACAAAAAAAGAAGACAATGTTCTGAGACTACCCAACCTACTGAAGCTTATCAGTTTGTTCAAGAGCCATATTTCTTACATGATAACCCGATCCCTATTCATCAGAATACATTTTCTGTGCTAACTGACGAGAGTTTACAATCACCTGACCGACAACCCACTACTAAAGAAAGGGACCATGAAGTACGGTAGTACAGTTAATTCTCGGGTTCAAAACAATGAATATATGCCTGCTCAAATGCAGTGTGTTAAACGAATAAGTAGTGTTTAAATTAAAAGGTCAACATACGAGAAAAAGAAAGTATTAAATTACATATATACTAGGGGAGCAGAGAATGAAAGTCACCGCGCTACCGGCCACTCCTAAAGACTGCTAAATTCAGCTAATAATTCTTCCCTTTGGTTAATATTAGAGGATTAAGTGGATTTCAAATGAAAGTGTATTTCATCTTCAATCAATGTGGCCCGAGTGAAAGCCCAGATGGGCTCTTGTTTAAGTTTAATTTCACATGGTTCAAGGCATAGTTTTCAGGGAAAAATACAAGAGGCCAAGTAAAACCTCAACAACAGGTCTTTAAAATAACACATGCAATGTTCATTTGAACTTCCTCCCAGTGATTTAGCATTCAGTTTTGAACTGTATCAGTAGCATTGCATATTTACTGGCAGCTACTACAGCAGTGTTATGCATGTATGAGTGGCTTCCCCCAGGGGGCAGGTACCCTAGAGATTTGTCCAAATGCTCAATCAAACCTGTCATAACAAATCCCCTGGTATAGGGCACAACAATTAGTAAAAATTCATACAAGGTCGGTCCCCTTTGTTCCTGATCCATGAACCAAAGTGAGCTTCCCACCCCCACCCCCCCCCCCCCCCTCACAAATGGGCAACAAACAATTACAACAACAAAAAGATGTTTTAAGGCAGCAGTCATGATTATGTTTTACGTCTTCTCGGATAAGGACGTTAAATTGTAGGCCCATGAGTGGACGAAGAGCCACCTCATGGATATGCCACTGATTAAACCGTTATTATTATTATTATTATGTAGTATGTAATCTACTAGATTTAGCCTGTATATTATAATTATATATAGAATGTATATAGTGGCACCAAGGGAACTAGTACTACTACTACTAATAGAGGAGAGTGTCGATGTATTTAGCATTGTATTGCTATAATTGGGGACAAATTCATTTACTCTATATCTATACACCTATATAATTCCACTACACTTGAGGGTGGTCACTACCAGAGATTTGGTTGCATTCTCAGTGTTGGCCTACAATTTAACATTGTGATCCAAGAAGACACAAGCTTTTAGAACCATTTGCAGATGTCAGAGCAAAGGCATGCAGTACCAGTTCTCCCAGTTATTTTAAGGTCCTACCTGGATTTGAATCCACTACCTCCTGCACAACAGACTGACACTTAACCACTGAGCTTACTGGTTCTGTGATGGGCCAAATTTTGTTCAGATAAAATTAATCCAATTGTATTAAAATTAAATTATAAATACATCAGTCTGAGACATTGAATAAATGTAGTCCATGGAGTTTTAGCATACTTTTTGTTTTAAATAAATATTATTATTATTATTATAGCCAGAGAATAATACTGGTTCACTACTCATGCTCTTGCGATAAGTGATATATAATTAACTACAACTGCCAAATGCCCCACGTTTTCCCGGGGGAGGGGAGAGGGGGGAGGGGGGGGGGGAGTGTTGTTAATAAATTGTAACCAGGACTGATCAGTATTAATTTCATTCTGATGTGATAGGACGTATTTCTAAGCAAATATTAGCTTTTGTGCATTTTTTAAAAGTACAAATCTATTATGCTAGAGAAAATTTAAGACTGACTGAGTTTGTACTCTTTCTCTTTATTTATTTATCAACACTGTATTAATTGTATTACTATATATATGCCAGCGTATATATTGTAAATAACTTGACCAAATGGAATAGTTTGTATATGTATTTGTTCATGTCCTCCGACCTAGTAATTTAATTTCAATTCCATGTAAACTGGCTCCTGGCATTTTTAACTTCTCAGTTATTTCAGGAAGCCAGTACCCTAAGTAAATATGTATTTTTTTCTTACCATTAATTTGTCACATTTGTAAACTTTGTAAGGGTATAATAACTTATTATTGTTGTAATCTCTCCATCACCACCAACATCTAACGGTTTTAATCCGAAGCAAGAGAATCACAATAAGCACAATGTTAGACAAGCTTGACTGCGAGCAGTTCCTCCAGTTTCCCTCCGTTGATAGTCAGACGAACGACGGGAGCGGAGAGCATCGAACTTTTGGACGCGTTTGAGCGGACTGAGCGTGGAGGATGGGGATTTCATTGAGTTTTCAAATGATTGTATGCAGTCCCTCCTTTCCTCGCCCACCATAGCTCCCCATCCCTCTTCCTTTTATTCTCGCTTCAGTCCCCGCTCGGACAAGATAATATCCCCACAGACTCAGGAGAGAAAAGGGAGGACTGCTAGCAGTCTATTCTTGGTTTGCATGTGACGTCAGGACGGCCATGCTGGTGGACGTTAAACAAAAGATTCTTCATTAGCGTCTCTTGTTCGTCCACCAGTATTCATTAGCGTCTCTTGTTCGTCCACCAGCATGTTTTTGTCTGTTGATTCTCCTGGGATTGATTGCAAACCATCAATAGACAAGCCAACACTATTTCACGTCCCGTTGACGAGAACGAAACTGTTTCATGTATGTATCTCAATTTCTATAATTATAGATATATTCAAATTCGATTCACATGGGACGGATTGTCATCCTATCCCAGTAACTCCATCTGCGCTTGCGCGTATCCACATCCTCGATTATGAGATTACCGTATCAAAGCATTATCATCAATCAATCAAACAAAGGACGGGAAATAAGAATATAGAAATAAAAATATAGAAACACATTTGTAACATGTCATGATATATATTCACTAGTATCTATATACTTTGTGCTCCTCTCTCTGTGTCGCTATCGTCCTCAAAATCCACTGGTCTCCAGAACTGAGAAGCCATTGATACGCAGAGTCGGAACAGCTTCAGTGTAGGACATGGGGGAGCTATAAAAGGCACCCAATTTATAGCAACGTGAAATAAAAGAGGACCCATAGGTGACCGTGTTTTGTCAGATTACTTTTGTTATGCACGACCTAAGACTGGCAAACAAAGTAGGGTAGGCCGTTCCTTTGAAAAATTAGCAATATAAAAGCTTTTAGACGTTAGGCTGGTTCCACACGAGCAAGTTTTTCCTTGACAATTCACCTTTTTGAAAAACTACTGCCATGCCAGTTTTTAAACAATGAGATTTGTCAAAGAAACTTGTCAAGAAAACATACAACTTACAACTCCTCCCAGATTGACTAATCAATGTCGTATGTTTTTGGAGCTGATCCTATTTCTTTCCACTAGTTCTTTTTATTTATATATTCGTGCTCACATATTTGTTACATTCGTAATACAAATGCTAATTACACAGTATTATAATAAGAACATGAGATGGTGCTATAGAGTGGATAGTGGCTAGTCAGTGTGTGATTCACTAGTACTGAACAAGGATGATTACATTGGATTTGCGTTGAAGTACAAAATAATTATTTTCCATTTGTTTTCAAATTTCATGAGTGTCTTTGACGTTTAATAGAGCAATACGTTTTTCTATGTTTAGCTTTTGTTTAAAGGTCGGCACACACGAAGGAACAAATCCCAGGGACAAATCCCGGGGACAAATCCCTTGTTGCGTACACACGAAGGGACAAATCCCAAGGACAAGTTCCCTCGTGTGAACTAGGAAAAATCTTGTCATTTTGTCCCAGGAACATGTCCCCTCAATTGAAACCAGTTTGATTTGAGGAGACAAGTCCCGGGGACACAATTTTGTCCCCGCGACAATATTTTTCCTAGTTCAGACGAGGGGACAAGTCCCGTGCTGACCTTAAGTAATATAAGGAACACAGGATAATATGTTTGTGTACAATATGAAGAGTAAAGGAAATACTCGCCAAGTAGAATTAGATATTTAAAAATGTAGCTCTATATAAAAAAATATGAATATTATCGTTTTCCCTCTATCATGTTTTACGACTAGCTTTCCAATAATACTAACCGCAATAATAGTAACACGAGATTATCCCATCCCCGTTGTGCGATTTAAGATAATAATAACAATAAAGGTTTATTGAATATAAAATCGCACAATGAGTAAATTACCTTATATTTTACAAGTAATAAAGAAAAAATGGGAAACTGGCACAATCATATCTATAACTTATACCGGGGGACTGGATCCGGTTTACAAATAACATATTACTGTGTCCTACAAGCTAATAAAATTAAAATACCTTACAATAAGTTAAGCTAAGATTACTATTATACAATTGTGTACGAACAAATTAGTTAGTAGACTTATTAAAACACATCGCAGGAAAAACTTATCTTATACCTTTCGGTGCGACACTTAGGCAAACTAAGGTTTTGGCTATTGCGCAACTCTCGGCCGTGCGCGCTTACTCGAGTGCCAGGCAGAAGGTGGCGGAGATGTGAACTAGACGGAACTAGGGCTTTTTAGCTTCCTGAATACTTTAGAACATAGTTCATGCCTCCTGGTATCAAGACGAGAGCAGTTACATAGAGTGAGTGCTTCAGAGTAATATTATTGATCAGTTGTCGACCCACTTTAGATTATGTCGAAGCGTTAAACCGAGGACCCTATAAGATGAGACACGTTCAACCGGTTGATCATTAATATTGAGATAAGTGGCCTCAGTTTGATGACGGAGGAAACTAATGGACATCTCTTTACATTTCTTAGGATAAAGTTTCATATGACACTGTCAATACTCATGTGCAGTAGTTAAAATCTTTCAAAGTTTTAAATATTAAGAACGTCGGACATTCGGAAAAATAGTGATTTTACGCTCCTGAGTGAGATGGAAATCATGTGATTATTTTGGTTTAACTGCTGGCCAAATCTACCGTTTTTACAGCTATCCCACAATTATTAAACTGAATGCTTGGATTACTGAGTTTTCGGTGTAAAGTTTGATACCAAATATGTGAACCTTCGAGCGACTTTTCTGCGTAAAATTGCCCTGAGATTCTCATCGATTCACGAAGAGGAAACAACTACAGCGGATGGAGCATCGTGCTGGATTTTAGTTCAATTTGTAGCGAGTTTACGGGAAAACAGAAAAAGGAAATCTTAAAGGTCTGAATGTATAATTTTGGATTACGAACGAGAACCATGTCTAGTATGTGAATCCAGCCCGGCAAATTGAGTAATCGATATTGGTATAAAGATATAAACTTGTCAACTTTGGGTTTAGCGTGTTTTTGCTCCTCCATGAAAGATTGAATGGCGATCGACTTTCTTCGTAGTTGAGCATAGTGGAAAGGAAAAGCATACTGACAAGCAGTTGATCTAAATTTTTGAAACAATCAGATGATTTTGGCTTGTATACTGGACTACTGGTCCGATAAGGTGAGAATATATATTATGTTCGCTTCTGGTTCGCTTGTATTTGTAAAATTGTGAAGTCGTTCCATACATTCTTTGTTAAATCTGAGGACATTTTAGAGTCATTTATGGTAGAAACCGCTTATGTACCGCGGGCGCAATGTCCGTGATTGTTGGCGATGGTACATATTTTAGTAGAAGTGGGAGTATGATTTAATATAATCGGAAATATACTCATTATTTCCTCTTCGCTTTGATTTGCCTTGAACTTCAAATATACATGACTATTCTTCAGACATGAATCATTGTTTGACTTTGTTCCCTAGTTACGATACTCTCCCTAAAGTATTTACACTTCGTTTTCCATTCTTATGACATCAAAAGTTCTTATCGATGAATGATAGAATTGACGGGTGGGTGAGAAATTAGAGTTTGATTATTTGAAAGGGTTCGGTTGGTCAAAGGATCGATAAATCCCTATCCAGTGGTTACGCAATTTAACCAAACCAGCTTATTTTATCACTCGATAGCTAGGGATTTATCCGGATAGCGTTATCCACCCTTTGCCGACAACCTTAACCGGGCCCTGTAGATTAGATCATTCATGAAGGAATAGGATACTTTCCTTGTTCAGATCACAGGCCAACAAAAATATTAGTGAAGTAAATTAAAAGAACTCAGTGGATGAGCAGTAAACGCCAATTAATTGCGCCAAACAAAATATTTTTAGGAATTATTTTGTTTTCTGAAACTATAAACAATTCAGTCAGATCAGACGCCCATGAAAAAAATATATTATATATATATATATATATATGTTATCTTCAGTTACGTCGTTGATTAGTGAGACAAGATTATTTAATTAAAATCGTAAAGGAAGGTAAAGTTAGTCCAAGTTAAGATGTAATGTCGTAATATAATCAGTGAAATCCCCGAGGGCACTAAAGCCACCCGCTGTCACGTTGTAATTTTTGATTGAATATAAAGCTATTGTATATATTAGTAAAACAAAGGATTGAACTTGAAAATAATCCCGTCCAGTATTTCAAAGGCGCTTAATTTCACTGCCTCGAAAATATAGTTTATGTACACAATTCCGATATGAGAAGAGCTAAACCTCTATAGAGTATCAAAGAAAGACCTGAATCCGGTGAGATGTTCTCTCTGAGAAAAACCCAACCAACTCAACGTACTGTTGAACTAATCAAGTTTCATTCGGATCACAGGTATGGCTCTGAGACAATGACGTCATGCCACAAATATGTTATCCACTGTAAGTGAATCGAACTGAAAAATGCATCGTAAACGCAGTAAACCAGCTGGATATATATATAAAGTGTGTAATGATTTACAATACAATTTGGATCGAATCCCTATTCTAGTTTTCTTCAAACTGACTAACAATGTTAGCCGAGAAATCGAATATTAAAAGTCGATTTTACTGATTTCGGTTATTAAGGTCTCGATAAAGGTTCGACGTGTCATTTCGGAAAAACGCTCTTGCAACGTCGGAATTAAAGCCACAAAGACGTACTATATACCGTTTTAAAGGTCTTGAAATGAAGAAAGTACATATTTAATCCGTTTTGAACAAATGTTAAAAGCGTAGATGTTGTATATATTTCTACGCGAAATGACTCTGTCCGCCAGAAGGAGTTCAGCCCTTCAGGCTTTGAAACATTTTTTTTCTTAATTAGCCCTTTCGAATCCCAAATAAATTGACTCAAATACTGTGTCGGGCATTTTTGATATATTGCGTATTACAGATTGTATCCCTTTTCAAAGTTGAAAAAGTAGTTTTTCATCCCATTTTGATACAACCCAGGTCATAAAACCTGAACGAAAAATAATTTCAAAATTCCCCGACACGTATTTGAGAAACGGCTGTTTTGCACGACTCGTGAAAAACTTAGGAAAATTGGACAAAACGCTAAAAGGCTGGACTTCAACAACGTTCTGTTTTTGGCCGAAAAAAAGAGCCGAGAAACAGCCCGATAAAAGGTTTTTGATTCATTTCACGGTTGACTAGCCTCCAAGGGTAATCTCATTAACATTAGCCAATCAGAGCGATTCATGTTGTGTTCAGTCTCGCCGATTACAAAGTTCAGACGAGCCGCAGAACAGAGAAGCTATACAGTTCGATTCCAGCTTAATTTAAAGAAGAAACACTCTTTTAGGAGTACAGAAAAATGGCACCACAGTAAGCAAACAATTAATATCGTGCAGGGAAAACCACTGCAGCGCAGCTCGATCCACACCATGTACACGGTAGGCTGTTTACGTCATCCTAAAATGTTTTATCGCGCTGAAACAAAACGGCAAACCTTAGTTTCCTGCATTGAATTCTCTTTAAATTTTTGGCCGATTGAAAAACTTTATTGCTTCATTCTTTGTGGACTTTCAGTCTTCGATTATTCTAACTTCTTGGAACTTGAGTATAATCACTCCAGCCATTGTTTGTCCTAAGAACTTTACACCCGCTTCCAAATTTACTCACAAACTAAATTATTACAAACTAAATTGTGCTGTGTTTTTTCTTCTTATTCTTTTTTTAATACGGCACCAAGAAAGATCTACTTTTACACTTTTGGGCATTGCATTATAAACGTAGGAAATCTTCACGAACGAAAAGTAGCGCAGAAAATCACAGGATCAGCGAGAATGAAATAACATGCCCAGTGAATGACAGCAGCTGTCAATCATTTTTCGCGCCCTTTTTTGCGGGAAATCAGAAAGTCGCATTTTCAAGGCTTTAAATAATTTTTTTGAGTTTGAGTTTTTTTGTGATGCTAGATTAGGGCTTTTAGATTTACAATTTGCGAAAAAACGCATTTTCAAAACTTTTCCATTTTGAACCTTTATCGAGACCTTAAGCTATCAGCTGAACCGCTGGTAAATTCAAATCGAATGGAAAATATATTTTTTTTTATATTAAGTGACCTTGATGCTCGCTTAAATAGGCTTGAAACTTAGATAAACCAGCTATTGTTCAATTTAGTGTTGATTTCAAGAACACCAGGTTAATCGAGGACTCGATTTATTCAGTATGATGCAGCAGTTTGCATTAGTAATAAGATAAGCTAGTGATATATAAGGGAGCAGGTCAAAACACATGCCCTCTCGACGGACCCATTTTGGGGTAGGGGGGTGGGGGCTGCTGCCAGCCATCTCCTCTGAAGAGAAAACTCAATATTAAAAATCATTTGTTCTTAAATATCTTCAAAACTAAGAGGCATAATCTAGAAACAAATGCACTGCATGTGTTGTCCTACGTTATCATTTCATTTTCTGTGTTAAAATTACAACTAGGCCCCCAAGAATGGAAAATAGATGGTCAAAAATCGGGGATAGGGGTGGTATCCTACGCTGACAGCTGTGTCTGTTGAAAAAAAGTGGGTCCCTATCTGGGGCATGTGTTTTGACCTGCTCCCTAAGTGATCATGAACCGCGATAAACAATTATGAGGCCCTTTCAGGGGGTATGCATGTCCCCTGTCTGCGTTTCAAAACTACTCGTGTCGCAGTCTCTGAAGGTGGGCATGTCGTCTATTGCTGATTTTCTTATTTCTCTCTGTCGCTCTCGTAACTTCAGACGTTCGTCGTTATTTCATGTCCTGTCATGTCGCTGTTTCAATGCCGTGTCGCTTTGTCGCTATTTACCCTAAAATGGCCTCAATTATGACAATGACTTGTTATCATGAGCAACCGTTATTGTATTACTTGTTATTTTCAATTCTTAACCTATTTTTCGCATAACCTATTAATTATTTTTCACTTGGGCGGGGCAAACTGGAAAACTCTGCTACTTTAGCTTCTGCTCACAATTTGTTTCTTATTATTATTGATATTTTTCTCCTGAAATGTAAACTACACCGATAAATATATTTGTTAAAAAAATGTAAAAGTTAAATTGAATTAAATTATTTTACACGGTATAATACTGAACACATTTGAGTAGTTTTTAAAATGTCATAACTAATGATAATATTCATGCACTTGACTCTGGTATACAAGACATTCGCTTCGTTTAGAAAATGAAATGTTACATAGCTTCTAATGGAATTTATAGAGAATAATATACACCACGCGGAGAATGATACGGAATTTAACTTTGAGTGTCTATCTTGATAACTCAGGAGTGAGCGCTAGCGCAGCGCAGCGAAGCGCATTATCAGAAATCTATTCCATTGTGGGCTGGACGTAAAAGTATGCAATACCGCCTGTCACGCTAGTAAAACTGTCGCCAGCTCAGGCGCTACTCTTCGGCTCTTGTTACAATGTTATTCACTGTCAATCTCCCGCTTGGTATTCCTTCATTTGAGTTTGAGTTTATTTTATACCATGATTTTCAAAACTTTATACAATATTATATTAAATAACAGACTATAAAATACACACACACACACATTACAGTAGGAAAAAGTACCTCACACTCAACATTAATCATTGGGGTAAGGGCATCAAATAGTTACCTAAATACGATGCCCTTAAACCTGTTCGTGATAATTATTAGGAGGAAAAAAATTAATGCACAATTAATGCACAATGCACAATGTTGTAATGGTGTGTTCTAGTGGCATTTCCGCTACGGCATTTGACGATTCAATGAAAACTTTCCATTCCATTACGCTCTTCTAATAGCTGATATGCCTTCTGTTCTGCATATTTCACCGTTCAGCGATTGGTCGATTGAGCACAATGACCGTTCTCCGAATCTCTTCGAAAAAACACGAAGTGTCGAATTCCTTCGGCACTCGTTCGTGACTGCTTCCGAAGAAAAGCCACGTTCAACCACAGGCTGCCTGTGGTTCAACTAGCACAGGCAGCCCATGAAAAAAGGCCAAAGTGATCGAACCTCGGCTCATTTTACAGGCTAGCAGTTGGCTGCAGAAACTGTCGAATTTGAGTACTTACAAAGCGAGGAAATAAGCGATGGATCGATTGAATGAGTGCTAGAGGAATGTAAGAAAGGGTTTCTGGAGGTAAAATGCTGAAAGTTTGGATTTTCGAAGAATTATGAGGCTTCGAAAAGTCGCCACGTGGACTAATGGCGTCTCGTGTTTCCTGCCTTCTCACTATCTATGTAGGGGAGGGAAAAAAAATCCCAGAAGTACGTCAAACCAGAAATAAACAGATCAGTGATGAAGAGGAACAACTTCACAACACACAGGTAAGGTTTTATGACTTTATTGATCATTTTAGTACAGTTTTAGATTTTTTCTAAACATTCCCATACATTCCTTGTAAAAATCATTAGCTTGGGTTGCCTGTGTATTAACAGACATGTATCTCAGTCCTGCAGAAAGACTCTCCAGCTTAGGTATTCTGTCGTAAAACATGCCTTTGCTGTGTGTTCGGAGTTAAGGTAGACTCGAAGTACTCAGGTGACTCACTACACAGATTTCTCAGTTGTTGCGTCGCATTTCACTACATATTTAGGCAAAACAAATCATAATTCACTACGAATTTAGGCATATAATCCAGAAGTGTTGTCATTATGGAATAAACCAGCTAGAAATCGCTTTGTAAATCATCACTTTAGCGAGAACCGACACTTGTAAGACTTAGAGGTAAACAATCATTTTCTGTTGATTTTTAACACTTTTTTGTCAATGCATTCGAACGTATTTTTTAAGTCCAATAAAAATAGTTTTTATATTGAAAATCAACACTAGCAATCATACAGCTACTAAGAATCTACAATTTACCAGGCTTTTACAGGCAAATTGAGTGAATAATGACGGGGGAACGGCTCTGGCAAAGCAGGGAAAGAAGGCATGTGTTTGCGGGACTCTCACGCTGTTGATACAAGTTGTGGATGTATACAGAAGCCTCAAAATCACTTATATTTATTCTCGCTAGGAAGCGTGAGGAAAATGTCAAGTCACTTTTGAATGAAACGTCCTTTGATCTACTAGAATTGATCGGGGCGAAACAACAATCACTCGAAGTTGATCAGAGGAACCATGATGGTAGTGACTGAAAGGTAGGAGATTACAGTAAACATGGAAGCCATAAGTGACAGTTAGAAACTCTTTTTATTGCAGCTTGGGAAGCCAGGATTATTCGTTTAAACTTGATAGAACACGATTTTATTGTAACCAACATAGTTTAGAAAATGAATCGAACGAGGCAATTGAGATTTGTTAAAATACCGTATCATAATTTAACTTCAAACACAAACTTCCATACAAAACTCCCTGATCTCTCGATAATTTCACTGTTGCTCCTTTTTATTAATTACGAACGATGGAGTTTATATTTAGAAAACAACATGCCCAGGTATTTCTTTTCGTTTTCCTAGTTTGATTTTTTTATTCATTTTATTTTGGTTGTAATGCATTTAATTTTATGGTATCTCAAAAGAAGGAGGAGGATAAAAAGACATTAGAACAGACACATTAAGCAAACATGTACGTGAATTTTCATGGAAGTGTTTAAATATTATTCAAAAACTCATGAATAATTAATGAGCATGTTGTCCAATCAGATGAAGCAAATCAGTCACGTGCATGCTCCTTTATACCTGATAAAATCTCATCATTCTAAAAAGCCCGGGGAGGGCTTTGATTTCGGTACCAGGGGAATATGGGGTACAAAGGTATTACAAAAGAATGCAAATTAGGATGAAGACTTTATATCAAGAATACTAATGAACATGAAATTTAAAATAAAGTTTCATCCTAATTAAGAATTCACTGATAAAGACCCAAAGATAGCAAAAAGTACACGGAACGTAAGGTACCTAGATAATAAATTTTGCACTAAATTTACTAATATCAGCAGACTACCGAGATACACAGATAATATTTTTTTAAATGAAGTTATCCAACTACCATAACTTGTTTACCGAGCCACTGTTTAGCTTAATTATTAAAACCAAACTCAAAGCCGTAAAATAATAAAAACATGCATTAAACTTACATATTTTGTGCCGGAGCCAAAAATTTAGAGTCTGCCGTCATGTCAGTCACATCGCTTTCCAAGTCTTGAACTTTATCGAGGTAAACTACGACACCAAATCCTTCAAGTGCAAGTTATTCTTGCATTGCGAAACGCCGCTTCAAACAACATAGTATGGTAATTTCTTCATTTCTTTCCCTTGAGATATTCGTAATTGCCGGCGGTGATTACTCGAATATTTTGCATGGCGTTGTGAATACAAAGGTTCAATGGTTCATTAAGTAACCATTCCCTTGAGATGTGCGACTTTCTTTCATTGCATTCTTGAAGCGTTTTTGAAGCCGTTTAAAACACTCACAGCACGTGTTTTATCAAGTCTTGATAAAACACTGCTGTTCGTGTTTTAAACAGTACATACAACTTTAATTTATGTTTTCTAACCTGTAAAACCATGGTATGACGTTTAATATATAATCATTCACATAGTTGGCCAAGTGTAAGATTCTGGCGGTTTTCTTATCTCATTCTTCTATTTTTATCACCCTTGTAAAAAGAAAAAAAGTCAGATTTATCAACTCGCAGCTACCATCTACCCGTTAATCATGATTTGTATTTTGTTTGTTTGGTTTTTCGTTTAAATAACGCTTCTCTTACTCCAGAAGATATCGACAATGGAAATTATTTGACGCCTTAGTTAATACATGAAACGTGGAAGGCAGGAATTAAATTATAAACAGCAAACGAAAAACATGAAAAACTTTGCCTTATCCTGAGAATTGACAGTGTGAACAATCTGCGGGGAAATCTAGCGGTGAATAATTAACAACGTATAGCGTAGCTAGCTATATAGTGGGGAAGAATTAGGTACTTTAACAGCGCTTATTTTCACATTTCGGAGGAGTATATCTCGAAAACCCTGCCCAGTTCCAAATTAAGGCAGAGGGAATCTCGCATTTGTTCCCCTGAACATATTCCCCTGGACATATTCCCCTGGACATATTCCCCTCGACTTATTTCCCTTGTCTTATTGTAAACATTCCTAATATATGATTCAATTAAATGACTTGCAGTAAAAGGTGCTGGTGCTATTCATAAAAAAATGTAAAAGTGCGTTATTTTAAATTTTCTGTTAATAACAATAATAATACTGACTTTATTCACATTTCACACTATTTTTACAATGTTTCAAGTATAATATATCTGGTTTTTATAGAGATTACAATAAATGGATAAATAAACTAAATATATGGCGTTTAAGGAAATGCCTAGTATCTAAATAAACCGTGAAGATTTCGAGTTAGACACTAGTCTTGTTCTGTAGTATTTTATATGAAGACATCAACACGAACAGACATAATTTTCACACTAATAATAATAAGAAATCACACTAGAACAATAACTGATGTCAACATAAGCTAATTTGGCCAGAAATGACGAATTTAGCCCCAAAAAATGGCGGGGCAACTTTAGACACGACCGGTCGCCATCTTGGTCACGCACCCAGTACCTAAAACATGGTTGAGTAGTATTTAGGGGAATTAATATTGAAGTATTGTGCTTATATGTTTCGCTATTCGCCGGAATGTTATATATTCAATCCAAAAAAGTTAAGAATGAACAGGATTGGAGATTTACAAGTTTACGAAGGGTAAGGATGAGACTTATATACAGTAAAAGGAGGACCGAATACTTTTTTGATTTTGATCAATATTACTCACATCTCAAGATAGTAACATTGTACTGATTGAATTGTATGTAATACAAAACCAGACAGAAATAATCTGCAAACAGATATTTTACCGGGATAATATATAGTAAAAAAATTCTGGGAATCTAATAGAAAATGTCGAGAATTGGGAGACTCGGAGAATTTATCGGGGAAATATCAACAATATTGGGACATTGCGGCACAACATTTTCGGGAAGTGTGGCTTCTTATGTCCGTGCGTTTTGCAAATGTAAAAAATAGATCGCCACAAACGGGGGAAATTATGCGGGATAATTCGTGATTAAGGCATGGCACTGCTCTAGCAGGCTTTCTTAGAATTGTCCAGTCCCAAGAGACCATCACCATGGTCTCTTGCCAGTCCCTAGAATGTTCTGTGATAAGAAATATATATTCCAAAGTTCCCTATTAGGTACGAGACGATATAATAATATTTGAAAATGTGAGTAACTTTATTATGCATGATGCAAAATAGACACTTACATTTTCAAATATATTACAACACAAAGAACAGTAGTCATTTTTACTAAAAACGAAATAGAGCGTAGAAAGTTGGATTCTATTAGACACTAATGTGTTTGTTTTCTTTTGTTTCTCCTTGTCTTCTCGATACTTACTATATCTAAAAGATTCCCGTTTTGCACTAAGCATAAAACGATAAAAAATGTAATGCTTTGAACTACATAAACCTAAGAGTTTTGTTTCGATAGTGAATTTAACGAGTCAAAATATCATCCAGTAAAATACTAACTGGGATTAGTTGTTCGTGAAAAAAATGCAGCATGATATGTCTTGTAAAATCAGCCTTCAATTTTTTGAATATTCATACGCATCAAAGATATACAAACTCTGTTAACTTGCTGGAACGTGAATCCTAGATAAAGAAACACAAGTAAATATGACCTTGTGTTTAGAAATGGAAAAACTCGGAAAAGCATGTTTCCCTTTACGAAGCATATAAAAATGACGGTTTAGTGTGAGAGAAACACTATAAGACGGACAGCCTTTAATTCAACTTGATTTCAACTGAATCTGGGTAAGATCACGTACTGACACATAGAGAGAGGGCGAAATGTATGTTCGTTTTGTTGTAGCGACATTGCTGCTGGTGATTGCGATGATGGAGAAGACTGAGGGAAACTCTCAACAGGTAACTGTGGTTTAATGTTTATTGTCTTACCTTTATGCATTGTATGTCATGAAATTTTATTCCCACTTTTCGGTTGAGACTAATTAACTAATAGCTTTGTATTTACGGAAAGACAATGTGAAATAAAGTATGTATTTTTCCCTGTTTTATCGAGGAGAGTCCTGTGGACATGAAATTTTATTCCCAGTTTTCGGTTGAGAACAATTAACTAGTAGCTTTGTATTTTCGGAAAGACAATATGAAATAAAGTATGTATTTCCCCCCCTGTTTTAGCGAGTAGAGTCCTGTGGACTAGTTATCACTTAAACTGGCATGGCAGAACAATGCCTGCAAATAGACTGGATCATAATATGATCCAATATAGCTCCGTTCAAAGACACGTCTTCTAAGAATATTTTCCGGGTTACCTGTGTTTAAATGATCGACTGGAGAGTGCTAGAGCCCACTCCCGGGCCTCCTGTGGTAAAAAAAAGATGGTCAATCGAGTTCAAAACTAAAGAAGCCTGCAGAGGATGATAGATCCAATATTTTATTTCATTTTATTAGGGATCTGTTGGTCAGGGAAAGTCTTGTACTAACATCGATGTCAACACTTTCCTCAAGTACTGCTGTAAGGACGGAAGAGATGGTGGGTACAAATCGCCCTTTTTATAACGAATTGTTCAAGCAAGCAACCGTGAACGACAATCCTGCTGGTGTACGTTGGATCAAACTAGTGATCTAATCGGCTATCAAATAAAAAATAACTATGAAGAAGCAAAGACCGATACAACGTAGAATTTTGAATTTAGTGGTACAATATTTCGGCTGGCCACACCAGCCTTCTTCAGGTACAATGAAGAAAATTTACATTGGCATGTATTTTTGAACTTGATACTGAGCTGTCATAAAACAGATTACAATATGATAGATCGTGAAAAAATGTTAAGAAGGTGAAAACAGATATCTAGTATGGCTCTTCCCGGATGTTAAGGCCATGAGGTTCGAGTGTTTTCGACTGTGCGATTAAAAACGCTTCTCTGGCCTTACGTATAGAGTCTCTCTTAGAAAATATTTTTTCGATAGGAATAAGTTGCATGTCGTTGGCAGTGTGATTAGGAGAATTAAGAAAATGTTCGGCAACTGTTGTGGGTTTAGATTTGTTGTTAGAGTTATCTATCGTCCGGCGGTGTTCGTTAAATCTGTCTTTTAAGCGTCGTTTAGTCTCACCTATATATTGTAGATTGCAGCGGTTACATTAAATCATGTAGATTAGATTTTTGGTGTTACAGGTCAGGTTAAATTTGATAGAGCGCGTTTCACCGGTAGCAAAGAAAGTATAGTTAGTAAGTCCGTCAGAAATGTAAGGGCAAGTGGCGCAGTTCTTCCTACAACGGAACGAGCCAGGTGGGAGTTGGAGCTGGGAATTAGTCGAGTTAGAAGGGAGTGTAGCTTTAACGAGTAGGTCACGCAGGTTGGTGGTACGTCTAAAGGCTACCATGGGCAAGTGTTGAAAGGTTTTCTTACAGCGGTTAGAAGAGACCAGCAGGCTGTAATGTTTCCTAATGATGTTAGAGATATGTGGAAGGGATGGATTAAAAGTAATAACAAAAGGGATACGGTTAGAACTGTGTGCGTCTTTCGTTTGTAAAGTGAGAGTGCGAGGAATATCGGCAGCGCGTTGTATTTGTCTAGTAAGGAAGGTGCGGTTATAGCCTCGTTTAAGGAGGTATGTAGTTAATTCAGCAGTACGGGTCTTAAAAGATTCGTCGGTAGAACAGATACGTCGTAAACGGAGGGCTAAGCTAAAAGGAATAGCTTTTTTGGTATGTTGGGGATGGCAAGACGAATAGAGTAAATGTTGGTGTTTATCAGTAGGTTTAGTGTAAAGGTCAGTCTCAATATTACCATTGTTTAAAGAAACATTAACATCAAGGAAAGGTACGTTAGTGGAAGAGTATGAGCTGGTGAATTTAATGGTAGGGTGAATGTTATTAAGATAATCGATGAATATTTTTAGGTTATCCAGTCCTTCTGTCCAGATCATAAAAATATCATCGATGTATCGTAGCCAGGTGTGAGGTTGAAATGGGGCTTTTTATAACACTCGGATTAAAAACTCTTTCTTCATTTTCTAGTCATGTTACAATAGTCCTATCTTTCTCTTATTGATTGTTGTTTTTGATGATCTCAGGTCGTGATGGCAAGGATGGTCGAGATGGTAAAATGGGACGAAAAGGATCCAAGGTAATATTTGAATTATTGAAAAGTGCAAGGCTTTCTGAATAGACCAGTTCGCGGTTAATTCCAACATTTTGAAACGGGGCGCGAAATAGTGTTTGTATGGGAATCCGACGCCAAATAGAATCCGTAAAATCGAATTTCTGAAATATTCTTCCGATACAAACTTAAGATACCAGGTAAAAGATTAACTGATCGAAATTTGAGGGATGTCGCTGTGCTGGGAAGCGTGCACTCGTGTTTTCGATACATTTGTCTGTAAAAACGAGTCAGATTCTGCGGGAAAATTTACAGACAATCTACGGAAAACTAAAAATACGAGTGCACGCTTCCCAGCACAGCTACATCCCTCAAATTTCGATCAGTTAATCTTTTACCTGGTATCTTAAGCTTGAAGGGTGTTTCAAAAGGATTTTTTTTAATCTAGAAATTTTAAAATTGTATTTACAATGATTTACAGGAATCATAGAAGCAAACTCCAAAACCACTCCCCTGGATCCGCCAGTGTTTATGTACTGTTAATATTTATATAGAAAAATATATAACATAGTAATTTTGTTAAGGGAGAGCAAGGATTGAAAGGGAATACTGGACCACCAGGAACTTGTAGCTGCACCAATAAGGTAAACTATTTATTTATAGAATAAAAATAACAAATAACAAATATTTAGAGCACAGCAAAGACTGTTTTTAATAAAATATTGATACGAGCGGGTTTTGTTGGATCTCCTAACTTGGGTCGCTCTAGTTTTCGTTTCTGTTTCCACTAAAACAAAACTCACATAACAGCATGTATCACAAACACTTTTATAACATAAACTTGGGGAACATCCTAAGAACGCGCGATTTCATTGGTTGAAAGTGTTGAACTCGTCGGGTTTCGTTTTTTTTTTATAAAACACGCTCGCGTGGGAGAAACGCGTAGAAAGAAATTTATATTATAAAACAAGTATAACACGGTTTTCCTATGTCCAAAAATGTCATTTGGAGGTCTTGAATAGTTGCTAAATTCCGCTGGTGCACTCCACAGCTTTTCAATACCTTAGAGTGTGCATATATTTTAGAACATGGAAAGCCATATTTTATTTGTTAAATAATGCACTTAGCTTTGTCAATACATCAGACTAATAACTTATTTTATTTTATAACTTATCCATGTTAACTATTTTAATCTCAGATCGAGGAAATGCAGTCTAACATGACAGAACTTAATCAAAGACTAGGTTAGTATATGTCAGTATTCGCGACATCGGGCAATTTGGTGAAAAGTTTGAAAACACATGTGATTAATCCTTAATTTTCGAGGACCCATGCGATTACTTGGTTATAACAGAGGGGGGGAATTTTCCGGGAAAAAGACAAAATCTAATCTAAAAAGCAAAATCTATGGATGTGTGCTCAATGGAAATCTGATTCAACATGACCGTGACCCTTTCAATCTTAGTGTGACCCGCTCTGTCAATCAGATGAGTTCTGATAATAATAATGGTAAATGAGTAGAAAAAATACAACAATCCATTTTCGATTTTTCTTGAATAGTTTATTCGGAATTGCAGTAAAATAAATATATCTTTATATATTTTTATAAACTGGGGAGGATTTTCCAACTGGTGAATTGAAAGCGTGAAAAGCTTACTAGAGTTAACATCATTAACTCAACAGAAAAAGAGTGTTTTGAATGAAATTCTTCGAAACTGCTCGGTTTTTTTTAACTTGATAACTTTACTTTGTAATTACAGAGGTTTAAAGCGGGAACAAGAAGCTTTTGTTACTTGTTCATGTATGCACGGCTCTCTGGAACAGCATATATGTATGATGAGACACCGTGTTAAAATAAAGATTATGTATGCGTGTATGTATGTATAGAGGGGAATGATGTCAGGGAATTTTAGCAAATTGAGTTTCTTAAAAAGAGGTAGATGTACACAGAAAAAAAAACATTAATGAGAATTTGCCAAAACCCATATGGCATTAATGGAGTTCCACTTTTCCCGGGAAAGTGGAACACTTCCCATTAATATCAGATCGGTTTTGGCAAATTCCCATTAATGTTTTTTATTTCCTGTGGTATGCCCAGAAATCAGTTTAAGTGATTTTACGAATAGCTTTCTTTTGCAGAATTACCAATTACAATGGATGATATGGATGTTGGTTTTATGTGTTTCCCCATATCATGATCAGAACCCCATATGTAATAAATGGAAAAATGACAGAGTAATAGACTTGTGCAATTATGTATTAACAAAATGACGAAGCTTTAATAGTATGCCAAATCTCTGGAGATTTCTTGGATAGCTCATGCACATGATCCTTCCAATTAAAGTCGCGATCCATAAAAATCCTAAATATTTAATACTTTTCGTTTCTACAATTACTTTATCGTTAATTTTAAGGTTTATTGAGTAATTGACTTTCTTTTGGGGAGTGTGAAATATAACAAAATTAGATTTATCAACATTTAATGATAACTTGTCAGCACATAACCATTCATTGACATTACACAACTGTTCATTCAAATTTGTTTCTAAATATTGAAGACTTTAATTTTATGTAAACAAAATGAATCAGTTGGAATCATCTGCAAAGAGATGAAATTCGATGCCAATTGCAACGTTATTGAAGTCATTTATGAAAATGAGGAACAATAGGTCCTAAACCGAACTGTGAGGGACACCGCAAGCGATGGTCTTTTGTTCAGATGTCACATTACCAATTGAAACAAACTGTCTCCTTTGTGTGATATGAGCAAAACCATTATTTTGTGATACCTCCTATTCCATAGTTCTCAAGTTTTTTTTCATGAAAATTGAATGATTAATAGTGTCGAATGCCTTACTTAGATCGAGAAATATGCCACAGGAGTGAATCTTATTTTCAATAGCTTTTTGAATTTTGTCAGTAATGAGCAGGATTGCATGTGTTGTAGAATGATTGGTGCGAAAGGCAAATTGACCATGAAAGAGTATGTTTTTTCTCAAGGAATTTTACCAATCTATTATATATTAATTGTTCAAGAATTTTGTTAAATACTGAAAGCAAATAAATAGCAAGGTAGTTAGAAAATCTCTAGGTCCCTTTTTATAGACAGCAATAACTCTTGCTATTTTCAGTATATCTGGTACAACACCAGTTGAAAAAGAACAGTTAAGGAGGTACGCCTGGGGCACAGACAAGAGAGATTTAAGGGTCTTCAACAGCTTAGCATTAGTAGGGATACTAAATAGGCCAACTGATTTAGATGGATTTAAATTACTGATTTCAGTCAGTGACGAAATAGACGGCAAACATTACAGTATCCATCCAAACGATCCTTTCGAATTTTTTGAAATAACACTTAACGTATTAGTTGACCTATCTGTTGTCATGAAATGGTTGTGAAATCATTATTTGTTTGCTTTTTGGAGCGGAAGTATAGTACGCGAGCTGAAGGCGAACTGAAGATTGTCTGCAAACTTTGACCAGCGCGAAGCATGTTGCTATTATAAGCAATCAACTTCCAATCAGACGCCACTAATCAGGCCCTTATAATTAATTAAGAAAAAAAAATGCCCTGTTCGTAAGCCAATCACAATTCAGTAATCATGCTCCCTGTGTTATAAGTATAATAATAAAGTTCATTGTTCGCGGGCGCAAGTGTGATTATGGTCCGAGCAGGGGTCATTTAGCCCGAGCATCATCATCATTTATTACGAAAAAACCACCAATTACAAACATGTACAAAAAAACACCACTACACAAAGCTACGCTACACTACTCTACATACCAATACACAACTTCACATAATTAGAAATATAGCTAAATAGATGTGGAGAAAAACAGTTTAAATAGAAGCTAGAAGAATTTAGACTGTCTTTTTTCCCCTTTAAAGACCCTGTGTCCGAGCCCATGGTGCTTTGCGCCAATGTTATGATTAGTTTGTTTATCAACGGCCGCATAAATTAAAGGCTAGCTTTTAGGCGAACTAAATGCTCTCGATTGTTTATAAGTTTCATGTGTAAAATGTGGACTGCTGATGGCTTATTTGTCTCGCTATCTCGGTCCTTTCTCCGGAATTCCTCTACTCGCCACTCTAGACAAGGATTCGAAGAAATATTCGAACTAAAGTTTCATTTTAAAAAGTATATATACAAAAGTTAAGATAAAAGAAAGTCAGTTAAGCATATATACCTATGAATAATTACACGATAGCCCAAACTAGGGATGGATTTCGAAAGATTCGAGAGTCACATAACAACAACAACGATCTTTCTGATTTTCGTAGCCTACCAAAATGATTTGCGCGCACAAAGCACCATGGGATCGGACACAGGGTCTTTAAGTAGTACTTTTTTGTGTTTATAGTACAACAAGATTAACTTAATACAGATAAAGAAGAACATGTATTATGGAAAAAGGAAGAAGAAGGAAGGAAAAAAGAAACAAACTGAAGTATGCAATCATAAGTGGAGGAGATTCAAACAAGAGGATTATGAATTAATCAATTTTTTTTTTCAGTTTATATTTAAAGGGAGTATAGGGGAAGTACAGCGTTTCAGTTCATTAGGAAGAGAGTTCCAAAACTTGGGACCCTGATAAATTATGGAGAATTGCCTGGTGTTGGTTCAACAAAATTCAGGCCAATACTCATGAGCTCTCCTGGTGTTTTAAGAATGAAAGCTAGAGATAATGTTGAACATTTCCTGAAAAACATGTGGTAGTAACTTTCTTTCATAAGAAAACATAAATACACCTACTTGTTAAGAGATTGCCGGCTGAAGAAAGTGGTGCAGTATGGGCATCAAAACTTGATTTTGTAATTATTCTAATAATTCGTTTCTGCATCACCACTACCCGATTTAAAGTACTAGGCTGCGAAGTGAAGTTTGTGAGAGAGAAAATATAGCTAGATTTGGAAAATATACCTGTATTAACGTACCGCTAGGCAACGCCGCATCTTGACGAGGAGGTTAAAACGTGCCCTGTGAGGGCCAACATTACACGTAACGATACAGATTAAGTTAGCCTGTAATATTTAGCGGATACTTTAGATTTCAATAAACATTTATTTACGCTTACTAGGTAACATACGTACCGTACCTCAATAAAATTAGAAGATGTTGGGAAATTAGGTGTAATTGATACTTCAACGAGTTAAATAGTTTGTAACCCATTACACTTTTTAAGAGTCTCGTTTACTTGCATAAACTGTTACATAACTAATATTCTTCGAAAATAAATACTGTTTTCCATTCCTTTAGCTGCCTCGTCTGGACTTCATTTTTTTGACAAAGCTCAAGATCTTCCCACCAAATGTGCAGCTGCTGTGCGTGCTTTTAAGATCAACGGTGACTTATATCTGGCATTTGCAAATTATCAAGGTGACACCCTTAAATATAAGGCTCATTCTGTTATTTACAAAATGACAGGATCTACAATGACTCCATTCCAAACCCTTGCAACACGGGGAGCTTACGGTGTTGAGCACTTTCAGATAGGAAGTGATCACTATCTTGCCGTATCGAACCGCCGCGACGGCACACACCAAATGAACTCAATTGTTTACAAATGGAATGGTAACCGGTTTCTCCAGTTTCAGACTATCGCCACCAAAGGTGTCAGAGACATAATATACTTTACCATTCGAGACCAAACATTCCTGTGCATCTCAAGTTATTACGACGATAGCTCTTACTCGATCAATTCATTCATCTACAAATGGCAAAATAACAGGTTCGTCAAGTTCCAAGACATTCGCACAGAAGGTGCTTTGGGATGCTCTGCGTTTTCTATTGAAAACCAACATTTTGTCGCTTTTGCAAGCTATCACAATTTAACAAAAAAGTACGCCGTTCAGTCGATGGTGTTCAAATGGACTGGCGCCCATTTTGTGAAGTTCCAGTCTTTGCAGACATATGGAGCTCATGATGTGCACTACTTTGCGATCAACGGTCTTCATTTCCTTGGATTTTCTTGTTACTACACAGGCAGCAAACACAACACTGATTCATTTATCTACAGGTGGGACGGGACCAGATTTATCTTGTTCCAATCCATCCCAACACGAGGTGCTGTATCAATGCGGTCATTCGTGGTCAGCGGTAATACATACCTTTCTGTTGCAAATTACAATGGCGACTCTCTCAAGCAGAAAGTCAACTCCGTTGTGTATAAGGCAGTCGGTGTACAATTCGTTAAATATCAAGAGCTGAAATCGCGCTCTGCATATGACATGGACGTATTCAAATACAAAGGATACACGTACCTTGCACTTGCGAACTGCTACGACCAGGACGCAAATAAACGCAACACAAACAGCTTCTTGTATAAATGGATCTGATATAACTTTGCCACAAAAGCAGTGACGTATGAGGCAATAGCAAGTAAAATGAACTAAAATGAAAATGAGCGGTTTTCGATTGAGTGTCTTAAAACCAAAACCTGAGACAATCACAGCAAGTAAAAACCCAATGAACCAATCACGAACTGAAGTAATTCACGATTGGTTTTACTTCAACCAATCACGAAGAAAAGTAAACGCAATGAGAATAACTACACAATCCAATTCGAAAGCAACCACCTAGTTACTTTTCGACACTCAATTGAAAACTACTCTATTCAGGTTGCTGTAATTCCTGTAAATAATGTATCCTGAGTGGCGGTACTTTACACCTTTAAATTTTCATTACAAAATAACACATTAATAAGAAAGATGCACCCCAGCAACAGAACCTGAGTGCGTCATCAAACAATATCCGCACTGCCGTTATAGGATTCTTGAAACAGGAACGTAAATTATATCATGCCAAAAAAAAAGATTCTTTCTTTTGTGATATGACACAAGACTTAGTAGTGACAACAAGAGTTTTCTTTCAATGTGATACATTTAAATTACCCAGTTCTTAATGAATAACCGGAAAAAAATCAAGAGAAAGAAATACGATTATTTTACCCCCAGACGTACATGCAAAGCATAGCCAATCTGTGGTACAAGGTGTGACCGACTCCCGTCGGTTTTCCAGTTTGATTTTTTGTCATATTATGTGAACTTAGGCAACAGTATTGGGCATATTCACCCCTTTTAAAGGATTTATTTAACCGATATTTATAATGAAGCTCCAAAATTGACAAACCGTTCATCAGTTAATAAGTCATTTGCAGGAAACAGTCACGTGCTGATATATTACTTCAATAACGGATGAGTTAGGGATGAGCTCGTAATCCCATAAGAAAAGTTTGAATGGAAAACAAACTATATAGAAAGATCGACAATCGATTGGAAGTGGAAATATCATTTACAAACAGGTTTTGCAAATAACACCACCGATCTTGTACAAGTATGCTTAAATAATGAAGTCAGATTTGTTTCCCCTCCCGTACAACCACGTGATTGCATTGTTTAAAAAATCTGCTTTAAAAAAATCAGTTAAAAAAAGTCCCTGAAAATTAAAAGAAGCCACAACCACCATTTAAAAGCTTCTAGGACGATGGGGTATGTATTCATGTACGTCCGAGGGTTAGAAATACAATGTTGTTCTTACGTATTCAGAAATAGTACAGAAATGAAATACTTCCGTAATGCAAGATAAATAGCAGATAGTAATATGCCATCAGTCGCATGCAAAGCGGATTTGTCAAATAATGTTCACAAATGTGTGGATTTGGAATGGACAAGGACTGTTAGTAGTAATAACATAAAATAGGAAATATGGCGAGGACTTTGACCCCGTTGGGGATGGTGATCACGTGGTATATCCACGATATGTTCACTGCATTATTAGATATTCAGATAAAAAATAAATTACATATATTGTATCAGAGTGAATAAATAATGTGCATTATTGAATTCAAAGTGTTGGTGTAATATGATCTTAAAGCTTATCCGTCTCGCTTTTGTTCAAGGCTCGTAATAAATAATTTTGGAAAACTGGCTTTCTATCCTGTGAAATAAACACTCCCGAACATATGTCCACGCGGCTAAAGGAAGATTATAACCATCCACAAAGAATTCCCAAAGCCGTAAGTACTATCCCTCCTATGAATAAAATTACATCTTTATCATTTAGTCCATTATTTCACAATGATATACAATGACAAATCAGTAGATTTTACTTTTCAAATATTTTTTTTCTGGGTTACTTTGTCAGAGTACCGTTTTTGTTCTTAAAAAACTGATTACAACGTTGAACGTAAGGGAGTTTAGGGGTCCGGTAATTATGTTTGCTAAATCAGTAAACTAAACAAAAATAGGCATTAAAATATCATGTTCTGGTTCTGGTTTGTTGGCCGATAAAGCGGCAAATCCGCACACATCAGTATGCATCTGCCGTACATCTGAATAGTACTAGGAACGTTTTCGTTTATGCGTGTTTACTAGTACTATTTATTAGCGCCTTAACTTCATTGTTTGTAAAATAAATAAGTCCTGGTTCACACTAGGAACATAAACATAACGTATATGTAATTACCGTGTCTGCGTATGTTGCCTGCGAAAAGAAGCGCCGCTAATTTTAAAATGTCAATCATCATAACTGTGTCTGAGTATGTGTCGCCAGTGTGAACCAGTCGTAGGGAATAATTCATTTCTGCCTCTTGCTCTGAGGAAGGGCTAGCGCTCGAAACGTCAGCTGCTACTCGCTTCCCACGGCGGTTAGCACACCTTAATCGACTTTAGTTGATTATACCAGTGATTATCTTCACCGCCGACGCAGACCAACACTAGTTTTTACAGGAACTATAGTTACCCATCATTTCTGCCTTGTTCTTCCTTTGGTCTTTGCTGTGTTTTTCTTCTTGTACGCGTGAGGGTCAGACGTTTTAATTATTAGATTATTTTTGCTTACTATCATATCATCGACGAAACGAAAGAAATCAACAATCTGTAGTTAATGAAACGAAAATATGAAATCAACGAAACGAAAACCTGTGATCAACGAAACAAAAATCATAAAAGAATGATCCACGTAAATACCGTTAAACCTACCTGTATATTCATTGCAAATGTTGATAGAATAATTGTGTGAAGGTCAATAGGGGTTCTGTAACCTCCAAATTAAAGGACGGCCCGCTCCGATTGGCTAATAGCCTGGCATTGACCATTTGCCAACGGGTTGCACGCTCACCTCAGCTTTTGTTCACAGTCGAACCTAATTTTTCAGTTTTCTTTTTTTCTCACGAAAATTATTTTACAGAACGACTGGAGGAAAGCTCTAATCCAATGTTTTGGCACTGAAATGTTGAGCTTCATATATATTTTCTGAGCCATTTAGACGTAGCAAAGGAATGGGATGAGACGGTTTGAAAATGAATCTGTTTAAGTATGTTTTATCAAGAGCCGGTAAGAGGGTTGGAATGTTAGGTCGTATCAGAAACAATATAACATCACATTTTGCAAACATTAGATATACATCTTTCATTCGTCCTATTATGGACTACGGTGACACTGTTTGGACCTGCTGTGGAGAGGGAAACAGCTCCTGTCTAGAGAAACTACAAAGGCGCGCGGCAAGAATAGTAACAAAAATGGACGATAGTGACAGAGCCTTGGACAATGTATTAAAAAAGTATTAACAATCGCTGCCCGCAGTTTTTTAAGAATTATTTTAGTTTTAATAGAGACGTCACCGGCTGTACAACTAGACAAAGTTACCTAAGGTGCGCACTGAAGCTGCTAAACGCTCTTTTTATTATAATGGCTGCATTATTTTTAATAGATTGAAATCACAATAGTTTTACAATCTATTGGTAGTTTTAATTATTGTAAGTTTTATGTAGATCATAGCCTGCGTTGCGGCTCTGGAGATTAGGGCGGAGATTAGGGGGATTGGGGCGAGAAAAAAAAAGAGAAGGGTGAGGGGGTGGGGAGGAGAGGAATCAGTAGAGAAACCTGCCGGCAACCCATGGCTATTTTGATAACTCTCGGCCTCAGAAGGCCGCGTATTGCTATTGGCTAAAATGCGTGATTGACAGAAATCATTGGCATGCGATAAGAGCAGGAACCAATTAGTATGGCGACAAACATACCGAGAATTCCTTCAGCGATGAATTTAAAGAAAGAATTACAGATCTTTTGTAATGAGATCGAATTTCGCGATGAGCTGAAGAACCCTGTATCGGAACTCCACAAGCGTCTTGCTCGACGAAACGCACACGGTTGAAACATGGCCGGTGTGTTCGAGGAACAGGCTTGTGCTTCCGAAAATACGAGCTGCTTTGATGATTTTGTACCGCTGCGTGGATGGTTTTTAGCGCTTCTTTTGGCAGAACTTCGTTCCGATGTTATTGTGTCGGCAGTGTTCTTTACTGATTTGGTGGCGACTTTATATTCAGCGGCAACGAGTTCTCTTTATCTTAGTTATCTTTATCCTGCAAACGTTGTCGAACAAAGGTGTAGTTATCAACTGCATTTCGAATCTTTCTTCCTCAGGAACGACAGACTCGCTCTGATAGAGCAGCAGATTTCGGAATATATAAGAATTATCAACCGCAATTAAGAAATTAAAAATAGGAAAATCGCCCGGGACACAAAATATACTGAATGAAGTAATTCTACTTGCTAAAAATCATCTAGAAATACCACTGCTTAGGATCTTTAATAAAGTGTTGAGTTCGGGTCAATACCCAAAGGAATGGTGTACAGGCCTAATTATTCCCCTTCACAAAAAGGGAGACCAAGATGACGTCAACAATTATAGGGGAATTACATTGTCATCAAGTCTTAAAAAATATTTTCGACAATTTTAAATGAAAGACTATGCAATTACTTGGAAAAGAATAATATTTTAAAAAAAGAACAAGGAGGTTTTCGAAAGAAGCATAGTACCATAGATAGTATATTTACATTAAAAACACTAATCGACAAATATGTAAAAACCTGTTTTATCGACTTTTCGAAGGCCTTCGATTCGATCCCCCGAAGTGAGCTATTCAAGAAAGTAGAGGATACAGGGATTACAGGTGACTTTTTGTCAATATTGAAAACAATGTACAGCAATGACGGTGCCGCTGTCAAAGTTGATGGCCAAATCACTGAAACATTTCAATGCTTTAAAGGTGTGAAGCAAGGGTGCATTCTCTCGCCAACACTGTTCAATCTATTCCTACATGACCTTCCTAAAACAATTGCAGAAAAAGCTGATCAGAATGAACCACTGATAATAAATGGAATGAATATTAACTGTCTACTATATGCGGATGACCTTGTTATTATGGCAAACAATGCTATCCAGCTACAAAACTATCTGAAAGGTGTTGAAGAATTTACTAATGAAAACGGAATGCAAGTTAACTTAAAAAAAACAAAGATCTTAGTGTTTAACAATACCGGTAAATCGATGAACAAGTATAAGTTTAGATACCGGGGAAATGAAATTGAGAACGTTACTTCGTATAAATACCTCGGCTTAATGTTTAGCACGATAGGTAGTTTTAACCTTGCTAAAACTGAACTGAAAAAGACAGCGCTGAAGGCTTTATTTAAACTGAAGAAATCCATGGGTAAAAATTTCCGAACGGATATTAAATTGACTTTACGCCTCTTTGATTGCCTAATTAAACCGATTCTTCTCTATGGCAGTGAAATCTGGGGGGCAGACATAACAAAGTCTACAGAGAGAGACCCAATAGAAATAGTGCACACAAAGTTCTGTAAACTTCTACTAGGAGTAAGCAAAAGTGCAACTAATAATGCTTGCCGAGCAGAGCTTGGAAGATATCCTCTTTCGGTGGAAGCAAAAACAAGGAGTTATAAGTTCTGGCTCAAGCTTAATAACCCAGAACGTATATGTTTATCGCAGGACACATATATAGATAGCAGAGACGGTAATAATAAAACTGATTGGTATCAGAAAATGAAAACTGCCATATGTACACTGTAATTTTGACAGAGCTGATTTAGCCCCAAAAATGGGGCCGAATCGGTGAGTAAAATATGGCACCTTTTTTAAGTCTGTTTCAGACATAATGGTTAGAGCTAATTTGGCCCCTTTTGGGGCCCTGATTTGACCCCTTCCATTAGGGCTGAAATGAACCCTGTTTGGTACTGTTTTGAAATTCGAAGGGTCTGAAATGCTTTTGAGAGGTTCTGAATTGGATTTTAAAGGTTCTGAATTGGATTTTGAAAGGGCTAAAATAACACCTCAAATGTGGTTGTTTCGACCCCCATCAGGGCTGTTTGTATTCTGTAACAAGGACTGATTTGACCCATTTAGCAGTGCCAAAATGGTCTTAATGGTTCTGATTTGGACTTGATTAGGGGTAGAGTAGGCCACTACCGCAAATGGGGTTGCATCGACCCCATCAGGGCTGTTCGTATTCTGTAATCATTTACACTGGATGATTTCGCAAATTTACACCTTAAATACAGATTTTAGAAATACAAATAATCAATTGAGACAACAACTTAAGATTTAAAATGAATTGCCACTTTAATTGAAATTGAAGATGACCTATAAAATAGCAATAACAAATGCTGTTTGTGCCCTGGAAGATTATACTTTATACTGAGATTATAAAAGGCCACATCGTTATAAAAAAAAAGAAGGAAAACAAAGACCCTTGTGCCTATTTCCCAAAACTTGCAAATATTTAATTCATACCTTTGCCGGTGCATTGCAAAATTATGCAACAGACACTAAGAGTCTCTCCCCTGTGAGTAAGATAATTATGTTAAAAACATAAAAAACAGGCCAACAAACCAAAGATGGTATCTACGATTTTGTGGCTGGGAAGGGTGTACATTATGCTAATTCCCTCACAAACAATATACAAATTGTCCATACCATAAAGCTCTCGGACTGCCACATCTTGAGGCAACTTCAGTTCTTTGCTATTGACTTTAAAAATCCAAATTCCCTTTGATTCTTGAGCAATCTTTGGAAGGAAAAGACTCTTGGGTGTATTTTAATATATTTTCCCAAAACTTGCAAGTATTAAATTCATACCTTTGACAGTACAAAATGATGCAACAGACACTAGTCTTTTTCCTTCCCAGTACAATGAGGGAGTATTGCTCAAGAAATGAGAGAATTGCTGTCCCCTGTAAGTAAGATGTAAAACAAAACAGGGCAACAAACCGAAGATGGCATCTACAATATTGTGGCTAGGAAGGGTGTACATTACTACGAAAAACAGGTAGAGTGGAAACTGAGCTCGAAAAAAGGTTGATGTCTCGCCACTCACTCTTCGTATGTCTACAAGTCAAAACATAAAGGAATGTTAGCTCTTCTAGGGAAGTGTCTGAGAAAAATCACAAGCTTTCAATCTTGGGCGACTCTGTCTCGATGACCATTATTCGTGTAAAAATTTGACGGCACAAAATCCTACATGAAATAAAATGTACCAAGGTTTCTTAGTTTATATAAAGCATAAACTTTTAAAATAGCAGTGGGGGATCTTGGGGGGGGGGGGGGGGTTTCCATTCTCATTTCCCCCCCACTTCTTGAGAATTACTCTTTTAAATGTTCTATTGAAAGTTAAAAAAAATGCTCAAAACTATACTTGACCTCCCTCTTGGGGGGCTGGACCCCCTCCTTTTCAAAATCCTAGCTCCACCTATTTAACAATTAGACTGCAAGCTAAAGGGTTTTATCCACTGATAGTTGGTGAGGGGCACAGCCCCGAGCCAACTATCAAAGTCGATAAAAACCGAGAGTGAGCCAGTCTAATCCACCATACCAAAAAACATGGTGGCAGTACATTTAACCACAATTCCTTGCGAACCTAAATCAGCCACCACAACAAATAGAAATTGTTTACTTGCATGAAAGTTATGGCTTTGTTAACAGCCTTATACCTGCATAGTTTGAAGTTTCTCCACCCCTCTTTTATGGGGAATTTTAGGTTTTCTGCACACTAAGAATTGTGGGTAAATGTACCGGCTGCCATCTTTTTTGGTAAAGTGGTTTGTGTTAGCATAACATAGCTATCATTCTATCAACTTAATAGCAATCGACTAACATCGAGAAAACCTTGCTAAACAATCAATTTTTGTCCTGCACACGCTAGTCAGATCTTGTGCCCATGACATCTATCGAACGGTGGAAGTCACTGGTCTAGCCAATCAGATTTAGAGATTTGCCAATAGTCGGCATGGCTGTGTTATGCTAAGAATAGATATTTTTACTCCATATAAAGGAAGATTTATTCCCCATTTCAACTCAAAGCTCTGATCAAGACTTCTAAAACTGTATATTTCAACAGAATAACTGCCAAAGTCTGGCCCGGGCATTTTGACGCCGTATCTGTACCAATTCGTTGAAGAGTCACGGGCAACTGTTTTGGTAGTATGCTTCCCTCTCAAACAATATACAAATTATCCATATCATAAAGCTCTCCAACTGCCACAACTTGAGGCTGGACAAACTTGCATACCTCCTCTTCAATAGGCTTGTTCCTATGCAAGAAACAATAAGAGCTGGCATCAAATATAATTCTCAAAAAGTACATGAGGACCACTTTTTCATATTAACAATAATATCATGAGTCCAAAGTTAAAGTAACTGTAAACCTTTAGTTATAAAACGAGAGGGAGTGGAACACATGTATGTACAATTGTTTAAGGTGGCTCGGTACAATCGAATAGATGCCCTTGGCTTCTATTTAAAATTTGGCCTCGTCAACCTGGCATTTATATGAGACCGGCGTTAATTCGAGACCAGCCATCTAATAGAGTAAATATAATTTTTGTACATGTACTGTAAATCCTCTATTAAACCCCCTTCGATTCTTCTAAAAAGCCCCCTTTTTAAGGCACAAAATGTATTAAGCTTCTCCTCTATTTTAAGCCCCTCCCCCTCCCACCTCAAAATCGACACAATAACTGACAGTATTACCAGTACATCACTACCGCACATACAGTATCATGGTGATAATTAATGTTTAATTCGATGTACATGTACACGTAGTTAATTTGGACATTTTGATTATGGGAAGGTACTCATGGCTTGCAATAAAATGAGTAAACTGATAACCTATTGAAATTAAATAAGCCACTTCCCCTCCCCCTCTTCCCTCAAATATGCCTGGAATTAAATAAGCACCAGGTGGCTTAATAGAGGAATTACGGTACCTACATGTACGATACTTACTGCTAAGAGTTAAAACCTCTTCCTGTGAGCCCTTCTTCCCACATTTTTGTTTCAGCAGTTTGTCGAGTTGAGTTTGCTGTTCTTTATTTCTAGAAGAGGAATGATATTATAATTTGTTCATAATAGACAAAGAAAAGCTGAGCCTCAACATCTTTAATACAGGCACTGAAAGGACAGGATTGTGATGTCTGCATTACAGTTGAGCCTCTAGATAATCAAAACCTTCACAACATACAACTGTATATTCCATTAAAATATGGAGCCAGCTCTGCTAAAAAAATTGCATATTACATGGATGTACATTGTGCAAAGCTTTAGACATGGAAAGAGAATGTGTCTGCCCTTCAGAAATTTCACAAAACTCTAAAACTAACATATGGCTATTCAATGCAACACCAAAAACAAAGGAAATGCTGGATGCGAGAGTTGAGTTAGGAAAGAAGCTTCCCCTAATTAACAACCTCTTTTGGAGAGGAATTGTTGATTGCTTAACTGCATGCCACTAGGAATGCTTCTCCTGATCATAAGATATCCAAACTCATAAGCTTACAAAGTCCAAACCTCCCTTCACCAAGAAGAGTATCATTACTGTATTTGTCCTTTAATTTATATGTCTAAGCTGTTCAGTCCTTATTGATCGAATGCACTAGCTAGCTTTGACTTAATGGTTATTAGTTTTCAGATTTCATAGTAGCTAACAAGTGCTTCAAATTTTCATGCTTGTTAAATATGTACATAATTTTCAAATTTTCACTTGTGTTACATTGATTCCTCAACAGCACTTTTTTCGGCTTTTAATTTAGTTATGTTTCTTCCTTTTGCAGACAGACAAACATTTCTAAAAAGAAAATGAAAAAAGAAACATCAGTAACACAACCAACTGTCTTTAATTCCAACAAAGCATATTAAGGTCTCAACAACTTTCAGTCATTTACATGCAACACAGATAAATGCAAAGCCTTTACTCAGTCAAAGTCCAAACATATATACAGACCCATTTTAGGGGTATCAGACCCAAAAATGCTTAATGTCCTATTCAAACATGTAATTCAGGGTTTGAAGAAGCCACTCGTCTGCTCGTCAGGACGAGTGCTAAACAACATTGGGCAAGTGCTAGAAAATCACACTTGTACAGCAGGCAAGTGGAGCCACTGAGCCCCTTACTGAATGCAATATTTCTAAGGGGTAGATTTATTGCTTGAAAACATTATTTTCAGGTAGGGATAAATCTTTTTATGGCTACATGTACTGTACATGTTTTTACAGATAAGACAATACTTTTTGAATCCCAAGAAAATGGTTTGGGCAACTGAGAAGAGGAATCGGGCAAGTACAATTTGGAATCACTCAGAGGGCAAGTGTGTCTTCATTTTTTTTCTAACCCTGTAATTATTAGCAATGTCAGCATTATTATTTACATTGGGTAAAATGCGACAAGAAATGCATGTACATGTAACTAATGTGATTCCAAAACACAAGGCTTTCCACTCATAATGCATAATAATTATTCCTTAGTCACACATTAATAGAATATTAATTATGTAAACACGTTTAATAAATATGAAGCAAATAACAGCATTAGATATGTGACGAGCAATGCATGTTAGTAATGAGATTCCAAAACACAAGGCTTTGCACTCATAATGCATATTCCTCAGTCACATAAAAAAAATATTCATACATTAATTATAATGCAGACAGATTTAACAAAATTAATATGAAGCAAATATCAGCATTAGATATGTGACGAGCAATGCATGTTAGTAATGAGATTCCAAAACACAAGGCTTTGCACTCATAATGCATATTCCTCAGTCACATATTCATACAATAAATATATGTAGACACATTTAACAAATATGAAGCAAATATCAGCATTAGATATGTGACGAGCAATGCATGTTAGTAATGAGATTCCAAAACACAAGGCTTTGCACTCATAATGCATATTCCTCAGTCACACATTAATAGAATATTAAATATGTACAGACACATTTAACAAATATGAAGCAAATATAAGCATTAGATACATGACGAGCAATGCATGTTAGTAATGAGATTCCAAAACACAAGGCTTTGCACTCATAATGCATATTCCTCAGTCACATATTCATACAGTACAATAATTATATGCAGACAGATTTAACAAAATTAATATGAAGCAAATATCAGCATTAGATATGTGACGAGCAATGCATGTTAGTAATGAGATTCCAAAACACAAGGCTTTGCACTCATAATGCATATTCCTCAGTCACATATTCATACAATAATTATATGTAGACACATTTAACAAATATGAAGCAAATATCAGCATTAGATATGTGACGAGCAATGCATGTTAGTAATGAGATTCCAAAACACAAGGCTTTGCACTCATAATGCATATTCCTCAGTCACACATTAATAGAATATTAAATATGTACAGACACATTTAACAAATATGAAGCAAATATCAGCATTAGATACGTGACGAGCAATGCATGTTAGTAATGAGATTCCAAAACACAAGGCTTTGCACTCATAATGCATATTCCTCAGTCACATATTCATACAGTACAATAATTATATGCAGACAGATTTAACAAAATTAATATGAAGCAAATATCAGCATTAGATACGTGACGAGCAATGCATGTTAGTAATGAGATTCCAAAACACAAGACTTTGCACTCATAATGCATATTCCTCAGTCACACATTAATACAATAATTATATGCAGACAAATTAATATGAAGCAAATAACAGCATTAGATACGTGACGAGCAATGCATGTAACTAATAAGATTATATTGGGCTATTCCGTTTAATAACCGTAACCATACCCCCACCCCCACCACCCTCTCTCTCTCTCCCTCTCTCTCTCTCCCTCTCTCTCTCTCTCCCTCTCTCTCTCTCCCTCTCTCTCTCTCTCTCTCTCTCGAGGGATCTGGCGAATTAGTGTGGAATAAATCTGGCATAAATCTTATATATAGCTATAGCGGATGATGTGTAGATTGTGACTACTAGTGAAAATATCCAGCTAAATTTTAAACAATATGCTAAAACATTTTGGTAATTCAAACGTCGTATAATAGTTCGACACGGCGGTAGCACGACGTTTGAACGTACCGACTTTACAACCATACCTTGTGAACCGGATAGACTGTCTTGATCAGAATTGGAAGAGTTATCAATGACCTGGGAGTCGGCAGAGAGATCGCCATATTAATCCCATCATCAGTCGTAGCATTCTTCTGGGAAGACGGGGAGCCTGAAATGTACAAACAAACACACACATGAACTAATAATACATACGAATACACAAATTTAAAGTTGAAAAGTTATATTGTAGTTATTTAAAAACTGAATACTGCTGAAAAAAGATAATTCTGCACGAGATAAAACGCCTGAAACTGTAGACGTTTGCAGTGCCGTTGTTCCTCGTTGCTTCTTTACTTATAATTGCGCCAAAACGTCTACGCATGCTCGCTGGCTAGCACTCAACCGCTGAGTTTGTATGCGGCGCATAAGAGCGCGAAAACATATCACGTGGTTTCACTCTAAGAAAGCACATGGTTCACTGAACTACTGTACCTTCATCTTCGATAGTTTTGCCTGCTTTCTTCTTAAAGAGCCGTCGGACTTTAAAAAGTCTCGTCCTCCAAACGTCCTGCAAGATCTTCGCCGTCGAGGCAATTTTTGTCTGTGAAAGTTGAAATTTAAGCATTCAGTCAGCCAGAGTCCTCTACGGTTAGCGCAATCAGTATCAGTTTGAGATAATTTTACTTACTTGCAATTCTTTCGATGGTGTCAGGATGGAAATTATTTTCCTCCAACCAATTCTTGACCTGTTCTCTAGAGAAGGTTCGGTCGAATTCCGTTGACATTGCGTAGCCTACAGCTACTGACTGATTCGATGCCGGCACTTAGGGCGGAATGACTCAGCTTACCGCTGTTTGAACAGTGTCCTCTACGCGGGGAAATCAGCGAAGAAACAAGGCAAAATGAATGCCGGGCTTGTAATTTATACCCAAGAGTAAATTACAGTCACGAGTCTTTCCGAGAAACCAATAGAATTAAAAGATTAAGCAAGCTAACGTATACGTAATATCTGAATACCCTGCACCCGACCAGCAATTCATGATCCTGAGAAGGGCGGCGGGGGGGGTTGTGGACACAACACTGAGCTATTTAGGGAATAAATAGTTAACAAGTACATGCTTTTGCAACCAATTGTACAATTTGACCCTGTACGGTGTTGAAATGACTAAACCAGGGCTGTTTTGGAAAAAAGGGGGCTGTTTTGAATATTGAGAGGGCTGAATGTTACATAGGGCTGAAACAGCCCATGTGAACAATTTGACCCTGTACGGTGTTGAAATGACTTAACCAGGGCTGTTTTGGAAAAAAGGGGCTGTTTTGAATATTGAGAGGGCTGAATGTTACATAGGGCTGAAACAGCTCTTGTGAACAATTTGACCCTGTACGGTGTTGAAATGACTTTGAATGGGGCTGTTTTGGAAAATTATAGTACTGTTTTGAAACGTCATGGGGCCATTTTGGTTTTCTTTGGAGCTATTTCAGCCCCCCTTGGTCACAACAGCCCAACAAGGGCTGAAATAGGTACTCTGTCAAAAGGGCTGTTTTGGACTTTAGGGCTAAATCAGCTCTGTCAAAATTACAGTGTACGGTTGGTCTCGGAGACATCTGGAATGATCCTCCGGTCAACCCAGCAATTCAAAAGCCTTATGAAAAATTATTCAAACAAAGATTAAAAGATATCGAATACCAATGCTGGCTAAGCCAAATCAACGACGATGATAGAAAAGAAGGACAACGGAATAAACTTCGTACTTATCGTACTTTTAAAATTAACTATTCGCTTGAGCCATACCTTTGTAATGTTCATAACATTGATCATCGAGTAGCTCTAACTCGTCTAAGAATAAGTAACCACGTCCTCGAAATTGAAAAAGGTCGACATTCTAGGCCCTACCTAAAACCAGAAGAACGAATTTGCCAAAAAATGTGACAAACAAGAAGTAGAAGACGAATTACATTTTGTATTGAGATGCCCCCTTTACAATGACTTAAAGTGCAACTAACCCCATTTTTGATATTTTTCATCCAAAAATTAGGAAACAATTTAAGACTTATGGCGAAAACAATTTTTAAATCGGTGTAATTCCTAATTTTTAAATCGTGTTTGAATTCCCGGTCAACATGTTTCACGTCCGCGCATTCAGAAATTTTAGGGGACTGGGTCGAGTGACGTAAGATGAAGAACCTTCGGCAAGTCCGGCTTAGACTTTAAGTTGTTTTCACCACGCTTGTCTGACAACATCCACGAAATCGTTTGAAGAAAGTAGTTTTGAAAGAAAATAAGCATGTCCTCGATCAGTTTAAGTTAGTCTGGCTCAGAATTTGAAGAATTGGTCTATGAGTCGGAGGACTCGGCGATGGAAAACCCGGGTGGAAAACTTCATCGAAGTGGAAGATCAACGAAAATGAACTTGAAAACAAAACAGCTTACGACGAAGAGCCACTTGCTGATGCAGAAAGGTTAGCTCAGTACGAGAAAGAACTGGAGGAAACGAAAAAGCTTGAAAAAAGCCTAAGCAACAGATTGAACGGCACTCCGTGAATGCACGGTAAGCTAGCCATGTACATGTCTGCGTATTTACATCGTTTTAGTACATATTCACAGGAGACAGGAAACCCAAGCTCTGTTTGAGTTATAAATCATAAGGGTTTGTATGAGATTTTAAACGAGTATTTGGTTGTATCCGTTAGGACAGAAATACTGAAATTAAATCAATGAAAACCTGAAGTCTTTATCTGTTCTTGGGCTCATTGGGCTCTGTATGCAATTCAGCGAGTTCTGCCGGTTGAAATTTTACCGAACATCACGCTCGAATTTTCATCCAAAATCAATGCAACTAAACCTCAAATAACAACACAACAGTATCTATTTCAAGAGCCTCGTGCCAATGAATTGAAATAATCCTCATTTCTCAAGCCTAAATCGAACAATTTCAAACAAACTTGCCCATAATTGGGATTTGTGACTGGGAAAAGTTGGCTTGAGAGCCAATACACAACAATGTTTTTAGTGTAGAAGGCGGCTCTAATAGCTTAAAGTAGAGGAAAAGATTAAATAAAACTGAGAAAGGAGAAAAAGAATAATAATTAAAAACAAATAGTTACTGGTGCGGACTCGAACCTCCGGTCGTTGGATCAAAAGCGCGCAATCTTAACCGCTTTACCATAGGACCAACTCACTTAATTACCAGGTTTAAAATAAGGTATATATGTATACGTTCTGAACCCGTGAACCCCGAATCTGTTTGAAATTATGTTCGATTTTGGCTCGAGAAATGGGGATTATTTCAATTAAATGGCACGAAGCTCTTGAAGTAGATACTGTTGTGCTATTATTTGAGGTTTAGTTGCGGTCGGCATTGATTTTGGATGAAAATTCGAGCGTGATGTTCGACTATTTCGGAGGGGTAAAATTTCAACAGAATTCGCTGAAATTGCATAAGAAGAACAGAGGCCAAGAACAGATAAAGACTTCAGGTTTTCATTGATTTTATTTCAGTATTTCTGGCCTAACGGATACAAACCCTTATAATTTAAAACTCAAACAGAGCTTGGGTTTGGTCACACTTTCACTAGTACTCTGGCAGTGGCTGTGTCAGTGCCGACTGTGTTGGGGTTGCAAATCGTCCTCATTGTTGTAATTTCTTTCATTCTTGGAATCGCCGATTTCAAAATCTAGGGTTTAAGCTTTTATATATTGGGAAAAAAACAAAAACCACTAACAAAAATACTTTTTAACACCTTTCGCTTCGCCCCGTCTGTGACTTTTGTTCTGGAACTCCAACAGCGTGGATGGCTGAGAAGGCTGACAACTCCAAAGTCATCTCTATTTAGCCAACGAACCATTGGCTTTTTTCATCCAACACAGAGGATAATTTTCTTTCACAGTCCTCTGCTATGAAGTGTTTGGAGCAGATTAATGAGCGTTTTGTTGGCTCCCATTTCGCACGCTTAGACTTTACAAAGTCGACCCACCTCTCAGTCTGTCTTCTCTTTCTCACTTGTGGCCGATGATCTTCCCAAAATGGAATATAACGAAGGCCAATGCCTTCTTTTGTATTTACAATATTGCTACATTGTACAACCTGCTAAAACACATCTGCTCGGCATCTTAAAATAGTTTTTTTAATTATATAACAACTTAGATCGCTCCGCTCTTATATAATTTACAAGTATATCTGAAACCCCGAATTCGCGGGTTCTTCATATTACGTCACTAGACCCATTCTCCCATTTATATGTGGCTCCGTCCCGAAACATGCCAGGCTGCTAATTCGCTCAATTTTGCCAACTTCACGAGGTTGTAAAAAAATAAGTATTTGTTCAAATTAAATTTTGTTTTCGGAAAAGTACTCAGAATAATATAAGGAATTTGGATAAAAAATATCAAAAATGGGGTTAGTTGCACTTTAAGGGAAAACACAATCAATGTTGTGAATATAAAATTAAATTTACAGAAACCGAAATATCAAGACGAAAATGTAGTTCTTAATTTACTAATAGATCCGCCTTTATTATTACAAAAAGAAGTTTGTAAATATATACATGACTGCTTCAAAAAACGCAAAAATAATAGTTAAATTAACTACTCCTATACCTGTACCTTACGTTTGTTAGCTTTCTCAGCAGGTCTGAGACCTATGTACAATTTTGTATATGGTACCAATAAACACATCTATCTATCTATCTATCTATCTAATCTCTGCTCGCTGCGCTCCGATACTCCAGAGCCGCAACGCAGGCTATGTAGATCAATGATATTTGTAAATAGTTTTAAATAACAGTTATAATAGTTATTAATAGTTTAATTGTTTTTATTTAATTGCTAGGGCTCCTATTGATAGCAGTCACATTTTTGTAACTGAAGGGACTACCCTGCTTAAATAAAGGTTTAACATCCTGATCCAAGAAAACACGAAGGTCTAATCCATCTATTAACCATTTGCAGATGTCAGCTAGAGCATTTAGGCAGTACCTACTCCCAGCTCTTTTAAGGTCCCACCAGGGCAACGTGGGGAGGGAAGGGACGAACACTAAGAGTGGATGCAAAGGTGGCTACACCAGGGTTTGAACCCACTACCTCTGCACAACACACCAACACTTTTTAATGAGTGAGATTATACCTAAAATGATACACATATGACTGAAATGTAAAGTAAATTATTAGTTCTCAAATAAATAATAGACTAACTGATCCCAAATGATGTCTCGTATTTCAGAAATAAACATGCGATTTCCACTCGGTTTTTAGGTAATTGACATTGGAGTCGTCTGTCTTCACACCAAATTGTGGGAATGTTTAAAACTAAAAGTACTCCTAACCCGTAGAATTTAAGTGCTGGCCCCCTGTAAGATCCAAGAACTGAGAAATCGGGCCAGTTTCTACTCTATTCGCGCCAGTTCCTATCAATGCGAGTATAATTATATGGGTTAGGATTAGTCTTTTGAGTAATGGCTTAATTATTTACCCGCGGTCGGTCCCGGTACCTTGCTTATTACGCGCTTCTATAGCCGTTTCCAGTTGATTGTTATTTGGTACTCTCAGTCTTATGCGTTTTATACGAATTGTTTACTCGGTCGGCACCATTGTTCCTTTTTGCTCCGTTGCCCCCTTTATTCTCCGTCCTATGGCAGCCTGAAAGGGTACTAATTCCCTAGTCGGATTACTGACGCTCAGGCTGTCATCCTCTGGATCCTCCCGCGCGTTTAGGCGGTATAGCATTCATTTATTATATTTTCCATTCCCCTAGAGCCCTTTCTGAGTTACTGGTTTGTTTCATTTCTGACCCACGGGATGGCAGCTCAGTTGATGCACAAGTATTTATACTTTTTTCTCATACTCATTAATTATTCACGAGGTAATAATCCAATAAGATGCGCTTAATCAGACCACGTGACGAACCTAGAAACCAGAGGAAGTACAAGGAAGAGTAACTGGAACTCATTTCGATAACTGGAAATCGTTTAGCATAACTGGAACACGTTTTCCAGTTATGCTAAACGATTTCCAGTTATCGATATGAGTTCCAGTTACTCTGCCTAGTTCCTTAGACCGAGTTGCAAAATTACACTACTGGTGCTCATTATATTACAGAACTATAAAGGGAATATGTAATACTAGCTTTATTACACACAAAAATTAGCAAACATACAGCTTAACATGCATGGCTGTTTCTTGTCTCTAATTTCTAAACTGATTAATAGTTACATTACAGTTACCACTTATATGAATAGGGCATCCGAAGCATAATTCCAATTTGGTGGAATTGTGTTATCTATCAAATAGAAATTGTACATAGAAATGCTCACCATTCGTTGGCCTTATCCAGCATGTTCACGTCCGTCCTATTTTTAGCCTCTAAATATCGTTTTAGTGCAGCTACAATTTGGTATAGCGTCCGCGCCGGATAATGTTCTCCCTTCTTATTCGCCACTTCTTGTACGAATTTTCCCAGCCCGAAGTTTAATGACGAGGCTGTCATGTTCTCCCAATGTTCGTAAACGAGGTCATCGATAGCTTTTAGGTTTATACCCAAGCTTGTTGGCTCCAATGTGGCAACTTTGTTTTTCCTTTATTTTATCCATTCTTTGAAGCAATTTACCGGCCATTTATTTTTGTATCTTGTCGCGTGAGTGGCACTGCTTCTTTCAACATTTCTTGCTCTTCTTTAGACGAACGACTTTTTCTGAACCGTTGGTTCAGAAAGTGGACGAGTCGACGAAAATTATCGTCGTCGCTGTCGTAGGAAGCCATGGTAAACTGCGTTAAAATTTTCAAAATGCGAACATTTTCTGACTCGATCTCAAATTTGCATAGCAATACAATACAATAGTTTATGCAATTGTCAGCATCTATGGTATTAAAAGTATTTAAAAAACAAACCAAAAAAAAACAAGTGACGTAACTTTTAATGTCTAGTTGCATCAACGTTTTTAAATTCTCCGCGAAATACCTTTCATATTTGCACACGTACCTGTTCGTTACTAAAATCTTTATTTCAAATAAAAACAAAAATCCCCTAAAATCAAGTTCGTTCCAATTCCAAACCCTCAATTTATAATTCTCAAAACCTAATATTTGACGCTAAAAAACAATATTACCTCGTGAATAATTAATGAGAAGTCGTTCCAAAGCCTCTTTTGTCGGCTTTGAAACATTACTATTTCTATTTTATACGCTTGGTTTGGACATCTCTAATGGCTACCTGTTCCAGCAGACTACCACACAAGGGAGGGTAGTCAACAGTCATCTCACGGGTTCCGCTATGCAATCTCGGTTGCGATTGTATTTGAAAGAAGCGGGAGTCGACGAAGGTGAAACTTTTCTATCACACTAACCTTATCAGGGAGTCAGCTAGCCGACACAGTGAGTCATGTTGGTTGGCGCAACGCACTGACTGCCTCTTAATATTTAAGCTCGCTCAAGTGCTGCGTCCTGGAGGCCCCTCTGAATTATTAATTGTCGGCTGATGATTCCTCACTCGTTCGTCCACTTCCTGCTACTCAGACTTTAAACAATTTAAGGCGCTTCCCTTCGCGACCCCCTCTTAAGTTAAGTTTGGGGGTTGTGTTTGTGTCTAGGTTAGGGCTTAGATAATCGAGGGGTCTGCTTATTAAGTATGGGTGTATCGCTGGGGGTTTGGGTTTAGACCTATTTCCTTGCCACTTCCACTCCGTTTGAACATGGTCGCATTTTCCCATTCTTATTTGATGAGCGTGAAAGGGAGGGTCGCGAATAGTATGCTATTTGAAGCCATTAACCTAATAAATGACAACACTGCAAGCTTGTATTAAAGTTTGTGTTTATACTTACAATTCGGTTATAGTGTTTGACATGACCCGGCCAGACTAGCTAGCTGTGCGTCCTTTATGTGAGAATTTTTCATCGAAAGTCCCTAAAAGTCCTGTCAGCCCTAGAATAACTGAACATCTTGTTATTTCATGCAGTCGAAGAAACCTTTGGTTTCGGCATAATAATGGTTAAGAATGGCTCAAATCTTAGCTCCGGTTCCTGGGAATATCGGATCGATCTTGCCTAGCCTCTCTCTGAGAACCAAGTTCGATTCCTAGATCCTGCGGGTGTCGAATGTAATTGGTTGATCCTGTCACGTGTTGTCCATTGAAAAATGGGCTCTTGTATAATCTGATTGGTTAACGGCGAAAAAGTTCGACGTTGGAAAATAATTAAAAAACCAGCCGATCTGGGCTTTCACTCGGGCCACATGAGATTGAAGATAAAAACACTTTCATTTGAAATCCTCTTAGTAATAACCAAAGGGAAGAATTATTAGCTGAATTTAGCAGTCTTTAGGAGTGGCCGGTACTTATTCATGTAACACACGTTTACAATTTAGTCTGCTGTTCTGTTATACTGCAGGTTCCCAGTACTAATAGATGATTGTCTAAAATGTATGTTTATATTTTTTAGTTGTATCATGTCCATCCTGTAATGGAACTATGTCAATTTGTGTTTCTCTGTGTAACTTTATCTGCTGTTCTTGCTATACATGATGAGCCATTACGAGTCCAAATTGGTATTTGTTGGATTAAAGATTATTAACTGAAATGCCTGTTGGATCTCTAATTAAAAGCTTTACCTCATTCCCAAAACTTCAGTCTGCTCATTATATTAGAGAACTATAAAGGGAATTGTTGGAAGCCTTTAATTTCTCGAACCAAAACCTCGGCCGTGAGAGGTTTCTTGTTTAAGTTTACCTTGAGAGTTGAATATTGCTTGGCTCATCATAAACTAATCTGTGCTGAGTGTGTATTTCTGGCTTCGTGTTGGCGAGCGACAGTGTTGCTCTTACAGGTCAGGAGTTCAGATTCTTCAGACTTCGATAGAGGATAGTAACCCATAACTGCTCAACCACAGTATATATATTTGCTAGTAAATCACTATATTTCGCTATAAATCTACCTGTATAACGTACACAGAGAGATTTTAGTGTTGGCCTACCGATCACGGTGTTTGCGCTGGTATGTATTATGACCGAGAGTAAAATGAAATATGATGAAATGTGGCATAAAACCTACGAAACGTACCTCAAACAAGCTGATAGCGTCCGCAGGAATATCTTAAGATGGCGACTGGACTGGAGATAAATCTATTAGCTCCAACAATTTATGAATAATTTAACGCATGCGCAGAAATTTTGCTGCACGGAACAAAGAAAAAATGGCCTGCAGATTAAGACTCGTGCCTACCACAGACAGCCCTACCACAGGCAGCCCGAGTAATAACGGCCTGCAGATTTAGACTTGTGCCTACCACAGACAGCCCGAGTAAATAAAACACTTGCGATTTAAGACTCGTGCCGGCCAAAGGCCTGGCCCGAGTAATCACTTCAAAGAGTTATCAGTCGCAGATTAGATAGTACGTAACTTAGACTCGAGGGGAAAAAGAAGTTATGAATCATTTTATTTGTTTTATAGAAGGCAAAATAACTCCCAAAATCATGTATTTTCTAGTGAAATGTGTGAGCCGATACCGGAAGTCAGTCACCGGATATCGATATGTAGGCTTTTGTCCGCAATGACTGAGTAAATCCGTAGACCGAGTCAAGTCCGAGTCAAATGACCGAGTCACAGTAGGTGAGCGAGCTCTGGCCATTTCCCGACACTAATCTACTCTCGGAGACGGTTAGTTTTTCTTTAAATTTCCGGTTAAGTTTATGTACAATAATATGCGACCTTGTCTATGATGTAATAATCGAGTTTCGTGTTCTCACGGACGAGCTGGAACCACAGGCAGCCCAAGCTAATGATTTGTACAAAGAATGTATGGGATTTTTTTAGAAAAATCAGAAACTGTACTAAAATGGTCAATAAAGTGTGTTGTGAAGTTGATTGATCTTTGGTTTTCTAACGATTTTAGCCTGTTTCGACGATTGTTCTCAGATCTCTGATTTCTCTATCTAAAAAATAATAGAGAGATCTGAGAAAAATCGTCTAAACAGGCTAAAATCGTTAGAAAACCAAAGATCAATCAACTTCACAACACACTGTATTGACCATTTTAGTACAGTTTCTGATTTTCTAAAAATTCCCATACATTCTTTGTACAAATCATTAACTTGGGCTGCCTGTGCTGGAACGAGCCTCGACTAGTAAACGTTACCGCTATCATGGTGACACTCTTAAATATAAAACTCATTCTGTTATTAATAAAATGAGCGGATCTTCCATGACACCATTCCAAACCCTTGCAACACGAGGAGCTTACGGTGTTGAGCACTTTCAGATAGGAAGTGATATCGATTACTATCTTGCCGTATCGAACCGCTACGACGGCACATACGAAATGAACTCAATTGTTTACAAATGGAATGGTAACCGGTGTCTCCAGTTTCAGACTATCGCCACCAAAGGTGTCAAGAGACATGACATACTTTACCATTCGAGACCAAACATTCCTGTGATCTCAAGTTATCAAGACGATAGCTCTTACTCGATCAATTCATTCATCTCATTGCCAGAAATATGAGACAAGATGGCGGCGCACATGCGCATCAGTGTCTAAAATGGCTGTCGATTCGTATAAGAAATTGTATGAAAAACATAAAACTTTTCAAATTTGAAGACTTCTATGTTTGATTTCATATTAGTTCGCCTCGAGACCAATAACTTACGGATTAAGCTGTGTATTGAGGCCACAAACAATCCCTCAGATCGTCGGCAAAGTACTTCCCCGAGAAGTCCATTTCGCCCTTCAAATGTTCCTCGTTTTCCATGTTGTTGTCTGTAATCTGGCTGAATCCATGCACAGTTTGAGGTACAACAGTACGCCAAGTCTTCGGTGAAGCAAATAAGTTCGCCTCGGTGTCAATAAAGCAGTGTTCAATTAATACATCCATATCGCCAATAAAACGTACAATAACACTCCTCCAAAGTACTTCCAAACACGTCTGAGTTTTGTCGAAATAATGTTAGTGCCAGGACGCCATATAGCCTTATAGGATTACATTTCGAAGAAAACTCGACGAGAAAGGAGAGAAAACGTCACCATATTGCTTTCTGTCCGCCATCTTGTTTTGTCAACCTAAATCCTGCAATGTTTGCTGGGATATATTCTGGGTTTCAGAACTTTCTCCTCTAAATTATTGCCGCAAAGGCTGGAATTGGACAGACAGGCGCCGGAGAGATGACAAATCCTAAAAAAATGGCTTTTTAATCACAATGGCTACGTTTAAGCTAATATAACTCTCGTTCCGCTTCTCTATTCTTATTTCATTACAGAAAGTTTCGGTTTTCTTTGCGTTGGAAGGTCTATAAAGAACCTACAGTCTCAATCACTATAAGCCGCCATTTTGAATCGGCTAAAAGCCATTCCGGTGATGTCCATAATTTCTGGCAATGGACAAATGGCAAAATAACAAGCTAAGTTCGTCAAGTTCCAAGACATTGACACAGAAGCTGCTATGGGATGCTCAGCTTTTGTCATTGGAAACCAAAACTTTGTCACGTTTGCCAACTATTATAACTCAGCAAGTAAGTATGCTGTCAAATCAACAGTATTCAAATGGCTGGCGGCCATTTTGTGAAGTTCCAGTCGTTGCAGACATATGGAGCTCATGATGTGCACTACTTTGCGATCAACGGTCTTCATTTCCTTGGATTTTCTTGTGAACAAGCAGGCAGCAAATACAACACTGATTCATTTATCTACATTCATTTACCTCCTCGGATATGAGAGTACCCTATCAACGCATTATCATCAATCAATCAAACAATGGACGGGAAATAAAAAATATAGAAATGAAAATATAGAAACACATTGTAACATGTGATGATATATATTCATTAGTGTCTATATACCTTGTGCCCCTCTCTCTTGGTCGCTATGGTCCTCAAAATCCACTGGTCTCCAGAACTGAGAAGCCACTGATACGCAGAGTCGGAAACAGCTTCAGCGTAGGGCATGGGGGAGCTATAAGAGGCACAATTTATAGTAACGTGAAAGAAAAGATGACCCATAGGTGACCGTGTTTGTCAGATTACTTTTGTAATGCACGACCTAAGACTGGCAAACAAAGTAGGGTAGGCCGTTCCTTTGAAAAATTAGTAATATAAAAAGATTTTAGACGTGTGGCTCAGGGTTCCACACGAGCAAGTTTTCCTTTGACAAGTTTTATATTCTCGTGTGTACAAAAGCAATGGCAAGTTTTTCCTTGACAATTCACCTTTTTATAAACAATGAGACCTGTCAAAGAAAACTTGTCAAGAAAACTTGCAACTTACAACTCCTCCCAGATTTACTAATCAATGTCAGGAGCCCATTACCAGGAGCGTCCATCTTCCCCATTGGGTCTGTTCCCAGCGCAGGAGTAGATGTGGCTATATTTAGAATTGCATTTCGCGCGAAATAAACAAAGGCCATGTTGTCTTAGCTAATCAGTCACTTTCATTATTATTCATTATCATTCTTCTCACTTTCAACGCGGGAATTCGAATTGCTGGTTTTCACTCAATCCCCAGAGATTCAAATGACAAAGGGAAAAGCGGCTAAATACAGGAATGGCTCACTTAATTAATTCATGGAATGACCATATAAACTAACTAAAATTAGCAGTGGTTTTAAAATGTACAAATTTGACAACGTTTGAGCGACGATGGTTGTTTAGTGTAGTGGTTGCGACGTTTGCCATATGTGTGTATCCAATCAAATTTTCAGGGTATTAAATTCACTGATTACCTGTTGGAAATGTGTAATATCAAGCCTTTAAAGGATATCGTTATAACACCTACTCAGTAACATTAGGTTCCTCGCTAAATATTTAACGGTCTGAATTATACAGACAATATAATATTGCATGGGCTGATCAGATTCAGAAGAGTAGTAAACTGCGAACATTCAATCTTGTAAAACGAAGAATAGGTTTTGAGAACTATTTATCTCGAATCTCAAAATAATGTTAAGCATCGTCAAGCGGTGACAAGGCTTAGGATATCTGCACATAAATTTCCCGTTGAATCTGGTCGATACACAAATGTCGCCCATGACTCGCGTGTATGCACAATTTGTAATTAGAACGTAGTTGGTGATGAGGTACACTATTTCTCCGATTGCAATAATAGTAAACTAGTAGTTGTCAGAGATAATTTCCGAAGTAACTTGTTAAAGGTTAATAGCTCGTTCGGTTTCCTTGGCAACAGAGATCTGTTTATGTATTGCCTATCGATGACAGATGATTCTATTGTGAAGCTTACGTCAAAATATATATATGACGTAACAACTATTTTTAATGATTGTAGCTGCCTCGATTAGATTAATATTATGTAAACTATGTATTTCCTAGGTACCAATGATGGTGTATTGGAATAAAGTATTATTATTATTATGAGTAGGAGGAGCGGGGTTCGAGTTCAAGTAAGTTTCTGATTCTTTTTTTACCTCAATATGTTCTTGAGACGTTTTTCTTCAGAACTCTAGCTCTAGGTGGGTAAGATCTTGTTTACTGACCGGTTAGGGTTTTTTATGGTTCAGGGTTGGATTTTAGTTAGTTTATATTGTCATTTCATGAATTAATTAAGTGAGCGATTCCTGTATTTAGGAGCTCGTGACAAAGGGCATGGCGGCCATGTTGGTGCCCCAACAAAAGAAGCTAACGAGGAATCTATTGTTTAAGGGAACCAACATGGCGGCTATGACGTCAAGTGAAAACCAGCAATTCTAAAATGATAGCCACATCTACTCCTGTGCTGGGGCCCCAGCCCATAACATAGGAACGCTCCTGGTAATGGGCTCCTGTCAATGTCGTATGTTTTTGGAGCTGATCCTATTTTGTTCCTCTGGTGTTTTTTTAATTTATATATTCGTGCACACATATTTGTTACATTCGTAATACAAAGACAATTGCTAATTACACAGTATTAAAATAAGAACAAGATATGGTGCTATGTAAAGGATCAAAACCAAGGGTGAGGTCTTTCATTTTAAAGACCGAACCCGCGGTTTTGAACCAACTTAATAACCAGCCACGCCCAATTCCATTGTTCTCATGCAATCACAGTTTTTACACGCCTAACCTATGTGTAATTAAGTTTTGCTAATTGGGTTCCGTTGTTTTATAGAATTAGCAAAAAGTAATTAGTAAAAGTGGATAAATAACGTACTCATTTCCCTAATCGGGCAACCATTGTTACTTAGTCGCATTTGTACTATTGATTGACAGGTTTTACTCCGAAATTTAGTTCTCAACGTGTTTCATCTATGAATTTGATAATGATTTGTCATATGGCAGCAATGATTCACATGATTAGTTTTACAGTTCCCAAATGAGTATTGCGCGTTTAGTTCATATTCATTCACCAGACCGCAGTTCTTCGGTGTTTTCTCGGTTTGCAAAGCTGCGAGCGCCATGGATTTCGACCGCCATGAAAACCAAGAGTCGTTTTTTTTATTTAAACATATAATGTCCTAGTGTTTGCCTCAAGAGTACCAGGTGCTCATCTAGGAAACTCACACTACCGTTACAATTACATTTTTTTACAGCGAGTAAGGTAGAGAAAAAGGAAACGACTTACAATATTGATAGATAAGGCCGAGGAAACAGAAAGCAGGAACAATAGATCGCAATAAGTAAATAATAGAAAATAATATGTCAAATTGTATTGTGATAATTAAAAAAACTTACAGGGACCAAAACCAATCACTTTTGCATCACTATAAAATTGATAATACTACTCTAAAGCCAGTTAAATTAATGAAAGCGCTTTGTTTCAATAATATAAAACTGTATTGCTTTTAAAATGGTTCCAGCGGGTACCTAAGAAGGCTAAAATGGAAGCGCCGGTGGACGAAGTAGAAGACAAGAAGAAGGAGACGAAACAAGCTTTGATGGAGAAAGTCAATGAAAAAAAAGTATAATCCTTAACTTTTTTGTAAACTAATGCGCGACAAAACCTAGTGGTGTAAATGTAGAAGTTGAATGTGTGTTAAAAGTGAAAGTGCAAGAGCCTATTGTACTGGTCTGTAGAAATGTATTGCGTATCAGACGAATTTTGTATAATTTCGTATAAATTCAATTCAGAAGCTGAAAATTTATAAAGTAGTACTTTATGTTTGATATGTTAAAAGTGTAAATTCAAGAGGAATTGTACTGCAAATAAAATGTATTGTTGTCAGATTAATTTTGTGAATAATTTATTCAGAGAGCAAAGTTGAATTCAAAACCCAGGGGAGGACTATATGTTAAAAATATAGACATGTCCTTGAATGCAGGTCTTCCCATGAGGATCAAAACCTGCATAGAACAATGGAATTGGGACGTGGCTGGTTATTAAGGAGAGGATAGTGGCGAGTCAGTGTGTGATTCACTAGTACTGAACAAGGATGATCACATTGGATTTGCGTTGAAGTACAAAATAATTATTTTCCATTTGTTTTCAAATTTCATGAGTGTCTTTGACGTTTAATAGAACAATATGTTTTTCTATGTTTAGCTTTTGATTAAGTAATCAATAAGGAACACAGGAAAATATTTTTGTGTACAACATGAAGAGTAAAGGGAATACTTGCGAAGTAGAATTAGATAATTAAAAATGTAGCTTTGCTCGTATTTACCAACAAATCCGTAAATGATAGCAGGGGAGGATCCAGGATTTAAAAAAAGAGAAGGGGGGAGGGGTGTGGCTGCACCCCTTTATATAAACAAAATATGAATATTATCGTTTTCCCTCTATCAGGTTTTGCGACTAGCTTTCCAATAATACTAATCGCAATAATAAGTTAACACGAGATTATCCTTCCCCGTTGTGCGATTTAAGATAATAATAATAATAAAAATAATAATAATGGTTTATTGAATATAAAATCGCACAACGAGTAAATTACCTTATATTTTACAAGTAATAAAGAAAACTAAGAGTATAAAAATGGGAAACTGGCACTTACAATCATATCTATAACTTATACCGGAGGACTGGATCCGGTTTACAAATAACACATTACTGTGTCCTACAAGCCAAATTAAAATATTTTACAATAAGTTAAGCTAAGATTACTATTATAGAATTGTATATGAACAAGTTAGTTAGTAGACTTATTAAAACACATCGCAGGAAAAAAGTTATCTTGTACCTTTGCGATTGGTGCCGGCAAGCGCCAAGTCTAAAATCACACTTGGTGATCGTTCATTTAAGGCTGACGCACCTAAGCTGTGGAACAAATTACCCTCCGAACTAGGTAATGTAAGTAACCTGCCAAGCTTTAAATCTCAACTTAAGACTTACTTGTTTAAACTAGCCTTTGATCTATAGTTTGTTTATATTTATTTATTATTTATTTAGACGTATATGTAATGCGCGCATGAACATATTCACATGTAATGCGCGCAATATAAATTAATTATTATTATTATTATTACTTAGGCAAACTAAAGTTTTGGTTATTGCGCAACTCTCGGCCGTGCGCGGCTTACTTGAGTGTCAGGCAGAAGGTGGTGGAGACGTGAACTAGGGATTTTTAGCTTCCTGAATACTTTAGAACATAGTTCATGCCTCCTGGTATCAAGGCGAAAGCAGTTACATACATGTAGAGTGAGTGCTTCAGAGTAACGTTCATATGGATGGACAATTCGTAAGGCTCTCTTTGGACAAGCTCGATTTTGACAGTTAATGTAAGTAGCACGGTAGCCTGGTATGCCAAACAGCACAACTATATTCAAGAATGGAACGCACCAACGAAAAGTAAATCAGAACAAGATCGGAAGGAGGAACACCACTGCGGCTAAGAGGAGTCTTAGAATATGAAGCCGTTTAGATGCCTTATTCACCATATTGTTGATATTGTCGACCCACTTTAGATTATGTTGAAGCGTTAAACCGAGGACCCTATAAGATGAGACACGTTCAACCGGTTGATCATTAATATTGAGATAAGTGGCCTCATGTTGATGACGGAGCTGAGGAAACTAATGGACGGCATCTCTTTACATTTAATAGGATTAAGTTCCATATGAGATGAGAACTGATGATAGAAGGAACTTCACGATATCATCGATATCGAAAGTATTCGGCACCCTTGTTTTTCATAATGTTATACAGTTCACGATGATTAATGTTAAAACAGTGATGAAGCCGGGCATCATCCTCCAAGCCTTGGTTCACTCCAGCTTCCCAAAAATATTTTGCCATTCCAAATGCGGGGTTGCTAACCTTCGCCACCCCTGGATCCGCCTCTGCGAAAGGGTCATCATGCATACACCAATGACTGAGCACTCAGGTGACAGTTTTCTGGCATCGCTTTATTTGGTATCTAAGCAACTGACCTTTACCTATGAAGGAAAAGCGTCACGTTCGCTATCCACAACTGCATCCCCAACTATTTCAGGTCATGACGAGTCTGCGGTACGTCAGCGTCCCGCTGTCACGTTGTAATTTTTGATTGAATATAAAGCTATTGTATACGGATTGAACTTGAAAATAATCCCGTCCAGTATTTCAAAGGCGCTTAATTTCACTGCCTCGAAAATATAGTTTATGTACACAATTCCAATATGAGAAGAGCTATAACTCTATAGAGTATCAAAGAAAGATTTGAATCAGGTGATATGTTCACTCTGAGAAAAACCAACCAACTCGACGTACTGTTGAACCGAATCAAGTTTCATTCGGATCACAAGTATGGCTCTGAGACAATGACGTCTGCCACACATATGTTATCCACTGTAAGTGAATCGAACTGAAAATGCATCGTAAACGCAGTAAACCAGCTGGATATATATATAAAGTGTGTAATGACTTACAATACAATTTGGATCGAATCCCTATTCTAGTTTTCTTCAAACTGACAAACAATGTTAGCCGAGAAATCGAATATTAAAAGTCGATTTTACTGATTTCGGTTATTACGCTAGCAGCTGGTAAATTCGAATCGAATGGAAAATATATATTTTTCTATATTAAGTGACCTCGATGCTCGCTTTTAAAAATAGGCTTGAAACTTAGAGAATCCAGCTATTGTTCAATTTAGTGTTGATTTCAAGAACACCAGGTTAATCGAGGACTCGATTTATTCAGTATGATGCAGCAGTTTGCATTAGTAATAAGATAAGATAGTGATATATAAGGGAGCAGGTCAAAACACATGCTCTCTCCACGGGGGTGGGGGCTGCTGCCAGCCATCTCCTCTGGAGAGAAAACTCAATATTATAAACTAATTGAGATTTTGAGACGCCGATACCGAATTATATTGCCGGCCAGTTGGGAGAAAATATATTCCGTATTGGGCGGAGTCGCGCAGCGACGAAGCCCAATACGAAGAATATATTTTCTTCCAACGCCGGCAATATAATTCGGTATCGGCGTCTCGCCTGTCACGCTAGTAAAACTGTCGCCAGCTCAGATTCACTGTCAATCTCCCGCTTGGTATTCCTTCATTTGAGTTTGAGTTTATTTCACACCATGATTTTCAAAAAATTATACGATATAATATTAAATAACAGACTGTAAATACACACACACAGACACACACATTACAGTAGGAAAAAGTACCTCACACTCAACATTAATAATTGGGGTAAGGGCATCAATACGATGCCCTTAAATCTGCTCGTGATAATTATTACTAGAAAAAAAAATAAGAGGAACATGTCTGCCAATTTAATGCATAATAAATATCAATATTGGGAAAGCTTTTTTAGTTATTTTCTGGAATGAATCATTTTAATTCGAAGAGGTAAGTTATTCCAATAATAAAGACCAGCTATTACTGTGGGGGAAATTTTCTCAAATTTAATCGATATCGTTCAATGTAAAAAAATTGATTAGTAGAGCTTCTTGTTTGGTAAGAGTGTTGTTCTGAGACATATTTCATATTAATTGAACAGCTTTTGCTTTCGGTCATACATTCATAAATGAAAAGACGTATTCATTTTATATCTAATTCACTACGAATTTAGACATATCATTCAGAAGTGTTGTCATTACGGAATATTTTTTTAACCAGCTAGAAATCGCTTGGTAAATCATCGCTTTAGTGAGAACCGAGACCTCTTAGTTAGAGGTTAACAATTTTGTTGATTTTTAACAAAAAAAATTCAATGCATTCGAACGTATTTTTTAAGTCCAATAAAAATAGTTTTTATATTGATTACGGGACTCTCATGCTGTTCATACAAGTTGTGGCTGTATACAGAAACCTCAAAATCACTTATATTTATCCTCGCTAGGAAGTGTGAGGAAAATGTCAAGTCACATTTGGATACATTTACGTGATAAAACGTCCTTTGATCTACTAGAATTAATCGGGGCGAAACAACAATCACTCGAAATTTGATCAGAGAAACCATCGTAGTGACTGAAAGGTAGGAGATTACAGTAAACATGGAGGCCATAAGTGACAATTTGTAGCTCTTTTTATTGCAGCTTGGGAAGCTAGGATTATTCGTTTAAACTTGATAGAACACGAGTTTATAGTAACCTGAACATAGTTTAGAAAATGAATCGAATGAAGCAATTGAGATTTGTTAAAATACCGTCTCATAATCTAACTTCAAACACAAACTTCCATACAAAACTCCCGGCTCTCTCGATAATTTAACTGTTGCTCAATTTTATTAATTACGATCGATTAAGTTTATATTTCGAAAACAACATGCCCAGGTATTCCTTTTCGTTTCCTAGTTTGATATTTTTTATTCAATTCATTTTGGTTATACTGATGCATTTAATTTTATGGCATCTCAAAAGAAGGAGGATAAAAATACATTAGAACATAACATTAAACAATCACGAACGTGAATTTTCATGGAAGTGTTTAAATATTAATACAACTTTAATTTATGTTTGCTCTAACCTGTACAATCATGGTATGAACGTTTAATATAATCATGCACATAGTTGGCCAAGTGTAAGATTCTGGCGGTTTCCTTATCTCATTCTTTATCACCCTGGAAAAAAGGAAAAAGTCAGATTGATCATCTCGTAGCTGCCATTTACCCGTTAATCATGATTTGTATTTTGTTTGTTTGGTTTTTCGTTTTAATAACGCTTCTCTTACTCCAGGAGATGTCGACAATGGAAATTATTTGACGCCTTAATAAACGATAAACGTGGAAGGCAGCAAAGACCTATTACTGTGGGGGGAAATTCTCTCAAATTTAATTGATATCGTTCAATGTAAATATTTTGATTTGTAGAGTTTCTTGTTTGGTAAGAATGTTGTTCTGAGACATATTTCATATTAATTGAACAGCTTTTGCTTTCGGTCATACATTCATAAATGAAAAGACATGTATTCATTTTATATCTATGTCAGGAAGTTTAAATAAGTACATTAACTTTAATATAATATGGAGTGATATGCTCCATGAGGGTTTCTGCCGTCAAATTGATCTTCTTCAGCTTTCCCCATATTAACGGACATGTAAAAGGGTTCTCAGTCCAGCAGAAAGACTCTCCAGCTAGGATATTCTGTCGTAAAACATGCCTTAGCTGTGTGTTCGGAGTTAAGGTAGACTCGAAGTACTCAGGTGACTCACTAGACAGATTGCGGCAGTTGTTGCGGCCCTTTTCACTACATATTTAGGCAAAAAAGATCATAATTCACTACGAATTTAGGCATATAATCCAGAAGTGCTGTCATTATGGAATAAACCAGCTAGAAATCGCTTTGTATGTCATCACTTTAGCGAGAACCGACACTTCTTAGAGTTAGGGAGCGGTCATTAATTACTGGGGGGGGGGGGGGGGGGGGGGGGGAAGGGGGCCGGTAAATTTAGGGGGAGGGCTAATATTTTTTGGGCTTCGATTTGGGGAGGGTCACACATTTTTAGGCGCCTGTTTTAACAATGAAACTTTTACAATATTTTTAAGCTACTTCAATCGACCATTCAGCTCCACCTTGGAAATGTCCCTTAACCAGCAATCAGCGCGTGCTGGATGCTGCTAATGGGCAACGTTCGAGACTTCGAACATTATGCTTGATAACGAGGTTTTCAGGAGTAAAACAAAATAAATGCTTTCCTCTTTCGTCATTTTTTTATGTTTTGGGGAGGGCCAAGAGTTTTGGGGCTGATGTTTTGGGGAGGGCCAACAGTTTGGGTCCTCGTTTTAGATATTTTACCGGCCCTTGAGATTTGTTAAAACACCGTCTCATAATCTAACTTCAAACACAAACTTCCATACAGAACTCCCTGCTCTCTCGATAATTTGACTGTTGCTCAATTTTATTAATTACGAACGATGGAGTTTATATTTCGAAAACAACATGCCCAGGTATTCCTTTTCGTTTCCCTAGTTTGATTTTTTTGTTCATTTTATTTTGGTTGTAATGCATTTAATTTTATGGCATCTCAAAAGAAGGAGGATAAAAATACATTAGAACATAACATTAAACAATCACGAACGTGAATTTTCATGGAAGTGTTTAAATATTAATACAACTTTAATTTATGTTTTCTAACCTGTAAATCCATGGTATGACGTTTAATATAATCATTCACATAGTTGGCCAAGTGTACGATTCTGGCGGTTTTCTTATCTCATTCTTCTATTTTTATCACCCTTGTAAAAAGAAAAAAAGGCAGATTGATCATCTCGTAGCTGCCATCTACCCGTTAATCATGATTTGTATTTTGTTTGTTTGGTTTTTCGTTTTAATAACGCTTCTCTTACTCCAGGAGATATCGACAACTCTTACTCCAGGAGATATCGACAATGGAAATTATTTGACGCCTTGATACATGAAACGTGGAAGGCAAGAAATAAATTATGTAACAGCAAACAAAAAACATGAAAAACTTTGTCTTATCCTGGAGAATTGACAGCATGAACAATCTGCGGGGAAATCTAGCGGTGAATTAACAATGTATATCTATATAGTGGGGAAGAATGAGGTACTTTAACAGCGCTTATTTTCACATTTCGGAGGAGTATATCTCGAAACCCCGGCCCAGTTCCAAATTAAGGCAGAGGGAATCTCGCAACATGTTCCCCTGAACATATTCCCCTTGACATATTTCCCTGGACATATTACCCTCGACTTATTCCCCTGGTCTTATATGTAAACATTACTAATATGTGATTCAATTAAATGACTTGCAGTAAAAGGTGCTGGTGCTGGTCATAAAAAAATGTAAAAGTGCGGTTTTTTAAATTTTCTGTTAATAATAATAATACTTTATTCACATTTCACACTATTTTTACAATGTTTCAAGTATAATATATCTGGTTTTTATAGAGATTACAATAAATGTATAAATAAACTAAATATATGGCGTTTAAGGAAATGCCTTAAGAATCTAAATAAACCGTGAAGTTTTCGAGTTAGACACTAGTCTTGTTCTGTATTATTTTATATGAAGACATCAACACGAACATATATAATTTTCACACTAACAATAATAAGAAATCACACTAGAACAATAACTGATGACTACATAAGCTAATTTGTCCAGAAATGACGAATTTAGCCCCAAAAAAATGACGCAGCAACTTTAGACAAGACCGGTCGCCATCTTGGTCACGCACCCAGTACCTAAAACCACATTAAGTAGTATTTAGTGGAATTAATATTGAGGTATTGTGCTTATATGTTTCGCTATTCGCCGGAATGTTATATATTCAATCCAAAAAAGTTAAGAATGAACAGGATTGGAGATTTACAAGTTTACGAAGGGTAAGGATGAGACTTATATACAGTAAAAGGAGGACCGAATACTTTTTTGATTTTGATCAATATTACTCACATCTCAAGATAGTAACATTGTACTGATTGAATTGTAGGTAATACAAAACCAGACAGAAATAATCTGCAAACAGATATTTTACCGGGATAATATATAGTAACATTTTTCTGGGAATCTAATAGAAAATGTCGAGAATTGGAAGTCTCGGGGAATTTACCGGGGAAATATCAACAATATTGGGACATTGCGGCACAACATTTTCGGGAAGTGTGGCTTCTTCTGTCCGTGCGTTTTGCAAATGTAAAAAATAGATCGCGACAAACGGGGGAAATTATGCGGATAATTCGTGATTAACGCATGGCACTGCTCTAGCAGGCTTTCTTAGAATTGTCCAGTCCCAAGAGACCATCACCATGGTCTCTTGCCAGTCCCTAGAATGTTCTGTGATAAGAAATATATATTCCAAAGTTCCCTATTAGGTACGAGTTTTGCACTAAGCATAAAATGTTAAAACATTTTAATGCTTTGAACTACATAAACCTAAGAGTTTTGTTTCGATAGTGAATTTAACGAGTCAAAATACCATCCAGTAAAATACTAACTGGGATTAGTTGTTCGTGAAAAAAATGCAGCATGATATGTCTTGTAAAATCAGCCTTCAATTCTTTGAATATTCATACGCATCAAAGATATACAAACTCTGTTAACTTGCTGGAACGTGAATCCTAGATAAAGAAACAAAAGTAAATATGACCTTGTGTTTAGAAATGGAAAAACTCGGAAAAACATGTTTCCCTTTACGAAGCATATAAAAATGACGGTTTAGTGTGGGAAAATCACTATAAGACAGACAGCCTTTAAAGTCAACTTGATTTCAACTGAATCTGGGTAAGATCGCGTTCTGACACATAGAGAGAGGGCAAAATGTATGTTCGTTTTGTTGTAGCGACATTGGTGCTGGTGATTGTGATGATGGAGAAGACTGAGGGAAACTCTCAACAGGTAACTGTGGTTTAATGTTTATTGTCTTACCACTTTTCGGTTGAGAATAATTAACTAATAGCTTTGTATTTACGGAAAGACAATGTGAAATAAAGTATGTATTTTTTTCCTGTTTTAGCGAGGAGAGTCCTGTGGACATGAAATTTTATTCCCAGTTTTCGGTTGAAAACAATTAACTAGTAGCTTTGTATTTTCGGAAAGACAATGTGAAATAAAGTATGTATTTTTTCCCCTGTTTCAGCGAGGAGAGTCCTGTGGACTATAGTTATCACTTAAACTGGCATGGCAGAACAATGCCTGCAAATAGACTGGATCATAATATCATCCAATATAGCGGCTCCATTCAAAGACACGTCTTCTAAGAATATTTTTCGGGTTACCTGTGTTTAAATGATCGACTGGAGAGTGCTAGAGCCCACCCCCGGGCCTCCTGTGGTAAAAAAGATGGTCAATCGAGTTCAAAACTAAAGAAGCCTGCAGAGGATGATAGATCCAATATTTTATTTCATTTTATTAGAGATCTGTTGGTCAGGGAAAGTCTTGTACTAACATCGATGTCAACACTTTCCTCAAGTACTGCTGTAAGGACGGAAGAGATGGTGGGTACAAATCGCCCTTTTTATAACACTCGGATTAAAAACTCTTTCTTCATTTTCTAGTCATGTTACAATAGTCCTATATTTCTCTTATTGATTGTTGTTTTTGATGATCTCAGGTCGTGATGGCAAGGATGGTCGAGATGGTAAAACGAGACGAAAAGGATCCAAGGTATAGTTGAATTATTGAAAAGTATTTCTGAATAGAAACAGTTCGCGGTTAATTCCAACATTTTGAAGCGGGGCGCGAAATAGTGTTTGTATGGGAATCCGACGCCAAATAGAATCTTTAAAATCGTATTTATGAAATATTCTTCAGATACAAACTTAAGATACCAGGTAAAAGATTAACTGATCGAAATTTGAGGGATGTAGCTGTGCTGGGAAGCGTGCACTCGTGTTTTCCATACATTTGTCTGTAAAACGAGTCAGATTCCACGGGAAAATTTACAGACAATGTACGGAAAACTAAAAATACGAGTGCACGCTTCCCAGCACAGCTACATCCCTCAAATTTCGATCAGTTTATCTTTTACCTGTATCTTAAGTTTGAATCTGAAGAACATTTCAGAAATTCGATTTTACGGATTTAGTTTGGCATCGGATTTCCATACGAACAGAGTATTTCGCGCCATGTTTGCACTACTTTCAAAATGTCGGAATTAACCGCGAACTAGTCTATAAACTCTTCTCTACCATAAATAACCAACCTAATCTTTAAAAAAAAATAGAACAAAACTAAAGGAATGATTCTATATTTCGGTTAAGGGAGCTAAAAAGGCAGTCTATAACAAGAGAGAATGAGGTAAGAGAACGAATCCCCCATACATGGGTCCTGTCCCAATGTAATTATTTGAAATCTAGTTTTAGGCCTGGTTACTTTTAAAAGATACCTGATTGGCGTAAAATGACGCTCATGTTCTAAGGAGTGGTTTATAATGGTGCTATGAGGACCCATGCAGTGGATATCAACAATGGGCAGCCTATGGTAGCCTACCAGAACGAGATAAAAATAACTTACATCACGTGTTGTGAAGCTAAAAATAGATTTCAAATAATTATCACGAGGCATGGGGATTCGTTCTCTTACCTCATCTTCTCTTGTCTATTAGAGTCATTATTTGCACAAATCACACTTTATATCCACCAAAGAACTTTCAATCATTGCTTTAATACTTTCAGATTATTTTCTTATATATATCTTTAAAATGTATTTGTCAGGGGCGGATTCAGGATTTTGTGAAAGATGGGGGGGGGGGGGGGGGGGGGGGTGTTTCAAAAGGATTTTTTTTAATCTAGAAATTTTAAAATTGTATTTACAGTGATTTTCAGGAATCATAGTAGCAACCCCCAAAACCACTCCCCTCGATCCGCTAGTGTTTGTGTACTATAAATATTTATACAGAAAAATATATAACATAGTATTTTTTTTAAGGGAGAGCAAGGATTGAAAGGGAATACTGGACCACCAGGAACTTGTAGCTGTAACAATGAGGTAAACTATTTCTTTATATAATAAAAATATTATGGTGTCGATTTTAACAAATATTTAGAGCACAGCAAATACTGTTTTTAATAAAATATTGGTACGAGCGGGTTTTGTTGGATCTCCTAACTTGGGTCGCTCTAGTTTTCGTTTATGTTTCCACTAAAAAAAAACTCACATAACAGCATGTACCACAAATACTTTTATAACATAAACTTGGGGAACATCCTAAGAACGCGCGATTTCATTGGTTGAAAGTGTTGAACTCATCGGGTTTCGTGTTTTTTTTATATAACACGCTCGCGTGAGAGAAACGCGTAGAAATAAATTTATATTATAAAACAAGTTTAACACGGTTTTCCTATGTCCAAAAATGTCATTTGGAGGTCTTGAATAGTTGCTAAATTCCGCTGGTGCACTCCACAGCTTTCAATACCTTGAGTATGCATATATTTTAGAACATGGAAAGCCATATTTTATTGTTAAATAATGCACTTAGCTTTGTCAATACATCAGACTAATAACTTATTTTATTTTATAACTTATCCATGTTAACTATTTTAATCTCAGATCGAGGAAATGCAGTCTAACATGACAGAACTTAATCAAAGACTAGGTTAGTATATGTCAGTATTCGCGACATCGGGCAATTTGGTGAAAAGTTTGAAAACACATGTGATTAATCCTTAATTTTCGAGGACCCATGCGATTACTTGGTTATAACAGAGAGGGGGAAATTTTCCGGGAAAAAGACAAAATCTAATCTAAAAAGCAAAATCTATGGATGTGTGCTCAATGGAAATCTGATTCAACATGACCGCGACCCTTTCAAACTTAGTGTGACCCGCTCTGTCAATCAATTACATGTACATTCTGATGATAATAACGGTAAATGAGTAGAAAAAATATAACAATCCATTTTCGATTTTTCTTGAATAGTTTATTCGGAATTGCAGTAAAATAAATATATCTTTATATATTTTTATAAACTGGGGAGGATTTTCCAACTGGTGAATTGAACGCGTGAAAAGCTTACTAGAGTTAACATCATTAACTCAACAGAAAAAGAGTGTTTTGAATGAAATTCTCCGAAACTGCTCGGTTTTTTTTAACTTGATAACTATACTTTGTAATTACAGAGGTTTAAAGCGGGAACAAGAAGCTTTTGTACTTATTTTCTCAAATAAACAAATGTCAAAATCAAGGTCAAACTGAGTCAACTTTGAAACATCAAGAAGACAATAACAATCTTTTATTTAACACTTACGAGATACAGATGACATACAAATTAGCAGAAAAGGAATTACAAATTGATAAGTGCAAGCCACCTGTAATAACCATTAGGGCTAGTCTAGACAGGTGGTCATTAAATATGTTCTATACAAATTAAGGATGTCCGGAAAGGTTTACAAGATAAACTTAATAAAATAAAGATAATAATACTAATAATACCAATTTACGAATAATACTAATATGATACTAAACAGGAAATGAATGATATAATATATAAATATGTAAATATGTAAGTAGAAAAATGCATACAGAGACCCGAAAAATCAAATGAGAGCAAACAGTGCCAGTAGTAAGTACTCCAAATTGTCAGATAAATAGAAATTGAAACTAGTAGAAGCCAATTAACAACCAAAAAAAACTTATTTTAATATTAAACATTCCATAATTTGTACGTAGAGTGAAGGTAGATTTAGATGCTAAGTGTGTCCTGTACTGGTGCTTACTAATGACGAGTGAAAATATCATTAAAATTGTCTGGGAGTTTCCTCTAACTGTACTGATGCATAAATAGTGCATGCAGTAAGCAATTTAGTTAAATTCCTGTCTTATTGATATATTCGTAATTCCAGAGAACCGCCGCTGGCCCCATGCGCGCAGGTTCATTCCGGCAACCAGTTCATTACAAATGACACAAATGAAATTAACTCAAATCTAAATCTTGGACTTCCAAAGACCATAGGTTTTTAATTTACCGCCATTAATATATAACCAGTCTCCCAAAACATGTTGACCAACTTAGAGTCTATATGCTCACTGAACCTGTTGAAACGGGTCTAGATAGCAGCATCAATAGCAACGAAATGGGTATACCCGAATATGTGTGCTAGAAAGAAATGACCGAAACAGAAATGGAGGAGTGGCACTATATATCAGAAATGTTATTAACTACGATTGTGACAACACTCTGATTCTGCCTGGCTGATATGTCTGCAACCAACATGCCCCATTGAGACACAAAAGGGTGCGAACAAGCCATCCCCTTGGTTAACATCTGAATAAGCAATCTAATGTGTGAGAGGGATGGGTTAAAGAAGACAGCTGAAAGGATCAATACAGATAGAATCTGGCAGGATTATAAACACATAAACAATATTTAAATATCTGCAAAAACAGAATATTATAGCTTGTACTTCAGAGAACATACTAAGAACATAAAACAGACATGGAAAGGGATTAATAACTTGCTGGCAAAAATCTAAATGCAACATAAATTAAAAACATTACATGTAACAATAAAAACCATACTACTTCGGAATGAATCAGTAATGTTCTTAACGCTCACTTTACAGAAGTAGGGCCTCAGCTAGCCTATCAACTACACCCTTCTGTAAGGCAGTATTTCGACTATATAACTTCTACCGAACATTCGTTTACTATTGAAGAGACATCAGACAATGAGGTTGTTAAACTGTTGAAAGCCCTGCCATTAAATAAAGCATGTGGTTAAGATCGTATTTCAACTAGGGTGTTAAAGGAGGCAGATAAAATAATAGTTCCACCACTTACTTCATATTTAACCACTTACATTTTTATTTGCACATGGATGTTCCCAAGCGATTGCAAAGTTGCAAAGGTGATGACAAGAAATGCATTCCCGATAACTATAGACCTATCTCTGTTTTGCCTGCCGTCACTAAACTAATAGAAAGGATTAGTTTTAATCAACTTTATAGCTATCTGACAGAGCTTGGTTTACTTATAGATTTACAATCTGGCTTCAGACCCTTACATTCCACATTGACTGCTCTGCTAGATGCCACAAATGATTGTTTTTTAAACTTAGATAAGGGGTCTCTTAAATGGAATTATCTTTTTGGACCTAAAAAAGGCATTTGACACCATGGACCATAAAATATTATTAGGGAAATTGAAACTATATGCATCTGCCAAGCAAGTCTAAACTGGTTCACTTCCGATCCTATCTTACAGAACGAACACAAAAATGTTTGTGGATGGTGTACTGTCAGATAGCTGTAAAATTAAATGCGGAATACCACAAGGATATATCATTGGACCGCTATTCTTTATAGTTTATATAAATGATATTCCATCTTGTGATCTCTACTCTAAAGTACGGATGTTTGCAGATGATACTAGTCCAACTATTGCAAATACTTACTGATGAGAACATCTTAGAGCAACAAATGAACCACGACCTTTGTGAAATACATACATGGTTAAAAGCTAATTAACTCAGTCTAAATGTGCGGGTCAAAACAAAATACATGATAACAGCTAGTCACCATAAAATAAAACATCTTGAGTATCCGTTTCAAATTCAAGTAGATCACAAACCCTTGAAAAGAGGAAGAGACATACAAATATCTTGGAGTTAAGATCGGTCAATATTAATCTTAAACACGGAAAGATCAAGTAGACACAATTTTTAAAAAGCTTCAGGGTGGATAGGATAGAGTCAGGATCTTGTAGCTCTTGAAACGCTAATTACAATGTATAATTCCCTTGTACTACCGTATTTCAATTACTGTAGTGCAGTATGGGGAAACTGTGGAAAAGGGATATCTGACATACTCCAAACTCTCCAAAATAGAGCTGCCAGGGTGGTCACCTTTTCCAATAGGCGGTCAGCTGAGTTGTTGAACGAACTTAAATGGGATAATCTTAAGACAAGAAGATCAAAGCAACTAGCTATATTAATTTACAAAACTATAAATGGGAGCACTCCAAATTATTTGAAGGAAATCTTTAAAAGTACAACTTTTATACATTCCCATAATTTAAGAAACTCAAGCTATAATGTTTCTGTACAAAGACCACACACTGAAACGCTGAAGCTGAAAAGCGCTTAGCTTTCATTATAGAGGGGCTGTTCTCTGGAATAGTTTATCTAATGATATAAGAAGACAGACAAACATAACATCATTTTAAAATACGCTATAATTTAGGGTAAATAAGTAGTTTAAACGAAGAATTGTACAATATATATTAGGATAATATATTTTAGGGATTTATACTTTTTGGTAATTCATATTTAGAACAACACAACTAGGGATCCATATCTATAATTTTATTACTAGTTCATGTATGCACGGCTCTCTGGAACAGCATATGATGAGACACCGTGTTAAAATAAAGATTATGTATGTATGTATGTATGTATAGAGGGAATGATGTCAGGAAATTTTAGCAAATTGAGTTTCTTAAAAAGAGGTAGATGTACACAGGAAAAAAAACATTAATGAGAATTTGCCAAAACCCATATAGCATTAATTTAAAGAGTTCCACTTTTCCAGGGAAAGTGGAACACTTCCCATTAATATCAGATGGGTTTTGGCAAATTCCCATTAATGTTTTTTTAATTTCCTGTGGTATGCGCCCGGAAATCAGATTAAGTGATTTTACGAATAGCTTTCTTTTGCAGAATTACAAATTACAATGGATTGATGTTGGTTTTATGTGTTTTTCCATATCAGAATCACATATGTAAGAAATGGAAAAATGACAGAGTAATAGACTTGTGTAATTATGTGGGTATTAACAAAATGACGAAGATTTAATAGTATGCCAAACCTCTGGAGATTTCTTGGATAGCGCATGCACATGATCCTTCCAATTAAAGTTGCGATCCATAAAAAATCCTAAATATTTAATACTTTTCTTTTCTACAATTACTACAATTACTTTATCGTTAATTTTAAGGTTTATTGAGTAATTTACTTTCTTTTGGGGAGGGTGAAATATAACAAAATTAGATTTATCAATATTTAATGATAACTTAATTGTTAGCACATAACCATTCATTGATATTACACAACTGTTCATTCAAATTTGTTTCTAAACATTGAAGACTTTAATTTGATGTAAACAAAATAAATTGGAATCATCTGCAAAGAGATGAAATTCTATGCCAATTGCAACGTTATTGAAGTCATTTATGTATACGAGGAACAATAGGGGTCCTAAACCTGAACTGTGAACTGAACTTTGTGTGATATGAGCAAAACCATTCTTTTGCGATACCTCCTATTCCATAGTTCTCAAGTTTTTCCCCATTAAAATTGAATGATTAACAGTGTCGAATGCCTTACTTAGTTCGAGAAATATGCCACAGGAGTGAATCTTATTTTCAATAGCTTTTTGAATTTTGTCAGCAGGATTGCATGTGTTGTAGAATGATTGGTGCGAAAGCCAAATTGACCATGAAAGAGTATTTGGTTTTTCTCAAGGAATTTTACCAATCTATTATATATTAATTGTTGAAGAATTTTGTTAAATACTGAAAGCAAAGAAATAGCACGGTAGTTAGAAAATCTCTAGGTCCCTTTTTATAGACAGGAATAACTCTTGCTATTTTCAATTTATCTGGCACAACACCAGTTGAAAAAGACCAGTTAAGGAGGTACGCCTGGGGCCCAGACAAGAGAGATTTAAGGGTCTTCAACAGCTTAGCATTAGTAGGGATACTAAATAAGCCAACTGATTTAGATGGATTTAAATTACTGATTTCAGTGACAAAATAGACAGCAAACAGTACAGTGTCCATTCAAAAGATCCTTTGGAATTTTTTGAAATAACACTTAACGTATTAGTTGACCTATCTGTTGTCATGAAATGGTTGTGAAATCATTATTTGTTTGCTTTTTGGAGCAGAAGTGTACTGACGCGAGCTGAAGGCGAACTGAACATTCTCTGCAAACTTTGACCAGCGCGAAGCATGTTGCTATTATAAGCAATCAACTCTCAATCAGACGCCACTAATCAGGCCCTTGATTAAGAAAAAAAATGCCTGTTCGTAAGCCAATCAGAATTCTATCAGTAATTATGTTATAAGTATAGTATTATAAAGTTCATTGTTCACGGGCGCAAGTGTGGTTATGGTCCGAGCAGGGGTCATTTAGCCCGAGCATCATCATCATTTATTACGAAAAAACTACCAATTACAAACATGTATAAAAAAAACACCACTACACAAAGCTACGCTACGCTACACTACTACCAATACACAACTTCACATAATTAGAAATATAGTTAAATAGATGCCATATTATTATAACAAAAAAAACTAGCGTTGTAGAAAAACAGTTTTTAAACTATTTAAAAATAGAAGCTGAAAGCTTATTATATTTAGACTGTCTTTTTGTTTGCTTTAAAGACCCTGTCTCCGAGCCCATGGTGCTTTGCGCCAATGTTATTATTAGTTTGTTTATCAACGACCGCATAAATTAAAGGCCAGCTTTTAGTAGAACTAAAATGCTCTCGATTGTTTATAAGTTTCATAAAAGAAGTACACATACACTTTTGATAACGAATTTCATAATTTCTACCGGATTAAAAACCCAATCGAGCCCACGAATTTTCTCCGGATCTTCGAATATGATTTTAACAGTACTCGGCAGGAAGCCAGTTGTTCTGTCTAATAAGGTTTACGAGTGCGACTTTTCACAACTCTACAAGCAAACACATACTCTTGCTACCTTGTTTTCATGTCTCCAGTATTGCTTAGCTGTATTTGAAGATCTCTACTTTCCTTGCGAATGATATATTTTGAGTGCAAAATGAAATGTAGTACTCGCACTCGAGTCAAACTCACAGCGAAGTAACAGCTGAACTCGGCAGATTGGAGTTTGACCCGCGATCGTAGTTTTGGTAACAAGACTTTCTGGACGTACTGGAGGTTGAAATAAAAGGTTAAGGGCATTGCTTTCTCTGCTAATAAAAATGCAAAACATATACAGATACAGATAAGTCGTAACACCTCAGTGGAGCTTAGCCGTGCGAAATTATAATTACGAATGATCTTGATGCCAGAAGTGGTTGCTTTGTGCTTTGTATTTCCAACGAAGCCCGCCGGTCCTTTAGTGCAGCAAATCTCCGTGAAACTCACGTAGTAGTCCTTTTGAACCACAAGTGTTCTCTTGAAGACCTAGAGAAAGTAATATGTGGACTGCTGAAGGATTATTTGTCGAGTCGCTTCGCCTCGCTGTCTCGGTCCTTTCTCCAGAATTCCTCAAACAAATTGAAGTATGCAATCATAAGTGGAGGAGATTCAAACAAGAGGATTATGAATTAATCAAATATTTTTTCAGTTTATATTTAAAGGGAAGTATAGGGGAAGTACAGCGTTTCAGTTCATTAGGAAGAAAGTTCCAAAACTTGGGACCCTGATAAATTATGGAGAATTGCCTGCTGTTGGTTCAACAAAATTCAGGCCAATACTCATGAGCTCTCCTGGTGTTTTAGGAATGAAAGCCTGAGATAATATTGAACATTTCCTGAAAAACATCTGGTAGTAACTTTCTTTCATAAGAAAACATAAATACACCTACTTGTTAAGAGACTGCCGGCTGAAAAACGTAGTGCAGTATGGGCATCAAAACTTGATTTTGTAATTATTCTAATAATCCGTTTCTGCATCACCACTACCCGATTTAAAGTACTAGCATAACTGCTGCCCCAAACAATATTACCGTAATGCAGATAATAAATATAGGCTGCGAAGTGAAGTTTGTGAGAGAAAAAATCTAGCTAGATTTGGAAATTATACCTGTGTTAATGTACTGCTAGGCAACGCCGCATCTTGACCGCATCTTGACGAGGCGGTTAAAACGTGCCCTGTGAGGGCCAATATTACACCTATCGACACAGATTAAGTTAGCCTGTATTATTTAGCGGATACTTTAGATTTCAATAAACATTTATTTATGCTTACGAAGTAACATACGTACCGTACCTCAATACAAATGATTAGAAAATGTGGGGGAATTAGGTGTAATTTACACTTCAACGAGTTAAATACTGGTTTGTAATCCATTACACTTTTTAAGAGTCTCGTTTACTTGCATAAACTGTTACATAGCTAATATTCTTCGAAAATAAATGGTATTTTCCATTCCTTTTAGCTGCCTCGTCTGGACTTCATTTTTTCGACAAAGCTCAAGATCTTCCAACCAAATGTGCAGCTGCTGTGTGTGCTTTTAAGATCAACGGTGACTTATATCTGGCATTTGCAAATTATCAAGGTGACACCCTTAAATATAAGGCTCATTCTGTTATTTACAAAATGACAGGATCTACAATGACTCCATTCCAAACCCTTGCAACACGGGGAGCTTACGGTGTTGAGCACTTTCAGATAGGAAGTGATCACTATCTTGCCGTATCGAACCACCGCGACGGCACATACCAAATGAACTCAATTGTTTACAAATGGAATGGTAACCGGTTTCTCCAGTTTCAGACTATCGCCACCAAAGGTGTCAGAGACATGATATACTTTACCATTCGAGATCAAACATTCCTGTGCATCTCAAGTTACAACGACGATAGCTCTTACTCGATCAATTCATTCATCTACAAATGGCAAAATAACAAGTTCGTCAAGTTCCAAGACATTCGCACAGAAGGTGCTATGGGATGCTCTGCGTTTTCCATTGAAAACCAACATTTTGTCGCTTTTGCAAGCTATCACAATTCAGCAAATAAGTACGCCGTTCAGTCGATGGTATTCAAATGGACTGGCGCCCGTTTTTTTAAGTTCCAGTCTTTGCAGACATATGGAGCTCATGATGTGCACTACTTTGCGATCAACGGTCTTCATTTCCTTGGATTTTCTTGTTACCACACAGGCAGCAAATACAACACTGATTCATTTATCTACAGGTGGGATGGGACCAGATTTATCTTGTTCCAATCCATCCCAACACGTGGTGCTGTGTCAATGCGGTCATTCGTGCTCAGCGGTGATACATACCTTTGTGTTGCTAATTACCATGGCGACTCTCTCAAGAACAAAGTCAACTCCGTTGTGTACAAGGCAGTCGGTGCACAGTTCGTTAAATATCAAGAGCTAAAATCGCGCGCTGCACATGATATCGACATATTCAAATACAAAGGATACACGTACCTTGCACTTGCGAGCTGCTACGACCAGGACGCAAAAAAATTCAACACAAACAGCTTCTTGTATAAATGGATCTGATATAACTTTGCCACAAAAGCAGGGACAATAGCAAGTAAAATGAACTAAAATGAAATAGAGCGGTTTTCGATTGAGTGTCTTATAACCAAAACCAGAGCCAATCACACGAGCAAGTAAAAACACAATGAACCAATCACGAGCAAGTAAAGACCCAATGAACCAATCACAAACTGAAGTAATCCACGATTGGTTTTACTTCAACCAATCACGAAGAAACGTAAACGCAATCAGTATAACTACACAATCCAATTCGAAAGCAACCACCTAGTTACTTTTCGACACTCAATTGAAAACTGCCGCTATTCATGTTGCTGTAATTCCTGTAAATAATAATAATAATAATAATACATTTATATAGCGCCAATTCCGGCTACAGCCATTAGCGCTTTACATATAATATAAAAATAAAAACTTAAGAAAAAATCATTTAAAAATAATAATTTTAATTTAAAAATATGCCTATCTAAAAAGATAATTCTTAACATGTATTTTAAAGCTCTCAACTGTTTGGCGATCTCTTATAAAGTTCGGTAGTGAGTTCCAGAGCCAAGGCGCGGACACAGAGAAGGCGGACACAGAGAAGGCATACCCTATCAAGTTATATGGTGCAAATTCTAAAAGGTTCTTAGAGGCAGATCTTAGTTGCCGTTTCGGTACATAAGGACGGACTAGATCTTTCAGATAAATAGGAGCTGTGTCATTCAGGCACTTATATGTAAGTAATAATATCTTAAAACTGATCCTATATTCTATTGGCAACCACTGTAGCTCCTTTAAAACGGGTGTAATATTGTCATACATATTAATCTGGCTGCTGAATTTTGGACACTCTGAAGTTTCTGGATCAATTGTGTTGGCAGTCCACAAAGTAATGAATTGCAGAAATCTAGCCGTGATGTAATAAAGGCATGCACTAGTATCTCAGCCGAGTGCACTGATATATGTTTTTGTATTCGCCATATGTTTCGTAGATGCCGATTTACAGATTTCATTGACCTGGCACTCCATGGACATGGCTGAGTCGAAGTTTGCACCAATATTCTTAGCGGTGGCAGAGGGTTCAATAACCGCGCCACAGATAGAAACGGAAGTTATAGGGGGTAGGGGACGATGTCGCGCATGTATCCTGAGTGACGGTACTTTACACCTTTAAATTTTCATTACAAAATAACACATTGATAAGAAAGAAGCATCCCAGCAACAGAACCTGAGTGCGGATTACGTCATCAAACAATATCGGCACTGCCGTTATAGGATTCTTGAAACAGGAACGTAAATTAGATCATGCCAACAAAAAAAAAATATTTCTTTTGTGATATGACACAAGACTTAGTAGTGACAACAAGAGTTTTCTTTCAATGTGATACATTTAAATTACCCAGTTCTTAATGAATAACCGAGAAAAAAATAAAGAGAAAGAAATACGATTCTTTTACCTCCAGACGTCCATGCAAAGCACAGAGGTGTGACCGACTCCCGTCGGTTTTCCACTCAGGGGCGTTAAGGCATGGGTCTCAAATATGGCCGCCGCAAATCAAAAGGGGGTGGTCTATCTCTTTGTGTTTGTGAGATATAATCTTGACACTTTGATAGATTTGATAAAGTCACAACCTTAACACATTTTTGTGACAGTTTCCATGGAAATGTGTAATGTGACCTTTGAACTTTAATTTTAAGAAAAAGTGGGAAAAGCCTCCTGGAGGTCGGTAAAAGTTGTTGATATAGTAGATATTTTCATGCAAATGAATCACACTTCGGTGCTCCAATTTGAAAAGTTGGTTATTATTGGAATGTTTTGTTAATTCGGTGGAAAGTTGAGGATATCAAATTTCATATTTGCCTTAAATTGCCTTCCCCTTAAAATAACCAACTTTTCAAATTGGAGCAGGAGCGTGTGCACTAACCTTGATTCACTTGCATGAACAAACCCAATATATTAACAACTTTTACCGACCTCCAGGAGGCTTTTCCCGATTTTCCTTAAAATTAGAGTTCAAAGGTCACAAAACACGTTTCCATGGAAACTGCCACAACAAGGTATTAAGGTTGTGACTTTATGGAATCTGTAAAAGTGCTAAGACTATATCTAACAAGCACGAAGAGATAGACCACCCACTCTTGATTTGCGGCGGCCATATTGAAATAGTTTGAGACCCATGCCTTAATGCCCCTGAGCAGTTTGATTTTTTGTCATATTATGTGAACTTAGGTATATTGGGCATATTGATACCTTTTCAAAAGATTTATTTAGCCGATATTTATAATGAAGCTCCAAAATTGACAAACCCTTCATAAGTTAATAAGTCATTTGCAGGAAACAGTCACGTGCTGATATATTACTTCAATAACGGATGAGTTAGAGTTGAGCTCGTAATCCCATAAGAAAAGTTTGAATGGAAAACAAACTATATAGAAAAATCGACAATCGATTGGAAGTGGAAATAGCAGTTACAAACAGGTTTTGCAAATAACACCACCGATCTTGTACAAGTATGCTTAAATAATGAAGTCAGATTTGTTTCCCCTCCAGTACAACCACGTGATTGCATTCATGCAAAATACCCATTCATTAAGTAACCTGTTTAAAAGATCTGCTTTAAAAAAAAAGTAGTTACAAAAAATTCCTGAAAATTAAAAGAAGCCACAAGCACCATTTAAAAGCTTCTAGGACGATGGGGTATGCATTCATGTTGCTCTTACCTATTCAGAAATAGTACAGAAATTAAATACTTCATAGATAAATAAAGGCAAGATAAATAGCAGATAGTAATATGCCATCAGTCACATGCAAAGCGGATTTGTCAAATAATGTTCACAAATGTGTGGATTTGGAATGGACAAGAACTGTTAATAGTAATAACATAAAATAGGAAACATGGCGAGGACTTTGACCCCGTTGGGGATGGTGATCACGTGGTATATCCACGATATGTTCACTGCATTATTACGTATTCAGATAAAAAAATAATTACATATATTGTATCAGAGTGAATAAATAATGTGCATTATTGAATTCAAAGTGTTGGTGTAATATGATCTTAAAGCTGATACGTCCCGATTTTGTTCAAGGCTCGTAATAAATAATTTTGGAAAACTGGCTTTCTATCTTGTGAAATAAACACTCTCGAACATATGTCCACGCGGCTAAACGAAGATTATAACCATCCACAAAGAATTCCCAAAGCTGTAAGTACTATCCCTCCTATGAATAAAATTACATCTTTATCATTTAGTCCATTATTTCACAATGATACAATGACAAATCAGTAGATTTTACTTTTCAAATATTTGTTTTTGTTTCTGGGTTACTTTGTCAGAGTACCGTTTTTGTGCTTAAAAACCTGATTACAACGTTGAACGTAAGGGAGTTTAGGGGTCCGGTAATTCATGTTTGCTAAATCAGTAAACTAAACAAAAATAGGCATTAAAATATCATGTTCTGGTTCTGGTTTGTTGGCCGACAAAGCGGCAAATCCGCACACGTCAGTATGCATCTGCCGTACATCTGAATAGTACTCGGAACGTTTTCGTTTATGCGCGTTTAGTGCTATTTATTAGCGCCTTAACTTCATTGTTTGTAAAATAAATGAGTCCTGGTTCACACTAGCAACATAAACATAACGTATATGTAATTACTGTGTCTGCGTATGTTGCCAAGTTCAAGTTCAAGTTCATTTTATTCACACTTATTTAAAAAATATGTAATTATGTACATTTACGACAGCCATAAAAAAAAGAAAAGGTATAAAGGTATAAAGATTTTGTAGGAGGAGAGTGCGTAGTGTCCAAAGGAGCAAAGCTTTCGAGTTGGCCACTACAATGTTGAAATTGATGAGGGAAGGAAGGTGATTAGCTTACATGTATATGGCTTAGGTGTAGATTTAAGAAAATAAAGAAAGAAAGGAAGGAGTCAAGAAAAGTATTTAATAATAATTTACAAGTAAAGTAGACTTACATATTTAAAGATTAACAGATAAATTGATGAGGGAAGGAAGGTGCTTAGCTTACATGTATATAGCTTAGGTGTACATTTAAAGGCCCAGTACGGACCTTGATGCTTTGCGCGCTTAGAAGTTGGCCGCCATCTTTTGTCACAGTCGAAAATTGCTCTCTTTTCAACCGCTCTATGCAATCCACTTCCATCGGTCGTTTTTCTAATCTGACTTTCAGTATATTTATTTTCACATGTTGCCAAATTGTAAGGCATCATTTCTATAGTATTTTAAAGACATTTAGGTCGTAATGTAGGTGAAATTTGTGTTACGAACAATGCGATGTATGTTTATGGGGAAGGCATCATGGCGGAACCGTCGGTAGGAAGACCACGTTAGCCTGGTTCCGTTCGGAAAATAAGACTTTGTTCTTCTGTATTTTACGGCCGGAATGAGAGGAAGCCACATATGGGTTTTGCAGGAAAAAGAATCAGTGTTTTTGCGTTATGTAATGCCACTGTCATCAACGCAGACAACGGTAAGCAGTCTTCAGTGATATTTTTGATTGCCAATTGGCGAGTTATTCACCGCAAGAGATATCGATTACACTGGCATGGCTGGAGTGGTCAAAGAGGAAAGGAATCATTTTACTATCATGACAAGTTTCAAGTCGATGCTATAGAAGTGCAATGGATTTTATAAGCCGTAGTTTTTGATGAGCCGATGGGCATGATTTGGGAGTTTGTGAAAATTTATGTGAACCCACAACAAACAGTCTGAACAACTATATAAAGAACAACAACATTCATATCACATACATGTAGGAGATAGAAAGGTTCTGATAGAAAGATCATGCTGAATTTTGTTGTTCTAAAATGTTTGCTTTGCAAGTTAGTGATTTTCACTTGATTGTTGAGACACCGACAGTTGTAGTAAAATGTATATTAAGTTTATATGCATGTGGCCATTGTCCATGACATTGTTATTTTGACAATTAATTTTAGTATCTTACCGGAAGTATGGGCCGGAAATTATCATATGATTACCATATTGGTGCCCGCAAAGACTTCTGGATTGGGCTGACACGAGGTTCACTGTCTATGCTTTTGTGTTATTCTTATCATTATTTACTCGCTTCTATTTATAAGTTAGAAACGTCCTTGTTAACTTGGAAATATACTCAAACACAACGCAATGTCCTAACCTTGTAACTAGATGGTTAATTCGAGTCGCCGATGTGTATTTAAGTTGCAATGAGACTTCATGTTTTGACTCTGCTCGTCAAACAAGGTGAGAGAGCAAACACAGCAGTTGGGCCACATGCATACGTACATCGTTTTTTGCATAGTTAGTTCGTCCATGATATACTCATTTACTTTTTGGGAGTATTATTAAGGGAGCTACTGATCAACATATCTTAGTTGTACGTAAATTAGGAATTACTTTAAAAATTATCGATGGGCCGATTGTACTGTGAGCTTACCGGTCTATCATCTTCAAACTGTCTTAGTGTTTCGTTTTCCTCCAAGGATACCAGCCCATAAATAGCCACTTAGGGTCCACACGACATCTTGATGAGTTCTTAGCTTGGTCTGTAAAGTACGGTGGCCCAGAAGTGCAAAACAAAATACTTTTCTCAAAACAAATCTTTTTTTCTCAAAACAAATCTTTTTTTCTCAAAACAAATCTTTTTTTTCTCAAAACAAATCTTTTTTTCTCAAAACAAATCTTTTTTTTCTCAAAACAAATCTTTTTTTCTCAAAACAAATCTTTTTTTCTCAATACAAAATCTTTTTTTCTCAAAACAAATCTTTTTTTCTCAAAACAAATCTTTTTTTCTCAAAACAAATCTTTTTTTCTCAAAACAAATCTTTTTTTCTTCATAACAAATCTTTTTTTCTTCATAACAAAACTTTCTTTTTGTGCGTGGCTTCAAGCGTGGGCCTGGGGCGGACTCGCGATCACGTGCAAAATGGCGCCGTGTAGTCAACATGTTCTGCGAATGCTGTGACGCTTTGATCGAAGAAAATTATCTTTTCTGCCCAGAATGTGGAAAAGAACTTGATCCTGAGGAGGTTATTATCACTAACTACTTTGAAAAAGGTTTCGAATATGACAAAATTCTTATATTTTTGTCCAAGTTTCATGGAATTAGTATCAGTCTAAGAACACTTAAAGTGCCTATAACCCCAAATTTGAAGTATTTTTAATAAATTCTTTACATCCTTCTTATCAATAATTCGAAGAGAAAAAAAGGAAAAAAGTAAGAGTTCGACCTAATTTCTGGGGTCAAACATTGTAAAACAACCCGATTTGGGCACCCTGTCCCAAATGGCCGTCAGCTGGAGTCTGGAAGTAGCCTAGGAACGAAACCGGAAAGCAACGTCATAGTAGTGAGAGAAAGCGAACAACCAACAACAAAGACAGTAAAAACAGAGCGAACAACTCGATTTGAAATGCCAAACAGATGTGTATTTGGGGGCTGTAGGAATGAGCCAGACTCAAAAAAAGATAGCTCTAACACAAGGTCCCGTTTTTAAGAGATGATCGGTCAGAAGCAAAGAAGAGAAGACGCCAGTGGTTGAGGTTCGTGCGAACAAAGCGAGCGAAGTGGGAACCGACGAAGAATTCCAGCGTTTGTTTGGTTCACTCCAAGCCGGAGACTTTATAAGATTTTCTTTAGTCCTTGACTCTACGCCAAGACTGAAGTCGGTTGAATATGGAGTTGTTCCTATTCCATGCCATCGAAACCGATAAGCCATTCTCCGATTTTGGTAAGTGCTTTTGTATTTAGTTTGCATGGCAATACAGATTTATACAGTAGCCTCCTAGTCCTATAGCAGCCGTTATGTAGCGCTTCCGTTCACTCCATTCCGATCCCCGGAATGGAGTGAAATGGAAGCGCTACAAAACGGCTACTATAGGAGGCTAGCAATACAGTGGAACCTGCATGTATAAAGAAGTTCCTAGGGAAAGGAAGAAAACTTCATTATGACCGGGTTCCACGTACTGAACATTGTTTTCACCACAAGTGTATTAAACTAAGAGAGTGCATGTTATATTGTTATTTAGTATGAGGGAAATAACCGTGAATAAATCAGTCAACTTTCTTTAGATGACACCTGCACCTATGGACAGGACACCATGCTGAACAAGCAGCCAAGGGCAGAAGCAACCCAGAAGAGACAACAAAGGATGACTGTTATAGATGTTCCCCCTTCAGCTCCAGGTAATTCAAATTGTTTTGTATAAAAACATTTTTTGCACAAAAGAAACTATTCAAATTCTGAAAATATTCAAACAAAATCGAGTCTGTGCTAATCACACCTTCTGTGTTTGTCCTCCAAAACACCTAGCTCTTGCTCAAGCAGTGCATATACACCTACATGTATCAAACTGTTGGACATGTCATATAAAGGTATACTGCTTGTTTAGTCTTTCGAGACTAAACAAAATATTAAAATACCAGCTGGAAACGTATAATATTACACTGTAAGTTTGTATTTAAAACGAAACCAGTGCTTTATTTACCATAAACCAATTTATAATATAGATACGATAGTACGCGCGCTCTGATTGGCTAAGAAGCCATGTTTTATCAGAGTATATAACATGGTTAGCAGTGTTATATAGTTTTCAACTGGCGGTTTCCTTTCATCGCGCGCGTAAATCTATATTATAAAACAGATAAAGAAGCCTTAAATCCATGTTTTATACTATCATAAAACACTCTGGTCATTTGAGAACACTCTAGAAATGTTGAAAGCACGCGCCTTCGGCTTGTGCTTTAACATTTCTCTCATGTTCTCAAATGCCCATCGTGTTTTATGATAGTATAAAACATGGCTAAGGCTTCTTTATTTGTTAAATATATATACCCATAACTAACTTAATAATAATTGTTATTTTTGTATTTTAGTGCCAGAAGTTCCAGTTCCACTTGCTGTAAGGCCAGAAATTCCAGTTCCACCTGCTGTAAGGCCCACAAAAACCAAGGCAAAACCCCATTGCTCAGTGTGCAAGAAACCTATTAAATTAAAATTAATTAAATTGTTAATCTCTAAATTATATATTGTGTTTCTTTTTTTGAATTTATTTGTGGAACTCTGTAAACTAGCTTGTAGCTAAGTATGTCCTCCTCGTTAAATAAAGTATTGTATTGTGTAAACCTATGAAAGAGCATAAAGGTGTTGTTGATTGTCCAAAGAACAACCCTCGTCCCCTTATAAGTACAGAGTGAACCAGAAATGTCTACCAGCTATCTCAGTGATTTGATATTTTATCAATGGACAATCTAGGTAGCAATATATTATACTGTCAACTTCCATAGGCTAATCGATCACTCCTGTGACCAGCTCAGTGAAATCCATTGCCCTATTTCATTGGCATGACATCAAAACAAATAGATGAAAGCCGCCATTCTTATTATATTGGGAAAATTAGCCAATTTGAAGGAAGGCAATCTATGGCAGAACAGCTTTATTTTGTATATCTGTTGTTAAAGACGAGTGTTTTGACCCCCTAAGATGGCAGCTGTGTCTATCATGTGACACCATAATTAAATAGGGTAATTGAATTGAGGCTTAAAGGGGCTATGTCACGGTATATGCATGTATGGAGTCAGTGTTTGATTGATGGATTAAAACAGTTCAACCCCCTCCTTCAATGCTGGATTGAAAGTATGTTCATTATTTTACTTGAATAATGTATATTTACACAGTTTATTAGTCATTTTTGAATATTTGCTTTGATTTTTACCATCCCACACGTGCGCGAGGTTCGTCAGTTCATATGAGAATCTCTGATAATGAGTGTGTCCGGCCCGGACATCTAATGTAATGGTCTCCCACCATGACACAGTTCCTAAGGTTAGGCCAGAGCATTGAAAACATGTCCATCTTGTAAAAGGGGTTAGTCAGATTTTACTGTTTTCCAATTTACTACTCAAACATTTAAATTTTAATATTATAATCCTATTTTCAAAATTTGTGTAAAATTATAGAAAGGAACACAGGGTGCGATGCAAGTGCTTTCCAATAGCCCAGGGCTAGTAGTTTCGCTTGTCAGGGTAGTGATTCCTGTTCACAGGTTGCCTGAATGGACACAATGGACATACATGTAGGTTAATAGCCCACATTCGATATATGCTTCACTTCTCACACACAAAGGTTCTGGGGCATAATTAAATTCATTATTGTTATTTCATTAATCACTGCACATTATTCCCCAGAGCCTTGTACATGTATTGAATCATTTGTATGTGACCAGTGAAGCCTATATCAAAAGTGGCCAATGGCACTGAAAGTTTGACTGTTCATTGTTGTTCTCCTTAAAGTTTATATAAGTTATGAAGTACTTTCATCTTCATCTTCTTCAAATCCAGTGAAGGTTTCTTTCCCAGCATTGAATTTTGTCCTGATTGTGTCATATGCACATGCTAGTAGAGGAATTCTATTGTTGCCCAGATAACCGTAGACTAACTGGATGTACTCTCTGTATGAGACAACTCGTAGAAATCTGTAAATAAAGAAGTTTATATGTTAGTACCAATTGTTTGATACAGTTGAAGCCCTTTGTGAAACTGCCCTTGTGGGTGACCAGCTCCCCTCAGAGATCACTCTTGTGCTCTGTAGTAACCAGCCACTCTCATAAGTGACCACCGCGCGTACCACCACCTTTGGAATTTTTCTTTGTTTTTAAACTCTTGTAAGTAACCACTCCAGAGACATGATCCCAGACTGTGCAATGAGTCAACTAAATATAAATATGCACTAGCATTTTGCAACAATATTCTTATTATATCTGACATTCATGCTGTTACAGTAGAGTAGTACAGTATTGTATACTGTGATATCAGTTGCACTATATATGTATCCCCATGGGTGTGGTGTGTGCAAGCTCTCATAAGAGAGCAACTACTCCTGATTCCAGTTCTGACTAGTTATGAGCACCTTTTCCTGATTCCCAGTGTGGTTGCTTACGAGAGCTACTATTTTTAATTAACATGCACGATAGATCAAAATACTCTGATAAACCTTCCACTTTCCTGGTCAGACTAAACACGGAACTGTGTTCATTGATTTCAATTCATACCTTGGTCATTATTGAGCATTATTAATGCCTGGTATAAATCTTTCCTTACATATTAGTATGCAGTGTTGGATCTAGGATGTGCCATTGTGGGATGTTTCCCGCTAAAACATATATAGTTGGTGCATGTTTCTCAATTGAGAGGGCCAATATGGTGCACACTGAATTTCCACGAACTGTAAAATATCAAATAAAAAGTAAATTCCGAAAAGGGTAAATATAAGAGGAATTACGATATTAGGATACGATAGGCAACTAGTTCCTGTAAAAACGACATTAGGAAACTGTTTATCGTATCTTCATTTATAGCGATTCTTACAAGTAAACAAAGGCTTATATGATTGTTGCGATTGCAAGGATCACTGGATTCTTTTGGCATCCTGCAATGTCTTTTTTTTGGGAGACCACGGCCACCGGAAGCCCATGAAGGGCTATGATAACTTATTTTAATTTTGGACAGTTTTTAATAACTCACCAGCTTTTCCTTGCTTCGAGGCCTTCCACTGAACCGATTCTGGAGGTCTCCGTCTGTACTCTTATAACCCATTCTTCATCGGCGAGTGGCTCATCCGCGCCGTCCGCTCTCTTTGCCGGCAGATTCTTCTGCTTAAAGCTCATAGTTGATAAAATTTAGCTCGGAATTGTCCGATGAACAACTGTCTTCAGATTCGGAGCCTGACGAAGACATTTTGTCAAAAAGTCCAGCAGAAAATTACAGAACTTACGACGCAAATAAGAAAGAACGAACCAAAAGTATATCAGAGAAGCCTTTATCACGTGACATGGCTCCCTACTATGACGTAACTAGTCCCAGACCCCACCAAGTCGCTAAGCTGACGGTAAAAGTTCACGGCTCTCATCTTTGAAAAGCCGTAAAAAAAAGAGAAATGCTTTAAAACCATTAATTTTTTCGGGAAGTTGCATAGAATACTTCTAAGTTTGATCTGAAAGCGTAACTTTTTTGGGGTTATAGGCACTTTAAGAGTAAGTTGAAGTCGTATGGCCTGAGTAGGCGATCAGTGAAAGTAGACGAAGAACTGCTTCGAAAAAGGATTCAACAAGAACTAGATGGGCCTGGATGCATGCAGGGGTACCGCGCTATTTGGCATACCTTAAAGCTTAAAGGCATATTTGCTCCAAGGAATGTTGTGGAACGTCTACTTAGAGAAATTGACCCAGAGGGTTGCAACTCGAGAAAAGCCAGGCGCTTAACAAGGAGGAACTACGTTTCCGAGGGTCCAAATTATTGCTGGCATATTGATGGCTACGATAAACTAAAGCCATATGATTTTCCTACTGCACCCATCTATGCAGCCGTGAACTGGAAAACCATAAGGCTTTAGTTTATCGTAGCCATCAATATGCCAGCAATAATTTGGACCCTCGGAAACGTAGTTCCTCCTTGTTAAGCGCCTGGCTTTTCTCGAGTGTTCTTAGACTGATACTAATTCCATGAAACTTGGACAAAAATATAAGAATTTTGTCATATTCGAAACCTTTTTCAAAGTAGTTAGTGATAATAACCTCCTCAGGATCAAGTTCTTTTCCACATTCTGGGCAGAAAAGATAATTTTCTTCGATCAAAGCGTCACAGCATTCGCAGAACATGTTGACTACACGGCGCCATTTTGCACGTGATCGCGAGTCCGCCCCAGGCCCACGCTTGAAGCCACGCACAAAAAGAAAGTTTTGTTATGAAGAAAAAAAGTTTTGTTATGAAGAAAAAAAGATTTGTTTTGAAGAAAAAAAGATTTGTTATGAAGAAAAAAAGATTTTGTTTTGAGAAAAAAAGATTTGTTTTGAGAAAAAAAGATTTGTTTTGAGAAAAAATGATTTGTTTTGAGAAAAAAAGATTTGTTTTGAGAAAAAAAGATTTGTTTTGAGAAAAAAAGATTTGTTTTGAGAAAAAAAGATTTGTTTTGAGAAAAAAAAGATTTGTTTTGAGAAAAGTATTTTGTTTTGCACTTCTGGGCCACCGTAGTAAAGCCATATTTGAGCTGCTCCATCGTGAAACCGTTGAAGTTCTTCCTCCACGCAGCCGAAACCTGATATACTCATGTGCGTTGCCGCTGACCGATTTACAGTACTGTTAGTTACCAGTCTCTGGAGACACGACTGAAACAACTGCGGAGTAGATCGATTGATCTTCCGGACTATTTTCATAATATTATTTAGTACTATAGTATTATTTTTCATGTATTAATGCATAAGCAATTTCAGGCTAACTTCCTCACAAAGTAGAGACTATTTAAATAGTTATCCGCATCCGAGAAAATTTCCGTACCGCTCTGTTTCGCTGCAGCCGTCTACGGCATAGGAATCAACTCATGACTAGACTTTTTTGGACACTATGGTGAAATTAATCCATAATAAAGGTTGTTATTACTCTTGTTTATAGTTTGTGTTTCTCACCGTTTGTAAAATGGTCAGTATAACCATTGTCAATAGCTACAACCAAAAGTAATAGTTATTTCAACCTATTGTAACTGTTACGACCAATCAAAATAGTTACAACTTGTGACAACCAATAAAGAAAAGGTTAAATTAACCTGAAATATAGGTTGTTATAACTTTTATATATAGTTGTGATTTTGACCATTTATAAAATGGTCAAAACAAACCTTTAAAATAGTCGCAACCAAAATTAAAGGTTATTTTAACTAGTCATTTTTTACAGTGCAATGCAACTTCTTGCTGATAAGGTTACCCTGGTAAAATATTGAGTTACTAGACAATGTTTCTTGCTGGAACAAATAAAGGGCAATCTTTCAAGCTTGGTTCAGTCTCTCTTACATTTTTATTTGCGAGGAAGTTTAATAGTCTGACAACAAATATCGCCTCGCTCTCATGCTATAATAGTTTCCACACATATGAATTTACATACTCATTTTCGTTGTCTTATCAGAATAAAGGCAGGGCAATAATGGCAGTACGTAGTGTGGTTTTCCTGCTTGTTTTTCAATGGATCGTTATACGAACATCACACACCAAGGAAATGAATATCAAGCATCGTGACATGGACGATCTCCTCAATGAATTGGTCGTTGCGGCTCATCACCATTCGCGGCTTTTTTTGCCCCTCAACTCGACAAACGTGCTTCAGAAAAGCCAACGCGTTCGCGGGAAAACATATTGTGTGTTTGCCTGTCTGAGTGAGCCGTGGTGCCATTCCATGAATCTAAAGATTACCCCAGAGAAAGATGGCCGTCATGTTTGTGAGGTGATGTCAACTGATAAGTACAACAACTCCAAACACGTTATACCTGACAAGGAATTCACGCACCTCAGCATCAAGGTAAGCATATCGGAAGCGAGACCAAAATAACAATTACAAATTTAGACCATGGTTTCCTAGATAATTCTTGAGCAACGAATGATCTGCAATAAACATAGCATACCTTTTGGAGCTAACAATTTACTATGCCGGATTCTTTGGCGCTTTAGGCAGTTTCTCCAGTCGTTGTTGACTACTTTTGACCAATTGATGCTTCTTGTAAAAAGACAGTCACTTGTTTGGTAAAAAAAAACGTTACAGTAATACTTTTTGATATCTTTTAAAATCACAGGTTTCAGTTAATGACTGATGGGTAAAACTGAGTAAACGTCAGGAATCAATAAGATTTGAAAGTAATAAGACAAAACATAGTTTCAGTCATTTTTACCGTTGTACCGTTATAGCAAGACATACAATTCACAATTGCAAACTCAGAAAGCAGTAATATTTGTACTTATAAACTTATAAAATCAAAATGAGAAATATAATTTAAATGTGTATTTTGACGATTTTGGGAGTTCCTAAGTATTCTCTTGGAAATAATGTTTAAATATTGTCCATAACAGCTTGTTTACTACTTATTTCACTGATTACATTTAATCAATCTTATATATACCATACGATATCTTGTTGTATTATGTTTTTAGTCTCCATGTGTAAACAACCCCTGTGGTGATCACGGTGCATGTATTGCACTCTATAACAAGAACGACTACGTCTGCACATGCGCTGCAGGGTTCACTGGGCGGAGATGTTCAGTTAACATGACAGGTAACTAGAGTAGAAACAAAGTCATACAATATCACAGATCCCGTTGAAAGAAACATTACCTTTTATCAATCACCACTGCAATTGTGATGTGCCGATCAAATCGAAACATCAACATCAACATCCCCCCAAGAAACCCCGGGCATTCGACTCGTTTTCGTGCCCAGGGAGTAGGGAATTTGACATCGGTGGCCGTCCTGTGGGTGCGGAATTTGAAACCGGATGGCAGGGGTGGCGGAAAATTTGAACTAGTTGTCTCGATTTCATGTTCCGTCCTGCATTGTTTCCTCGATCGAAAACATGGAGCTGGGGGAGTAATATCGTACCGCTCGAAACCTGTATTCTGATTGCTCCCATTATACTGTAGCTCTATTGTTTTTTGTACTGCAAGTTCTAAAGGTTAAGGTGTTTTGTATTGTTGGGTAAGCCAATGCTGTGGCTCGTTTCGAGCAGTACAGGCCGGCTCAGCTGGAGAGCACTAATAATAAAAATTATAAAAAAATATTATATTTTTTTCAAGAGGGATCAACACCTCCGTTTCTATAGATGGTTTGCACTCAATCCTCAGAGATTCAAATGACAAAGGGCATATGCATGGCGGCCATGTTGGTGTACAGAACAAAAGAAGCTAACGAAGAATCTATTGTTAACTGTACACCAACATGGCGGCTATGACGTACGTACAAAGGGTCTATAGAGCCAGCCAACGGCAAAGCCTGCTTGGCGGTCCCCTTTGCTCTATTTTTTTTGATGATTTATGTCGGCCAAAGTCCTTTGCTCTAAATCGCTCTAAATTGGTTGCGTTGTCTAAATTCGATAACAAGGCTACAAATGTCAAACATACATTGAGCAGAAACATCACCGGATCGCGTTGATGTCATGGTCCGATTGTCGCTTATGCTTTTCACTTCGTTTTATTCGTCGTTTATATCGTTTTACCATTTGTACGGGTCCGTTCCAAAATTGGCGGCCTAAGAACATCGAAAACTGATACAAAATACGCGGGCATGCACAAGAGAGATTTCTGGCTGAAATGCATCTTTAATAACCAAACTTTGATTTTAAAGCTTAAATGCCTTTGTGCCATCGTGCTAACTGGAAAATGTTATCATCGCTAATCGGCCTTACTAAAATTGCTAACACAATTCACTAGACTCCAAGATGGTTGAATGCGGTAGTTCACTGACGGCTTAAGAACATCGAAAACTCATACAAAGCACGCGGGCACAAGAGAGATTTCTAGCTGAAATACATCTTTAATAACCAAACTTTGATTTTAAAGCTTATATGTGTTTGTGTCATCGTGGAAACTGGCAAATTTTATCATCAATATTCGGCCGTAATAAGGCCTAAAACATCGAAAACTCATACTTATCTTATATTTTTATAAACTGGGGGGGGGGGGGGGGGATTTTCCGAGTTGTGCATTGAACGCATTAACTCAATGGAAAAAGAGTGTTTTGAATGAAATTCTTCGAAACTGCTCGGCTTTGTTAAACTTGATAACTATAATTTGTAATTACAGAGGTTTAAAGCGGGAACGAGAAGCTTTTGTAGTTATTTTCTCAAATAAACATGTCAAAATCAAGGTCAAACTGAGTCAACTTTGCAACAACAACAAGACAACAACAATATTTTATTTAACACTCACAAGATACAGAAGACATACAAAATAGCAGAAAAGGAATTACAAATTGATAAGTGCAAGCCACCTGTAATAACCATTAGGGCTGGTCTAGACAGGTGGTCATTAAATATGTTCTATACAAAGGAGGTCAGGAAAGGTTTACAAGATAAACTTAAGAAAATAAAGATAATAATACTAATTTACGAATAATACTAATATGATACTAAACAGGAAATGAATAATATAATATATAAATATGTAAGTAGAAAAATGCACACACAGAGCCAGAAAAAATCAAATGAGAGCAAACAGTGCCAGTAGTAAGTACTCCAAATTGTCAGATAAATAGAAATTGAAACTAGTAGAAGCCAATTAACTGTTCTTTTGGTTTTTGCTTACATGAATTTTTGCTCAAAGATTTGAGCGACTCATCAACAGTGTTCCAGATTTGTGGTCCACATGATGACCGAAACAGAAATGGGGGAGGAATGGCACTATTATTATATCAGAAATGTTATAAACTGCAATCGTGACAATTAACACTCTAGTTTTAAATGGGTTAAACTTGAATGGCTTTGTATGTGGTTGACTCGAAAGCTTTCGCTCCTTCGACCACTGCGCACATTTTTATTATTTATTTAATCTTATAATTTAATGTATCATTTTTACAATTGGCTATCTTTGTATAATTACATGCAATTATTGTGTTGTAAATAGTGCGAAATAAACTGAAACTGAATTAAAGTAAAAAGAAATCAAAAGCCAAACCTTTCCTAGTGGCAACATATGGCATACTGGCCTCCTAACTCACCAATAAATCTGATGGACACATTTGAATGTCTCCTAGAGAAATTAGAATCACAACAAATTGAAATAAACATTCTGTGACTTAAATTGTGATGTTAGTGCCACCCTTTGCGACAACCATACATTATGACTACCTGACTGAAATATGTAATGTTCTCCGGTATCAGCAACTTAATTAATAAACAACCAACACGAGTGACAAAAGATACATCTAATACTATTGATCTCTTTCTGACCAACAAGGCCACTAAATTTTCTCATTGTGGAACCTCAAATTTAGGAATCAGTGATCATAACCTGATACTTTTTATGCCATACGAAAATTACCATGTTTGAACTCTAGTCCCAAAATTGTTGAATCAATTAAGACAATATAGAAACTTTGATTGTAATAAATTTAGAGAACATCTCATGTTGATCCCATGCATGGCAAAATATCGCAAATTATAATGACCCTTATTCTACCTGGGTGATATGGAAAGAAACCTTTCTTTATGTTTGCAGCCAAGTAACATGCCCCATTAAGATGCAAAAGGGTGCGAAATAAAAAATATAATGTGTGAGAGAGATAAAATCTGGCAGAGCTAGTGAAAGCAGCTAGCCGCATCTTTGTGCTCGCTTCGAAATGGATTCCCCCAAAGAAATATCTGCGGCACGATGCACGAGCGCGAAAATTCCATACTGATGGCGTATTTTTTAACCGAATCCGGTCAAAAAATGTGATTGGTCAATCATCGATCCGTTTATCTTCTGTACATAAATTAAAATTTTCAACAAGCTTCGAGCGAGCGTAGGGAAAGATTAACTTTGGATGTTTTTTAATGTTGTGTCGAAGAGCTGTGCCCTGCTTTTGGCTTTGAATCCCTCACCAACAGTCAGGTCAATTCCTTATATAACTGTTGTTGTGATAGTAAATATGTATTTGTGTTTACCTTATCGATGAGCGAGACTTTAATGCAACTTGTACTCGGCGTTCAGTTTGCTGTTGCTATTTGAGAAGAGCCGTATCAATACATTACATCAGATTTCATCGACTGCTATACCAATCAATTATTCTTGCTACACCATAGTTTGTATCCATCTGAAGTTTAAGATTAGTGTGTTTGACTAATCATAGAGTTCTTACGTACACAAGAATCAAACTTGCTTCGAACTTTGTGGTACCCCGACAGCAAACTGAACGAGACTTGCATTCAAGTCTCATCGGTACGTAAACAAAATACATCTTTTCCATTACAATAACAGTTGTATAAAGAATTGACCTGACTATTGGTCTCTTCGACACAACGCGGTTTAAAAACATTCAAAGAAAATATTTCCCTACGCTCGCTCGAAGCTTGTTAAAAAAAAAATTATGTGCAGAAGACAAACGGATCGGTGATTGACCAATCACATTTTTTGACCGGATTCGGGTCAAAAATACTTCATCAGTATGGAATTTTCGCGCTCGTGCCGCAGACGTTACTTTGAGGGAATCCGTTTCGGAGCGAGCACAAAGATGCGGCTGCTTTCCCAGGCTAGCAGGATTATAAACACATAAAAAATAAATTTAACTATAGTATTAAGTCTGCAAAAACAGAATATTATAGTTTGTACTTCAGAGAAAATACTAATAACATAAAACATACATGGAAAGGGATTAATAACTTGCTGGGCAAAAACCTAAATACAGCATCTATTAAAACACTACATATAACAATAAAACCCATACTACTTTGGAATGAATCAGTAATGTACTTAACGCTCACTTTAGATCAGTGACGTAGAGCCTCAGATAGCCTCTCAACTATCCCCTTCTCTAAGGCAGTATTCTGACTATATATAACTTCTATCGAACATTCGTTTACTATTGAAGAGACATACAATGAGGTTATTAAACTGTTAAAGCCCTGTCATTAAATAAAGCATGTGGTTTAGATTGCATTTCAGCTAGGGTGTTAAAGGAGGCAGATACAATATTAGTCACACCACTTACTTCCCAAGCGATTGGAAAGTTGCAAAGGTAACACCAATCTATAAAGATGCCCAATAACTATAGACCTATCTCTGTTTTTGCCTCCGTCACTAAACTAATAGAAAGGATTAGTTTTAATCAATTTTATAGCTATCTGACAGAGCATGGTTTACTTACAGATTCACAATCTGATTCAGACCCTTACTTTCCACATTGACTGCTCTACTAGAGGCCACATGCCAAATGATTGGTTTTTAAACATTAATATGGGTCAGGGGTCGGTCAAAGATGGCAGTCGTGTTTCTTGTCGCTCCATATTTTCATGTCGTATTTGGTCCTTTAGATGAGTTTAGTAGACAACAATTTATTACACGTTTAATCTAATACAAGGAAAGCAGTTATTTCAATCAATATGTCCTCAAGTGAAGAAAATCTTGCCCAGATGGAGTCGCTATTCGATAAGAAGTTGGCGCCAATTCTGAAATCCTTAGATATGGTCTGTGCTCAGTATGACCATGCAATCAATCCAGAAACTTGGAACACACGATGAAAAATCAAAGAACTTTCTAAGGAAAACAAAATCTTAAAGTCCCAGGTAAACCAACTGTCAAATGAAGTTCACCAACAGAAGGAAAATATTAACAACATGGATCAGTACTCTCGTCGAGATTGCCTCGAAATTAAAGGCATTCCTCTTGTTCCAGTCGAAGATACCACCGAAATCATAACTCGACTTGGTTCCCTCATCGATGTGAATCTGGATAAAGAAGATATATCTATCAGTCACCGTATTCCGATGAGTCTACAACCACATTCCCATAGCGATGCAGTAAATAACCCACCTTTAATTATTGTGAAGTTCGTTAGAAGAGATTTGAGGGACGAAATGTACCGTGCTCGAAGGAAATTAAAGAATGTAACTACCAAGGACATGAATATTGGCCATTATAATATAGCCGAAAATAAAGTATATATTTCAGAATCTTTATCCCCAATGAACTATTCTCTCAAATTGAAGAAAGACATGAATTACAAGTTTATCTGGACAACCTATGGGAGAATCTTTATTCGAAAGAACACTGACTGCCCAGTCAGACACATATCTTCACACAAGGATCTGGATAATTTAAGAGGAGCTCATCTTAGTCAAGGCTCAAGCTCTTCAGGGCAAGCTTCAAATTCAAGTTAAGTTATAGACACTACGCCCAGAATGGCCATTGTACGATGGACACTCATTAGTTTTTGAAATACATCAGCTCGTGTAATTCGACATTCATGAGATTTGAGATTCGCCTTATGATTGGCTAACGTTTAACTGTTCTGGGAGCTCTAAATCCCTCGGCACTTTAAATGTGCGAAAGGCGTTTTTTTTAAGTTCGCGGAAAGATAATGATTACTGATAATCAACTTAAAAGTTTATTAATGCACACCGATGAATCGAGTATGTAAATATGGCCAAGAAATGTCCCTTTCGTACTAAATACGTCAGCAATAGATGTCGGGCACTAGTTTGCATTGATTGTAATCACTACTACCATCTAAAGTGTACCGATTACACAATCAAGTTTTACAAACATAAATTCCAATCTGATTAATTCTGGTTGTGTAGGTCATGTAGGGAAAATATTTTCCCTCTTAACAGTATTGATGACATTGAACTCAAAGGTGTGGTTTTTAATTCTAATACTAGCTGCCTCTGCTCAAAAACTATTGTGAACTATAATTTTCAAGATCTACCTCAATATAATATTATATCCTCACTTAAAAATATTCCCAATCTGAATTATGTTGATCCAGATTCAAACTAGCCTTCTCAAGTAAATTTGAAATATTATAACTGTCATAAATTCCACAATAATCCAGATATCTTGGATGCTCTTCATACCAATTCTTTTTCAATCTTCCATAGTAATATTAGAAGTTTACCTGCAAATATAGATTCCCTTACTAATTTATTTTCTGAACTTCATCATTCCTTTAATATTATTGGCTTATCTGAAACCAGACTTACATGTAACTCCAATCAATCATCAATAGCTAACATATCCTTGCCTGGTTATAGGTTTATTTCTCAACCTAGCAAATCTCAAGCTGGAGGTGTTGGTTTTTACATTAAGGAAAATATTAATTTTAATGTAAGGGATGACTTAAATATTATCTCAGATAACCAGGAGTCTCTTTGGATAGAGATTGATAATAATAATAATAACAATAACAATATACTATGTGGTGTTATATATAGACATCCTAGCAGCAAATTAGATCCTTTTCTTGACCATTTCTATTCAGTTCTTGAAAAAGTTCACAATGAATCTAAACTTTGTGTAATATAATAATGGGTGATTTTAACATGAACTTACTTAATTATGGGTCTCACCTAAATACTGATGATTTTGTCAATACGTTAGGCTCTTTTTTTTTCATCCGCACATACTTCAACCAACCCGTATAACTAACCATTCAGCAACTCTAATTGATAACATATTCTACAACTCTGTTGAGCACCATACTATGAGTAGTAATGTTATATTTGATATCTCTGACCATCTACCTAATTTTATAATTATTAATAAATTAAAAATGCTTCCCAAAAAAAATCATATAACATTAAAACAATTATCTAAAAATGAATTAAAGTTGCTTGCTAAGCCATGGATAACTCCTGGCTTAAAAGTTTCCATTGACATAAAAAAAGTTGTATCGGAAATATATGATTAAAAGATCTGAGTTTTATTTAGCCAAATATCAAATATATCGTAATAAACTAAATCATTTAATCCTTCTGAGTAAAAAAAAATATTATAGCAAATATTTTACTGTTAATAAGAGCAACATTAAAAATACATTTAGCATCCCTGTTAAATTACTAAAGCTACTTAAATCATTATTATCAAAACCTTTAGTTATGTTATTTAATTATTCCTTTAGTACTGGAGTTGTTCCTGATAAATTTAAAATTGCTAATGTAACTCCTATATATAAAAAAGATTCCCGCACATCTATTATTAATTCTCTCTGTATTTAGCAAAATTCTTGAGAAATTAATGAATTCAAGACTAATGATATTTTTCACAAAGGCTTGTTGTCTCTACGATAGACAATTTGGCTTTTGCTCTAATCATAACACAACGCAAGCTATACGTTTGATTACAGATAAAATTCAAAGAGCTATAGATACTGGATCACATTGTTGTGGAATATGTTTAGACTTAAAGGGGCTGGGTCACCTGGTGCCCGTGCGCAGTAAGTATGCTCTTGAGGTAATTAGCATATCATAAATATTCAAAATTCTTCTGCGATCGCAATGGTTTCTTTCTCAAGCAGCAGTAGCATTGTATCTGATTGGTCAGTTCAATGAGAGCTCATTTCTGATTGGTTGAGGGTAAGATTGAAACCATTTCAATGTTAGCGGGTAGATTTTGTGTAAGAAAGTAAAATCAGTTACGGAAGTTCACCTCGATTTATCCGAAAATACAGCAATGAAAGTCCGGCTGAATGTGTACAAAAACTCTTCACCTCGTCAAATGTAATACTAGGGATTGTTTACTTGTCATCGCTTAGGACAATCTGGCGCCATTTCTTGTGAAAATCGTCAACATTTTGCAAAACATGGTTTTGGTCCCGTGTTGACTTGAACGCTGAACGGACGGTTTTCAAATTTAGTCGTCGTTCCTTGCCTTGCTGAACGGAAAACTCCCATCGTTTGGAGTTCTAAAGACTTGTAAAGAGAGTTGGAATTCGCCTCCTTTCATGATAATTGTTGTGAAGCCTTGGTTCGTTCGTGAAGTGTTTATAAATGCTTCGCTGGAATAAAGTCAGTGAGATAGCTTGGCTGGAACTTCGCCGTTTCCTAAATAATTATTTTTGAAGAGCCGACAAAGTAGCAGGTTCAGCTAAATTTCAGGTATGTTTTATTACCTTGTTTTGATTCTGGAAAACGTTTTCAGGTGAGTTCGGGTTGTCCTTTGTCTTGGCTTTGGTGTGTTTTGGCTGGTGAGTTTGTCTTGGCTTTGGTGTGTTTTGGCTTGTGCTTAGAAAAGTCGCAAAATAAACTCTTTCTTTTCTTTCATTTTGTCCGTTTTATAAAACATTGCTTTTTAGCAAAAGGTTTTTGGCAATGTTATTTATCTTCTGGCGTTACTTTTTGTTATACCTTGAGTCAAACACTAAACGTTTCGTGTGGAAACAATCTCAATCAACTACTCTTGAAAAATTCCTTGGCCTTTAGCTCCCGCCAGGTTTTGAATATTTGTTTGCTTAAGAGTATAGCAGCATGTTGGCTTTTCCAGTGTCAGTCATTTTTTTTTTTCGTCAATTGCCTCAAGGCAGGCGTTTTCTTTCTTCCTGCCCCGACTCGTTTACCTCCCCTTCCTCCAGAGCCTTCATTCATCAGAATTTCAAACAAAAAATGTAAAAATGAAATACTCTACATTTAGAATGAATGCTAAACAAAACGTTCCTGCAAAAAAAAATGTTTTAGAGGTTCGAAATAAGAGCGATGGAAATGGATTCCTGAAAGGTTCCTTCGGAGGGAGGTTTGATTTCGTACTCCCGGAGTCGGAAATCAAATTTTCCCTTTGGCCGTGCGATATACTGGTAACGAATGAGCGCTGACCCAGCCCCTTTAAGTAAGGCCTTTGACACGGTCAACCATGAAATACTAATTAGCAAATTAATGAATTACGGAATTAGAGGAACTCCTCTTGATTGGTTTATCTCCTACTTGTCTAACAGAAGTCGATATGTTTCAATTGGAAATTCAACATCTGATCATCATTCAATTTCTTGTGGTGTACCTCAGGATCCCTTCTCGGACCTTTACTGTTTCTGTTATATATAAATGACTTCTCCAATTGTACTAAAATTCTAAACATTCATCTCTTTGCTGATGATTAGAACTTGTTCTATGCTGACAAGAATCTTGCCAATTTAGAACAGGTAATTAATCAAGAATTACTTAAAGGGGCTCGATCAAGCTTCAAACTCCTCCCCAGTCCTAACTCGGTCTAGTCTATTTTGCGCGCAAGATGGTTGGAACTACAGTACGCCACTAATTTAACATGGAAAACGCGGAGAAAAACATGTCAGGTTCCGAAACGGTATCTCTATCTAATTTAGGCGAAACACCTATATTAAGAGTTGGAAATGAGTTAGTAAAAAGAGTGCAAATAACTAAAGCAAAACATGACCTGAAATGGTGATGAAAAACATGAAGAGCAAACCTTGATTTCAAGTTCGGAGTTTCTTGTCAAGAGTTCGAATCGTGTCGCCCTATCCGCAATTCGCTCGCTTTCATCTGCAGACACATTATTTGCCTTTACAAGAACATCTCGCCCTATCCGTCCTCGCTACTATATCCTCGACGATCTCCTGTAACGGTTAAGCCAAAGTTAAACCAGAGAACAGGGGAACAACCAATGCAATCACAAAACATATTCAGACAAAATAACTAAATCACAAGACGAGTATCTCGTTCATCTCTTTTGTTCTTTCCGCTATCAACGACCCATAGCGATTGCTTGGCTCATCATCTCCTTCATCTAACATCGAATAGTCTGAATAACTGGATGACTCTGCCATTTCCAAGCCCGAATTCCAAGTCTCTCAGCTGAGCTAGCGCGCGCTTGTCACAAAACAATAGCAGCCTCGTTTTGAGGCAACCACAACAATAACAAAGCCGCAAAGCATGCTAGGCGAGAGATCCGGACCTTTAAATACTGAAAGCAAAGAAATAGGACGGTAGTCAGAAATAATAGCTCTAGGTCCCTTTTTATAGACAGGAATAACTTTTATAATTTTTATAATTTTTATAGACAGGAATAACTATTTTCAGTTTATCTGGCACAACACCAGTTGAAAAAGAACAGTTAAGGAGGTACGCCTGAGGCCCAGACAAGAGAGTGTTAAGGGTCTTCAACAGCTTAGCATTAGTAGGGATACTAAATAGACCAACTGATTTAAATTACTGATTTCAGTGACAAAATAGACGACATGCAAACACTACAGTATCCATTTAAAAGTTGACCTATCTGTTGTCATGAATTGGTTGTGAAATTATTATTTGTTTGCTTATTGGAGCAGAAGTGTAGTACTCGAGCTGAAGGCGAACTGAAAATGCTCTGCAAACTTTGACCAGCGCGAAGCATGTTGCTATTATAAGCACTCAACTTCCAATCAGACGCCACTAATCAGGCCCTTGATTAAGAAAAAATGTCCTGCTCTTAAGCCAATCAGAATTCAGAAATCATGCCCCCTTTGTTATAAGTATAATAATAGAGTTCATTGTTCGCAGGTGCAAGTGTGGTTATGGTCCTAGCAGTGGTCGTTTAGCCCGAGCATCTTGACGTGGCTGTTAAAACGTGCCCTGTGAGGGCCAAAATTACACGTAACGGCACAGACGTTGGCCTGTATTATTTAGCGGATACTTCAGATTTCAATAAACATGTTTTAGTTATGCTTACGAGGTAACATACGTATCGCCGTACCTCAATAAAATTAGAAAATGTGGGGGAATTAGGTGTAATTTGTACTTCAACGAGTTAAATAGTTTGTAATCCATTAGACTTTTTAAGAGTCTCGTTTACTTGTATAAACTGTTACATAACTAATATTCTTCGAAAATAAATGGTATTTTCCATTCATTTTAGCTGCCTCGTCTGGACTTCACTTTTTCGACAAAGCACAAGATCTTCCCACCAAATGTGCAGCTGCTGTGCGTGCTTTTAAGATCAACGGTGACTTGTATCTGGCATTTGCTAACTATAATGGTGACAATCTTAGTCATAAAGCTCATTCTGTTATATATAAAATGACAGGATACGCGATGACCCCATTCCAAACCCTTGCAACACGAGGAGCTTACGGGGTTGAGCACTTTCAAATTGGAAGTGATCACTATCTTGCAGTATCCAACCGCTATGACATCACATTCATGTTGAACTCAACTGTTTACAAATGGAATGGTAACCGGTTTCTCCAGTTTCAGACTATCGCCACCAAAGGTGCCAGAGACATGACATACTTTACCATTCGAGGCCAAATATTCCTGTGCATCTCAAGTTACAACGACGACAGTTCTTACTCGATCAATTCATCCGTCTACAAATGGCAAAATAACACGTTCGTCAAGTTCCAAGACATTCACACAGAAGGTGCTATGGGATGCTCAGCTTTTGTAATTGGAAACCAAAACTTTGTCGCGTTTGCCAACCATTTTGACTCGGCAAGAAAACGGTATTCAAATGGACTGGCGCCCATTTTGTGAAGTTCCAATCGTTGCAGACATATGGAGCTTATGATGTGCACTACTTTGCGATCAACGGTGTTCATTTCCTTGGATTTTCTTGTGAACGAACAGGCAGCAAAAGGAACACTGATTCATTTATCTACAGGTGGGACGGGTCCAGATTTATCTTGTTCCAATCCATCCCAACACGTGGTGCTGTGTCAATGCGGTCATTCGTAGTCAGCGGTGATACATACCTTTCTGTTGCTAATTACTATGGTGACTCTCTCAAGTACAAAGTCAACTCCGTTGTGTACAAGGCAGTCGGTGCAAAGTTCGTTAAATATCAAGAGCTTAACTCGAGCGCTGCATATGATATGGACGTATTCAAATACAAAGGATACACGTACCTTGCACTTGCGAACTGCTACGATCAGGACACAAAAAAACACAACACAAACAGCTTCTTGTATAAATGGATCTGATATAACTTTGCCACAAAAGCAGTGACGTATGAGGCAATAGCAAGTAAAATGAACTAAAATGAAATAGAGCGGTTTTCGATTGAGTGTCTTAAAACTAACACCTGAGCCAATCACAGGAGCAAGTAAAAACACAATGAACCAATCACGAGCAAGTAAAAACCCAATGAACCAATCACGAACTGAAGTAATCCACGATTGGTTTTACTTCAACCAATCACGAAGAAACGTAAACGCATTGAGTATAACTACACAATCCAATTCGAAAGCAACCACTTAGTTACTTTTCGACACTCAATTGAAAAATGCCGCTATTCATGCTGCTGTAATTCGGCTTTAAATAATGTATCCTGAGTGACGGTACTTTATACCTTTAAATTTTCATTACAAAATAATACATTAATAAGAAAGAAGCACCCCATGCAGCAACAGAACCTGAGTGCGGATTACGTCATCAAACAATATCAGCACTGCCGTTATAGGATTCTTGAAACAGGACGGTAAATTAGATCATGCCAAAAAAAAAAAAAGTTATTTCTTTTGTAATATGACACAAGACCTAGTAGTGACAACAAGAGTTTTCTTTCAATGTGATACATTTAAATTACCCAGTTCTTAATGAATAACCGAGAAAATAAAGAAAGAAATACGATTATTTTACCCCCAGACGTACATGCAAAGCATAGCCAATCTGTGGTACAAGGTGCGACCGACTCCAGTCGGTTTTCCAGTTTGATTTGTTGTCATATATGTGAACTTAGGTAACAGTATTGGGCATATTGATACCCTTTTAAAGGATTTATTTGACCGATATTTATAATCAAGCTCCAAAATTGACAAACCCTTCATCAGTTAATCAGTCATTTGCAGGGAGCAGTCACGTGCTGATATATTACTTCAATAACGGATGAATTAATTGAGCTCGTAATCCCATAAGAAAGGTTTTACTGAATGGAAAACAAACAATATAAAAAGATCGACAATCGATTGGAGGTGGAAATAGCATTTACAAACAGGTTTTGCAAATAACACCACCGATCTTGTACAAGTATGTTTAAATAATGAAGTCAGATGTGTTTCCCCTCCAGTACAACCACGTGATTGCATTCATGCAAAATCATACCCATTCATTAGCTAACCTGCTTTAAAAAAAATAGTTTAAAAAAATCCCTGAAAATTAATAGAAGCCACAAGCACCATTTAAAAGTTTCTAGGACGATGGGGTCTGCATTCATGTACGTCCGAGGGTTAGAAATATAATGTTGTTCTTACGTATTCAGAGTAGTACAGAAATGAAATACTTCATAATGCAAGATAAATAACACTAAGATAGTAATCAGTCACATGCAAAGCGGATTTGTCAAATAATGTTCACAAATGTGTGGATTTGGAATGGACAAGGACTGTTAGTAGTAATAACAAAATAGGAAAACATGGCGAGGACTTTTATCCCGTTGGGGATGGTGATCACGTGGTATATCTACGATATGTTCACTGCATTATTGCGTATTCAGATAAAAAATAAATTACATATTGTATGAGAGTGAATAAATAATGTGCATTATTGAGTGCTGGTGTACTGAATATGATCTTAAAGCTTATCCGTCTCGCTTTTGTTCAAGGCTCGTAATAAGTAATTTTGGAAAACCGGCTTTCTATCTTTCTACACTCTCGAACATATGTCCACGCGGCTAAAGGAAGATTATAACCATCCACAAAGAATTCCTAAAGCCGATGTCGCTAGTGTGAACCATGCAGGCCTTATTTATTTTACAAACAATGAAGTTAAGGCGCTAATAAATAGCACTAAACACGCATAAAAGAAAACGTTCGGAGTACCATTCAGATGTATGCAGATGCATACTGATGTGTGCGGATTTGCCGCTTTGTCGCCCAATAAACCAGAACCAGAACGTGATATTTTAATGACTATTTTTGTTTAGTTTACTGATTTAGCAAACATGAATGACCGGACCCCTCAACTCCCTTACATTCAACGTTGTAATCGTTTTTTTTAAGCACAAAAACGGTACTCTGACAAAGTAACCCAGAAACAAAAACGTACAAATATTTGAAAAGTAAAATCTACTGATTTGTCATTGCATCATTGTGAAATAATGAACTAAATTTGAAAGAAGTAATTTTATTCATAGGAGGGATACAGTACTTTATGCCTTCTGGCTGGTATTTTGTCTGAGTGGGTTAATGGGATCCCTGTGGTTTGTAATGGCTTGTGACGTCACCGACCAACTGTCAACCAGAAGGCCTAGCAGAATTCGCCCAAAAAATGGGCCCAAGATGGTGACCACTCTTGAAGACAAGGGGGAAGATAGTTCAAAGACTTGCATGCATCAGGTGATAGGAAAATAACATTGAGTTTTCTTATTCTAAAATGTTTGACGTTTGCCGTCTAATTTCAAATGGTAAAACCTGGCAAAATGTAGTCGGAGTATTAAAATTAAAATTATCGAATATCCTGTATTCTTTAAAGTAACAAGAGGCTGTAACAGCCTATACTCGGGCCATATAGAATTTCATCAAGGAACAGTTGGTACAACTTTGCAGGTTCGATTAAAAAAGTATTTTACACTTGCAATTTTTTTAGCCTTTGAGAGTATAATAAACAAGAGGCTGTTCCAGCCTTTACTCGGGCCATATGGCATTTCAACAAGGAATAGTTGGTATTCTTTGCAGGTTTGATTAAAGAAGTATTTTACACTTGCAATTGTTTTAGCCTTTGGGAGAATAATAAATTATTTTGAATTCTTTTTACAAGAGTTACATATATAAATTCTTTTTAAGAAGAATTGTGATTCTGTCTCCAGAGAAGCCATATAATAAAAAATATATATTAGTTATGTAAAAATTATCCTATTTTAGAGTGCCTGGGATGATAACTGCCATGGAAAACAGAAAGCAAATTGCAGCCATGTTTATAACAGTAGCTACATATGTTTGACACAATATACATGTAGCAACACAAGACCAGTAATAATATAGTGAACACGAATGGTTAATTCTCTCCTGCTCTGCTGAGACTTACAACTCTTTATCAAACAAGTTTGATTTCACATGGTTTTGCATGGTTTTTAGGGAAGAATAGGTGAATCCTTGCTGACGTCATTGTTTACATTTTTGCCTCATTAGCATAAATTAAGCTTCAAGCTACAAACAAACAGAGTACATCAGTTGAAAGAGAATTTTAAACTTAGTAATCACCGAAAATGTAAGATTGATATGTTAAATATTTACAGAGAAATTGACTTTTCAAAACTGTAAAATGGGCTGGGGGGCAAAAGTTGCTGACAGCCATACATTCTTTGTAAATTTTGCTATTTTTAAATACTTTTCCTCAAAATAAATTTCTTTTATCATTCTAAAATTTTCGGTGATTATCAAGTGTGTCAATCTCTTTCGATTTATAATATAATATAATAATAATAATATAATATATTTATATAGCGCATATAGCATATCTGTTCTATGCGCTTTACAATAATGTATAAATAACAAATTAATTAATTATTATCTACTAACGTAACGAGTAATAAGTAAACTATGTAGCAATGTAGTACATATCGGTAATAATAATTCATAGCTAGTTCAGATTATAAGCAGAGCAAAATAGATAAGACTTGAGCTTAGATTTAAAGATATTCACATTCGGGCTGGATCTTATTTCTACAGGTAGGCTATTCCAGATTTGAGGTGCTGATATGAGAAAACGCGCGTTGACCATAGGTTTTAAGTCTAGGCATCGGTTGAGTCAAGCGAAGTGTGTCAGATGACGAGCGGAGCATTCTGTTAGGTTTGTAGATGTGTAATAAATTTCTTAAGTAGACAGGTGCTTGGTTATTAAGGGACTTATAAGTAAGTAGAAGAATCTTAAATGTGATGCGCTCGTTTACAGGTAGCCAGTGCAGTTCCTTTAAAGTAGGTGTGACATGATCGTATTTACGCGTGCATGATATAATGCAAGCGGCAGCATTTTGGACATATTGTAGCTTCTGGATTAGTTGTTTTGGTAGGCCATATAATAGGGAGTTACAGTTATCTAACTTAGTAGTAACGAATGCGTGTAGAAGAATTTCTGTAGTACTAACAGAGAAATATTTTCTTACTCTAGAAATATTCCTTAGTTGGTAGAACGCCGACTTACAAATAGAGTTAACCTGGCGAGACATAGACATAGTGTCATCGAAGATTACTCCAATGTTTCTGGCATAACTAGAGGGGTATATAGTGTCATTACCGACAGAAAGAGATGGTAATAGAGCATACGGACGATGGCGGGAGTGTAAAATTAAAAGTTCAGATTTATCATTGTTAAGTTTAAGTTTGTTACAAGTCATCCATTGTTCAATCTCAAGTAGACAGGTTTCTATACAGCGCTTCGATGAGGCAAGTTGTTCAGAGTTATTGTAGACGAAGGTGGAGTATATCTGTGTGTCGTCTGCATATAGGTGGAATGACATGTTGTGCTTGCGTAGTATATCTCCAAGCGGTGCAGTATAAAGGAGATAAAGGATGGGACCTAGAACAGAGCCTTGTGGCACGCCATAATGTAGATTATGATTGGAAGAGACTATACCATCGATGTTTACAAACTGTTTACGGTCGGTAAGGTAGGACTGGAACCAGGCTAATGCTTTCTCTTTGATGCCAAACTTGGTGGACATCCTGTGTAGGAGGATACTGTGGTCGACGGTATCGAATGCTGCGGACTCTGTTTATATGGACTCTGTTTATATGTACGTTGCTTGAAGTTTGATGTATGCTAAAAAGGAAAAAACATAAACGAGGATTCGCCTATACAAGTGGCCGTGTAAAACCTCAACAACAAGTCTTTAAAATAACACATGCAATGTTCCTTTGAACTTCCTTCCAGTGATTTAGCATTCAGTTTTGCACTGTATCAGTAGCTTTGCATATTTACTGGCAGCTACTACACCAGGGGTCAACCCCCAGGTACCCTGAGGATTTGCACAAATACCCAATCAAACTCGTTGTATCATATCCCCTGGTATGGGGCACAGCAATTAGTAAAAATTCATACAAGGTTCCTGATCTATGAACCAAAGTGAGCTTTTCCCCCTCACCGATGGGCAACAAACAATTAATTCTGACAGGTTCTCATGGATCCACCCCTGGGGGAAGCTGCTAATACATGCATTATTTACCCATCCATATACTACAACAACAAAAGAATTTAAGGCAGCAGTCATGATTATGTATGTAATCTACTAGATTTAGCCTGTATATTAATATATAAAATGTACATAGTGGCAACAAGGGAACTAGTACTACTACTACTAACAGAGGAAAATGTCAATGTATTTAGCATCATGGTATTGCTAACTGGGGACAAACTCATTTACTCTATGTATACAACTATATCCACTACACTTGAGGGTGGTCACTACAAGAGATTTGGTTGCATTCTCAGTGTCGGCCTACAATTTAACATTCTGATCCAAGAAGACAATTTGAAGGTCTAACCATTTGCAGATGTCAGAGCAAAGGCAGTACCAGTTCTCCCACTTATTTGAAGGTCCCATCAGCATTTGAACCCACTACCTCCTGCACAACAGACTGACACTTAACCACTGAGCTTACTGGAATGCAGTTTAAGCAAACTGGAGGCTACCATCTTTCTGTTATAGGCCCAAACTTAGTTCAGATAAAATTAATCCAATTGTAATGAAATTATAAATACATATAGATGAAGTAACTTTGAAATTTAGAATAAATTGTTAGTTCTCAAATAAATTATAGACTGCATGAGTCCATTTCAGAAATAAACATGCGATTTCCACTCGGTTTTTGGATTATTGGAGTCATCTGTCTTCACACCAAATAATTAATTGCAGTTGTAGATCTTCCCGCTTGTTTAGAAGTGGATCCGTATTCCTATTTTACCGAAAGAACTGATAAATTGGGCCAATTTCTGGAGCCCATTTTCTAGTCTATTAGAAGCCATTTAAACTTTAAGAGGAAATAATAAATATCAACACTGCAACCTGGTATTAAACATTTGTGTTTACTTACCAAATATGTCAGATACATAAATTTGGACGCGGACGCAATCTCATTCTCAGACTCCTTTCGTATATAAAACGTGAGAATTTTCCATGCAAACGGCCCGTAAAACTCCTGTCGGCCCTAGAAAAACTGAACATCTTGGTATTTCAGTCCAAGAAGCCTTTGGTTTCAGCAAAAATGGCCCAAAAACTAGGTGATTTGCCATAACAAGGCATAAGTCCTTTGTAGCCGCCATCTTGGATTTTTCAGAGAGAAACCTGTCCAGCGTGTTTATCCCGTGGGGAATCAATCCTGATTGGTTGACGGGCCCGGAAGTCGACAAAGAAAATAATAAAAATAAAAATAACAAGAGGATGTATCAGCCTTTACTCGGGCCATATGGAATTTCAACAAGGAATAGTTGGTACAACTTTGCAGGTTCGATTACAAAAAGTATTTTACACTTGCAATATTTTTAGCCTGGCTAAGAATAAATTACTTTAGATTCTTTTTACAAGAGTTACATATATAAATTCTTTTGAAGAAGAATTGTGATTCTTTGTCTCCAGAGAAGCCATATAATAAGAATATTATATTAGTCATGTAAAAAGAATCCTATTTTACACGGTGCCTGTGATGAGAACTTCCATGGAAAGCAGAAAGCAAATTGCAGCCATGTTTGTAACATTAACAGTAGCTACATGTGTTTGAGAAAATATACATGTGGCAACACAAGACCAGTGATAAATAGTGAACACGAATGATTAATTGAATGCAGTTTATACACAACTGAATAGCTGTAGCTAGCTATAGGGTTGATTGTATTCTACACTAACTCCAACTATTGCTTTACACTGTATACCACACTGCAAAATGTGCTACGAATGCTCAAATGAATGATAACCACATGAAACACACATGTACATATAGCCACATAAGCATCGCATCCGATGATTTAATGTTACACAAAGATAATTACAGTTTTATACCCAGATACATCCCCTTTTATATTAACATATAAGTCAATACATTCAAAATTAGTTAAGGACAAGCATTTTTGATCAGGATTATTTACACTGTCCACATCATTGCAGCAATCTTTCAGCCTTTTGTGTTACCACAGGAAGCCCAGTCCTTTCTCTTATAAAAATATGTTGAACGCACTTTGATAATCTATGATTACTTCTAGTTTAACTCCTGTCATAGCTTTGTATACAGTATCGAAGCACTTTTCGATCATGCCAGATTGCGAGTTCTGCACACATGTATGCTTGTCTTCTATAATTTTCTAGGGATTGAAAACAAATTTTCTAGCCAGTATTTCAGAAAACAATTTTATAGGGACATTTTTTTCAAATCCGAAAGTTTTAGGCTAACTTACTCTCCCGAACAGCTTTTTAACCGAAAACGTTGTTGGGTGCCCTTGGTTTGTGCTAGGGGAGCAGGATAATTGATTCACTACTCATGCTTGTGATAATTTACATGATTGCTATCACAAGGGTGTACTAGATGGCAAACAAATCTTAGGGACGAGGTCAAAACAATGGTACTCGATAGGGATCCAATTTTAGGGGGTGGTGTATGACCCGCCACCACCAACCTTTTTGGACAGTGAGGAAGGGAGGTTGTACCCGAGACCCACCACCTTTTTGGCTGGTGAGAGACGGGGTTGTACCCGAGACCCACCACCGTTTTGGGGCTGGTGAGAGAGGGGGTTGTACCCGAGACCCACCACCTTTTTGGCTGGTGAGGGAGGGAAGGACTGTTTTGACTGGCTGGCTGGCTGGCTAGGATGACCAACATATGTTATTAAACTACGACGACCGCTCAGATTTAAGATCCAAGGACGGCAACGCTGATGATGACGTGATTGGAATTATATTTAAAGGCACTTGTATGAGATCGGTAGTGTTGTTAACAAAACCTGTTTTGTAAATGCTATTTTCCACCTTCCAATTCTCAACCCCCAAAGGTGGTCACGGTCCCTTACGTCCCTATCGGAGCTTCTAATTACAAAGTTTTACTGATAATTAAATTGGGGTTTCATGAGGGTTGTCGCTGAAGGGACTGGTAAGAAATTAGCAGGGGGGGGGGGGGGGGGTTGAGATGAAGGGTAAAATTGTTTTGAATCCCCCAAAATGGAGGGTCATAATTCATGGGGAACTGAAAAAGGGATGGTTATAGGGGAGAAACGGTCAAAATATTTCATACTCATTGTCCAGGGAGGGTTATATTTTTTTGACTTTTTGATTTCATTCTCGACCCCCCCCCCCCCCCCTCTGCATCTCCCCTGCTAATTTTTGACTAGTCCCTAATGTTTAATAAAAGATTGTGTGCGTTGATTTCATGCATGTACACCACTTGGAAAATAACTATTTAAAGAGGGTAACACTATTAAACTAGTATACACAGAGAAATGTGTGGCCCTCCTACCCTGCGAGCAGAGGGTTTCTGCTCTCATTGCCTTTCCTCCGAGTAGCACTGAACCTCTCGAGACCTGTATTCTGATTGCACCCATAATTGCGTTCGACGAAGGAGAACGCATACTAATCTTGCAGTGGACTCCCTGTGGTCATGTGTGGGCTACCTGTGCTTCCCCAGGCGAAAGAAATCGAGATTCGTGTATGTCCGTCCGTCGTCATGTCATTATGTTTGTACTTTTTAGAATAAATTATCTCGGCCGGGGAACTGGTAACCAACCACACGTACACGATGCGAGCGGCCATTTTGGTGAATGCCATCATGGCTTCTGTTTTGTTTCGCGATCGGTTAGTTACTTGCCTTATTTTCCGACAATGCAATGCAATGATGTTTCAAAGGTTCGCAAGTACAATTGAGCAAAGCCTGAGGAACGTGTGTAGTACATCTGGAGGACCTTGAACATTCAACTCGGCCATAATTATTTATTTATGCTGAACCCGAGTGAATGTGCGATCGAAAAATATGCTATTGGCTTGGCCGGTTTGCCGATACCAAAACTGCAAATGGTCAAGATGCTATAAATCATACCTGAAGGCTGAAGAGAAATACATGGATATGAATATTTCAGTGAGATGTGAAGCTTTTTAAATACTACGCGTGTACATCGTGGTGGTTTAAGAATTAAGTCGAACATGGTCCTCCTGTTACGACACCAGCGAAGTTGAACTCACCATAATTTGTAAACAACCGAGTGAATTCTGTTGGCTTGCTCGCTGTACTGGATTCTGCTTTTCGCTGTACATACAGATACCGAAACTACAAACAGTAAGATGATCTGGCTGAAGAGAAACAAGGTCCGAGTTTTCTAGATACCCTTAATCGCCGTATCTTGTGTGAGTTGCGACACTGTGTACATCTTGGTTACCTTATTATAGGAAATTAACAATGCACGTTGACAACGCGAAGAAAATTTACGTTACACTAAATTAACGCGAATTTTTCAAAAGTTAGGTTTACATGCATGAAATTAACGCGAATTTTTCGATAAGCATCTTGCTTTATTTACCATTAGAAGTAACCGTGCATTGGGAGGACGAACGGGCATTGTAAATTTTAAAGAGGAAAACAGAAGAAGTGAGCTATCCTCTCGGGGAGACAGAGGAGTATCAAGATCAATCAAAAGACATTTTGAACTCGATTTTAAACGAAGACGTCCTGTCAGATAGTGACTCTGAAGAGCCAATAGAGGAGTCATGAACTAATAAGGTTTTGTATTGAAATAAAGGTGCTTTAAAATAACAATGTTGTAAAATAGCGTGCATTAAATTTACATCGACATTAATTAAGATACATTAAATTAACGCGAATTTTGTAAAATCGCGTTAATAAAGTGCATTGTTAATTTCCTATAATAAGGTATACAAATTAACGGATTCAAATTAACACTACATTCAGACAGAGAGTTAATCTATACCGACACTTTGATATGCCAAAGAACTGGAATATCAACACAGTACAAGGTGAGGGAAATTTAAAGAACTGGCTTAATTGCTGTGTTCAATTAATCTACACTGAATTTCTAACGGACCTGAAACAAGGCTGATCAAAGCCATGCAGGACCCGGCTACCAAACATTGACCATAAATTATTCTGGAACTAACGATGGCGCTCAATATTCTACAGCCAACCTTGTTCTCACTTGAAAAATACCCGGGAAACATAATGTGAATGATCTGAATCGAAGGAACTGCATGGGCTGTAATATATACACATGCACATATAGTTTATGTTCTAGGAACTGGAATTCAGTTTATACACATCTAAATAGTAATATTTATTTATACGTACTTTATATGAATCTCTTTATATATCCTGTAATATACTGTATTTCATATATCTTGTAATATAGTGTCCCCAATTAGCTTTACAGCTAAATACTATTGACACTCAAATAAAGTTCATGTATGCATGTATGTATTTAAATGTATGTAGCTATAGCCTGGGTTGATTTGTGTTCTACACTAACATCAATTATTGCTTTACACCGTATACCACACAGCAAAATGTGCTACTAATTCTCAAATCAATGCCATAACCATATAAAACACACATGTATACATATAGCCCCATAAGCATCGCATCCAATGATTTAATGTTACACAAAGATAATTACAGTTTTATACCCAGATTCATCCCCTTGTATATTAACATATAAGTCAAGACATCAAAATTTTCACATTAGTTAAAAAACAAGAACTTTCGATCAGGATTTATTACGTACACCGTCCACATCATTGCAGCAAGTTTTCAGCTTTTCTGACTGTTACCACAGTGCTTTCTCTTTCAAAAAATATGTCGAACGCACTTTGATAATCTATGATTACTTCTAGTACTATACTTCTATGGTTTTTGTACTGCACTTTCTAAAGGTTAGGGTGTTTTCTATTGTTGGGTAGGCCAATACTATCGCTCGTTTCGAGAAATTCCACCCGCCCTCTTTCCTGCCGCCGAGAGAAACCTCTGCCCACGAAACGATTACATGCGCCACGGTATCTCGATTTCCATTGTCCGAGAAAAACGAGACGGTACACCTTGTAGATTTCAGATTGTCCATTTCCTATTGTTAACAGCAAGAGTCAAGGCAAATAGAGAAAATAAAATAATTTCCTTCTTCAATTCGGGGATATAAATCAAAGCTTTCTTTTGGATAAATTAAAGTAGATTTATTGAACGGTAATTTCAAGGTCTTCTGTGCAGTTCAGCAAAATAATAAGAAGACAAAGCCGGAGTTTCAAGCCCGTTCGATCGTATCAATCGTCGGCAAACATAAAACTGCGTGACGACATAAATATAAACGGCTTCCACTCGTTTTTTTTATCACTGAGATGCCGACGCTGGCCTAGAACAACAGGAATCGGGTCATTTACTGCTATATTTGATGCCATTACTTTTAACAGAAACAAATATTAAATAACAACAATGCAAACTGGTAAGTTTTGTTGTTTTACTTACATTTCGGTACAAATATTTCACGACGTCAGACCACATGCGTTCAGGAGCGCCACCTATAATCCCTAATCCTTTCGTAAAATGTGAGAAATTTCCATCCAAAGTCCTTCTAGAAAACCTCAACATCTTGCCACTGAAATCCAACACTCTTGACTCTTGTGTGTTCGTCGGCTCCGACAAGGGCACCAGTCGCAATATCCTGAGCCTGTTGGAAGGCTTTCCCACGAATGAATTTAAATATTTCCCACGAATGAAGTTCAATAAAACATTAAGCTGTTTATATTTGAGAGAAGTGAGAGCGGACAACCTCGTACCATCTGAAAATATCAGGCTACCGAATCCGGGTTTCCGCGATCTTGTTTTAACTGTGTTAGGTTCTGTATTAAGCTTTCCGAGCGATATCGAATCTGATTGGTTCATCCTGTCACGTGTTGAGTCAACGCGTGCAGTGTGATTGGTTGACGGCGCGAAAGATAATAAAAATAATAAACACTTGCGAAACTTGACTCGGGCCCAGCCTACGCTGGCCCGAGTAATTAGAGTTATATATATAAATTCTTTTGAAAAAGAATTGTGATTCTTTGTCTCCAGAGAAGCCATTATATTACTCATGTAAAAAGAATCCTATTTTAGAGTGCCTGTGATGATAACTGCCATGGAAAGCGGAAAGAAAATTGCAGCCCCTATATAAATATTGAGAAGGCAGGAAACACGAGACGCCATTAGTCCACGTGGCGACTCTTCGAAGCCTCGTAATTCTTCGAAAATCCAAACTTTCAGCATTTTAACCTCCAGAAACCCTTTCTTACATTCCTCTAGCACTCATTCAATCGATCCATCGCTTATTTCCTCGCTTTGTAAGTACTCAAATTCGACAGTCCTAGCCTGTAACGAGCCGGGGTTGGATCATCTTAGCCTTTTTTCATGGGCTGCCTGTGCTAGTTGAACCACAGGCAGCCTGTGGTTGAACGTGGCTTTTCTTCGGAAGCAGTGACGAACGAGTGCCGAAGGAATTCAACACTTCGTGTTTTTTCGAGGAGATTCGGAGAACGAAGTCATTGTGCTCAATCGACCAATCGCTGAAAGGTGAAATATGCAGAACAGAAGGCATAAGCGTAATGGGAATGGACAGTTTTCTTTGAATCGTCAAATACAGTAGCGGAAATGCCACTAGAACACACCATTACAACATTTCGTCCAAGGCTTTTCAGACGCGTTACGGTTTCGTTTACTCAACAGGATATTAATAGGGACTTTAAGCAAAACACGTCGGCAATGTCTTCGACGACGGCATAAAACAATAGCCTTAATTACAAAATACAATAGCTGCACGTGAATATGCACGCAGTCGCCTACATTTCCACCGTTCTCTGCAAAAACACAACGTGAAAACCCCAAATTGTACGTTTTAAAGAGAACGCGAACGTATAAGAAAGTAAACAATCCGTTTTTCGTTCGGCGTGAACGGAACTCTATACTCGGTCATATTTTTCGAAAATCTGGTTGTGAAAAACTTTTCAAGGTGAACGAGGGAAATAGTAGACACCAAATTTCGGGAGAAAGGCACTTTTCTACGTCCCGTCGTCATTGCCGTCGGCTGGTTGCTTATAGTCCCTAATATGTCCTGCTTCGGCAGTTCTAACTGCTCTTTGCTCATCTGTTAGGCTCCAGGAAAGATAAGGGTCAATACGAGTTCTCACTGACCTATTTGTCACACCATATTCTAGCCGCTACACGGACGTATTTGTTCACTCTCATATTGCAGTCAGTTCAACGGAATCGTCTATAACAAATTATTGTACAACTTACCTTGGTCAGTTCCGTTTTTGGTTATTTTACATTTCAAACAGCTTTTGAAGAAAACTAAATCAAGAAATCGACTACATTTCTATTTGACATTTACTTCACTTATTGTTTGCTGAAAAGTTCGTGCCTGGGTCTCCCCAGCAGATTTCACCGTTCAGCGATTGGTCGATTGAGCACAGTGACTTTCTTCTCCGAATCTCTTCGAAAATACACGAGGTGTTGAATTCCTTCGGCACTCGTTCGTCACTGCTTCCGAAGAAAAGCCACGTTCACGGCTCGTTACAGGCTAGGTTGGCTGCAGAAACTGTCGAATTTGAGTACTTACAAAGCGAGGAAATAAGCGATGGATCGATTGAATGAGTGCTAGAGGAATGTAAGAAAGGGTTTCTGGAGGTAAAATGCTGAAAGTTTGGATTTTCGAAGAATTACGAGGCTTCGAAGAGTCGCCACGTGGACTAATGGCGTCTCGTGTTTCCTGCCTTCTCAATATTTATAAGGGGAGGGGGAAAAAATCCCAGAAGTGCCTCAAACCAGAAATAAACACATCAGTGATGAAGAGGAACAACTTCACAACACACAGGTAAGGTTGTATGACTTTATTGATCATTTTAGTACAGTTTTAGATTTTTTCTACACATTCCCATACATTCCTTGTAAACATCATTAGCTTGGGTTGCCTGTGGTCCCCTGTCTGAGTTTCAAAACTACTCGTGTCGCAGTCTCTGAAGGTGGGCATGTCCCTGTTGGAATTTCGTCTATTGCTGATTTTCTTATTTCTCTCTGTCGCTCTCGTAATTTCAGACGTTCGTCGTTATTTCATGTCTTGTCATGTCCTGTTTCAATAACAAATAGAATGCAAGCAACCGAGGACGACGATCCTGCTGGTGTACGTTGGATCAGTGATTGATCTAATCGGCTGAATACATAAAACTAAAAATAGCAAAGCCGACACAACGTAAATTTTAGAGGTTTATAACGATATTTCGGCTGGCCAAACCAGCCTTCTTCAGGTAATATGAAGAAATGTTATTACATTGGCGAACGTGACTAACTAGAAATATGGGTTACGAAATACAGGAAATAGATGACAAATGATTGACACTATAAATATAGAAATAACAAGATAATGAGGTTATATATATACCAGCTAGTATGACTCGTCACGGATGTTGAGACCATAAGGTACGAGTGTTCTAGCTTGTGTAATGAGAGTAGCTTCTCTGGCCTTACGAATTGAATCTCTATTAGAGAACATTTTTTCGATGGGGATTAGTTGCATGTCATTAGCAGTGTGATTAGGTGTCGAGAGAAAATGTTCAGCAGCTGTAGTAGGTTTAGATATGTTATTAGACTTGTCTACGGTCCGTCGATGCCGTGTTGCTTTGTCGCAATTTACCCTAAAATGGCCTCAATTATGACAATGACTTGTTATCATGAGCAACCGTTATTGTATCACTTGTCCTTTTTCAATTCTTAACCTATTTTTCGCATAAGCTATTAATTATTTTTCACTTGTCCGGGGGAAACTCTGCTACTTTAGCTTCTGCTCAAAAAAAAATTCTTATTATTATTGATATGTTTCTCCTGAAATGTAAACTACTTCGATAAATATATTTGTTTAAAACAGTGTAAAAGTTAAATTAAATTAAATTATTTTACACGGTATAATGCTGAACACATTTAAGTGGTTTTTAAAATGTTATAACTAATGATAATATTCATGCACTTGACTCTGGTATACAAGAGGGTCTGAATGGGGTTAACTGACTACTGACAAACGGCCTTAAAAATAACTGACAACTGACAAATGACGATTTTTTTACTGACAACTGACAACCGAAAAATAACTGACAACTGACAAATTTGGTTTTTGTGGGTCAAACATTGTAAATTTTCTCTAGTAATGATTAACTAGGGCTAACTGACAACTGACAAATGGCCAAAATTTTAACTTACAACTGACATGTAGACCCCCCCCCCCCCCCCCCAATTCAGACCCTCATACAAGACATTTGCTTCGTTTAGAAAATGAAATGTTACATAGCTTCTAATGGAAAACTCAGGTGAGCCGTATTATCAGAAATCTATTCCATTGTGGGCAGGACGTAAAAGTATGCAATACCGCCTGTCACGCTAGTAAAACTGTCGCCTCAGGCGCTCTTCTTCGGCTCTTGTTACATTGTTATTCACTGTCAATCTCCCGCTTGGTATTCCTTCATTTCAGTTTGGGTTTGAGTTTATTGTACACCATGATTTTCAAAAATTTATACAATATAATATTAAATAACAGACTATAAAATACACACACACATTACAGTAGGAAAAAGTACCTCACACTCAACATTAATCATCGGTGTAAGGGCATCAAATAGTTACCTAAATACGATATACCCTAGGCCTTAAATCTGCTCGTGATAATTATTACTAGGAAAAAAGGAACATGTCTGCCAATTTAATGCATAATAAATATCAATATTGGGAAAGGTAGTGAGAAAAATAGCTTTTTTTAAGTTATTTTCTGGAATGAATGCTTTTAATTCGAAGAGGTAATTAAGTTATTCCAATAATAAAGACCTATTACTGTGAGCGGAAATTTTCTCAAATTTAATCGATATCGTTCAATGTGAAAAGTTTTATTTGTAGAGCTTCTTGATTTGTAAGAGTGTTGTTCTGAGACATATTTCATATTAATTGAACAGCTTTTGCTTTCGGTCATACATTCATAAATGAAAAGATCGACATGTATTCATTTTAACTATGTCAGGAAGTTTAAGTACATTATAAAGTTTAATATAATATGAAGTGATATGCTCAATGAGGGTTTCTGCCGTCAAATTGGTCTTCTTCAGCTTTCCACATATTAACAGACATGTATAAGGGCTCTCAGTCCTGCAGAAAGACTCACCAACTAAGGTATTCTGTCGTAAAACATGCCTTAGCTGTGTGTTCGGAGTTAAGGTAGACTCGAAGTACTCAGGTGACTCACTACACAGATTTCTCAGTTGTTGCGGCGCATTTCACTACATATTTAGGCAAAAAAAAATTCACTACGAATTTAGGCATATAATCCAGAAGTGTTGTCATTATGGAATAAACCAGCTAGAAATCGCTTTGTAAATCATCACTTTAGCGAGAACCGAGACTTGTTAGACTTAGTTAAAACTCTGTAAACAATTTTGTTGATTTTTGACAATTTTATTTCAATGTATTCGAACGTATTTTTTAAGTCCAATAAAAATAGTTATAATATTGAAAATCAACACAATTAAGCAATCATACAGCTACTAAGAATCTACAAGTTACCAAGCTTTTACAGACAAATCGAGTGAAGAATGACGGGGGAACGGCTCTGGCAAAGCGGGGAAAGAAGGCATGTATTTCTCAAATACAATCGGATTTACTTCAAAGAGATGTGACCAATACCAAATGTTATCTTCTGTGTGCAATGATTTTGATATGATAAACTTTTCGTCATCTCTCTGGTTCACTTTCATTTGTGTTTTCATTTATGTATTTATTTAACGACAACACAAATGAAAGTGATCGGATATTATATCTTCGCGAAGGTATTGAAATTGCATGAAATCGAAATCTTGACTTGAAATCCTCACCCAGTCGAAAGATAGGTATCCTGGAGCAAAATACCAAACTATAAACGGCCATATCGGACTAACTCAGACTCGGCCGTTATGTTTTGGTGGTAAAACATCATCTGTGATCCCGTCCGATCCGGTCCGATCCATGTTTTATAGGTGCCGTCGATAACGGGTTCCTCTTCCTCGAATTAATTTCTCACCATCATCGTCGGACACAGCTCAGCAAACACTTCATCAACTGTAAAATTACTTCGCTGAAGCTCCGGCGTTATACTGAAGCCATTTTAATAAAGGATTGACGAAGAATATTTTATAAAAAGAACTTTACATCGAGTATTTATCGCTAAGTAAAAATCAAGATGGCTTCTGATCACTTGAGAGCAATTTGGGCTCTACCACATGTATCCCGAGAAAGAAATGATCTGCATTCATAGTTCCGTGAGTGAAAAATGAAATATTTTCATTTCATCTTTGGCAACTTGACAGGTAGGCATTACAGCACATTGTCCTTCTTCTGGGTACGTTTAAAATGGCTTCATTCTACTCAGTCAGTCTCTTGTTGCCAAGCTCGAAACATCGCCCTAAACATATACTGCCGGTGCTTTTAAGTTGATCTGCACGGCAAACCATTTATAGGATTGCGCGCTATCCCAAGCTGCCAACAAATGAATAATCCTCTTTTTATTCAAAACAATCAAGAGGGTCTGAATGGGGTTAACTGACTACTGACAAACGGCCTTAAAAATAACTGACAACTGACAAATGACGATATTTTTACTGACAATTGACAACCGAAAAATAACTGACAACTGACAAATTTGGTTTTTGTGGGTCAAACTTTGTAAATTTTCTTTAGTAATGATTAACTAGAGCTAACTGACAACTGACAAATGGCCAAAATTTTAACTGACAACTGACAACTGACCCCCCATTCAGACCCTCAATCAAGATACCGTAGAGAACTCAGCCACAAATTTGTCACCGGCGTACTTGTTCTGGTGCTATTTGCCGATTTAATAAATATCTGGAATGCAGTCACTTTTTTTTTTTCATTTTAATAACGAAATGTTAGTTTTGGTATAAGCTAAAAAACATTAAAATGCACAACGAATATCCCAACTAAAATGAAATAACTACAAGAAAATTGAAAAAAAAAAATGAAATATAGTTCGTTCCCTCAACTTTGTTTGTGGCATTGAAACTGAGTAAGCTGAAGTGAGGATCAGTATCAGTGGGTTAAGGTTGGTGTGCCTTTTTGAAAATGTGGGTCGATGTTTTGAGTTGCGCACTTAGTTTTATGTTCTGTTGGACCAGGTCGGATGGATATAATTAAGCGATTTCACATTTCTGACGCGGTCTCTTTGTTAATATGATTAGGCATTGAAAAATTATTTACACTCATGTTTTAACAAGTAGAGTAACCTATAATATACCGTTGACAACTCAAACTGTGCACTAGCACTAGCGAAGTCGATAAATTAAACGTTCCAAAGACTTGGTTCTAGATAACTCCACACCACCGATCAATAACATTTTTGTTAGTTGGGCCAAAAAGAATACTTCTGCAGCCAGTTTTAATTTCTTTAGAGTATCGCCGCTTAACAAAAAATAATAATGTTTTGGTTGCCGATTCCCTTTTTTCCCTCATTTGAAAAAAAAATATTCCTTCCGTTCTCCACATAGTGATAGCTTTTCACAATCGTTTTTCGGCTCCAAATTTAACTATTACACGATTGTAAAAAGGAAACTACCCATTTCATTTATATAAAAAAAATATATATATTCAATGCTAGCTTTATATTTGAACCGGTTACAGCAGCAACCCCAACTTCGTGGCAGTTTCGTTTTGATCATTCGGTAAACAACTTACATCATCTTCTCAAAATAGCCATAGCTGTTTACATGAGGCAAAATATTACAGTGTTTTAAACACGAGTAAAAAGGAAAACAAATCGTGTCTTTTGTATAATCTGCAATAGTCTAGCCACTACTGTTCATTACAAGCCAACTGATACGCACAGTTATTTATTGTTTTCATCTTCTCATCCCGGGTGGGGGACTCCCTTATGTGAGGGGTACATGGATGCTCGTCGTACCTTTTAGGGGTCAAAATCAGGAGTTTGGTACCACTTAAGGTATCCACCATCAAACACAGACATTTCTATGTAAAGCGGTACCTTTTCGGAGTCGGGTGTCAATTGAACAAAAGAGCTGTTATCAATTAACATTTTTATTATCTTTTAGGGGTCAAAATAAGCTTGAGCCACGCCCATTTTAGTACCTCTTTGGGGTCAAATCGAAAATGTCCGACGAGCATCCCTACCCCTTTTACCTTTTATATATATGGGAGTCCCCCCCCCCCCCCCCCCCCCCCCCCGGGCTTCTCATCCTACACATGTTAAAACCTCTATCCCGTACTTTCAATTCCTTAATTAGGCTTCGCCGTTTATGCAGCGATGAATCCGACTTCAATTCAACTGGAAGTCCGAGGAGATGCACCAGTTCTTTGTCGAGCGCGGTTATCCTAACGCTGTCATGACAAGACTACGCTGGACCGCGCACGTGACATCGACAGAAGAACGGCTCTGCTACCGTCCGAACCGAAGACTGAAGATAGGTTTCCGTTTCCATTGACTTACCATCCGTCTAATCTGTCTATCAAGAAAATTATCCAGAAGAACTATTAGATTTTACAGAGTGATCCAGATACCGCCTCTATATTTCCGCCTACTCTCATTTCTTTCAAACGTGACAAGAATATTCGTGATTCCCTAGTCAAAGGATCACCATACAGCCTGATCTTCAACCAGGCACTTTTAAATGTTCTAGGACACGATGCAATACCTGTGCTTATACTAAAACTTTAAGAACCTAAAGGACTAAAGGCTCTCTTAAAGCGGTCAATGATCATTTTGATTGTACTACAAGTAATGTTATTTATTGTATCACCTGCACACTTTGTAACAGTGAAATTCTACATCAGAGAAACAGAGCGAAGATTAGGAGATCGATTCCGCGAACACTTGCTAGATGTTAGAACTAACAGCAAGGATCTCTCCAAACCTGTAGCTCGCCACTTTAACCTTCCTGGCCATTGTATTGATCATATCACTGTATGCGGAATTTATCTTTATCAAGGTACTACCGACACCCGTAAACGCAAAGAACAGAACTATATTTTCAAATTAGGCACTTTGGCACATCACAGTATCAAATGAACGCTTTTCGTTCATTTAATTTCAGAAATTACGTATTCCCTCACACTTAGATCTAGATCAGCATGTTTCGTTAGTTTATTCATCAACACTCTTTATTGTTCCTGTTACAGCTATCAGCATTTCTATTATTGGCGTAATTGTTACGCAACGGTTTATTAATAATTATTGTAAGGTAACTAGATTCAGAAACTGGCCTCCAGCATAGTATAGTCATGTACTTATGTTAATTAATTGACAAATGGTCTCAAGCATCGATTTCCGTTGAAATATAATAATCGGAGAATCTTTGGACTAGGCTCATGCAACTGAATTTACTTTGAAATAGATACTATCTTAGTGGCGTAGTTGAAACGAAAGTTTTGGAAGCTTTTGTAGGATTAGGAAATGAAAACTAGTTTGGTAATGTGTTAACAGATGTTTAGACCATGCCTTTTTGAAAGCTTTTATATGAAGCGAAAATATTGTATAACACGCGATTAGACGAACGTGCTTTGTAGAGTTATTTTAGTTTTTGATTGACAAATATATTTTAGCCTTGACCGTTTCCATCAGTGTGCTACAGGCAGGTAGAAACTCGTACCATCCATACTTTTAGTGATGAGCATAGCCCCAAGTTGGGATTTAATTTTGGCATAGAATAAAAGTATTTCGACCTTATATGGAAAAGAATTTCAAATGTCAAATGTTAGGAAACCGACTCTTAGAAAATAACCAAAATGGTAAGAATATCCATGAGGTGCTGTCTGGCAAATATAGGCCAGTTTCAGGGTAAAATTAGAAGAAGCAGAAGAGCGTATGTATAACTATAGTTATATTGGTACCTCCTCAACACAATTTACTTTGATCCTAACTGATCCGAGTACATGTTTCCTCAGTGGTAATCATGCACTCAACACTTTATAAACCGTCTCCCCACTAGGCCTGAGCGGATTGTGCTAGCATAATTTTTGGCATAATTGGAGCAAACGAGCATAATTTTTCAAAGAAGCACTGCTCGAGCATAATTACCAGATTGTAGCATAATTTGAAGCATTAAAGCCAAAAGCAATGCTATTATTGATTTATAGTGCCTTTCCTAATTATCAGCTGGTATATTTTGCTTAGATTCTAAATTTTTCCAAAGCAAATACCTGAATTTCACTTAATGAGTGTGCGTTAAACGTGAAAAAAAGCCAAAAATAGGTCACCTAATAAAATGTTGTGTGAACAACTAAAAATGCCGCGCATCAACTAATGCCGGCCGTCTTCGAAAAACGTTTTTTTGTGAGCATAATTGTGTAATCTACGAGCATAATTTTTGAACTTTGGCATAATTTGGGCATAATTCAACAAAATTTTGAGCAGTGCTAGCGGCATAATATGCCACTTTTAGGAGCACAATCCGCTCAGGCCTACTCCCCACCCACAATTCCCTCTTTTGCTCTGACGAAGGGATAGCGCTCGAAACGTCAGCTGCTACTCGCTTACCTTAATCGACTTTAGTTGATTATACCAGCGTCTATCTTCCCCGCCGACGCAGACCAACACTAGTTTTTACAGGAACTAGTTACCCATTATTCTAAACTATAATATTACTTTCTTACTCGTGATGGTTTACGTACCACAGGAAGGAGTGGAGATATTTTACTACGCACTTGTGCTATTCCCCTCGATTTATCTTGAATTGACATATATCATCCCAGAGCATCAAAAAGCTCATACACTTCATGCTGAGCTGAGCGTCGAACGAGTAGGACGTGTTTTCATTCGCTCCGGCTAGTAGACTTCATTTTTAGTTTTGTAGTCAAGTTCTTTGTTGTTTGTTTCTCAATATGTCCGAACCGTTAACGAGATCTGCACTGGAGGAAATTTTAGACAGAAAACTAGAAGAAATATTTAACAAAAAGCTAAAACCCATTCAACGGTCATTGGATTTCGTAACGGATAAATACGACGAACTACTCAAGCGGTCATCCGGTCTTGAAGTCGAAGTAAAGACCCTGTATTCGCAGAATCAAGCACTTAAACAGGAGCTAGGGAACCTACAAACAGCTCTGAATCACCAGAAGATTGCTATAAATGACGTGGAGCAATACAGTCGCAGAGATTGTATCGAAATTCGTGGGATCCCGCCTTCACCGAAGGAAGTCACAACGGAAATCGTGTGTCAAGTTGCTGAGCTAATTGGAGTTAATCTATCACAAGATGACATATCAATCAGTCATCGCATCAAGACGAAGTCGGAGAAGTTTCACCCGTCCATAATAGCTAAGTTTGTGTGCCGCGACACGAGGGATGAGTTCTATAAAGCACGATCGCGTCTTCGAAATTTCACCACTAAAGACCTCGACCTTGGCCGGTCTTCAGACAATGCCATCTACATCAGCGAATCGCTTACAGAAATAAACAGAGACCTCTTCAAAAGCGTCTTAAAGCTTCGCAAAGACCTCAAGTTCGCTTTCATTTGGACGAATTATGGGAAGGTGTACCTAAGGAAAGATGAAAACTGCCCGGCGATTCATATCAAAGACGAACAGGGGCTGTGCAAGCTGAGGCAACTACAGGGACAGAGCGTAACTCAGAGATAAGCTATAATCACTTAGTTTATATTCATTGACAATTATTGTATCTACTCAATTGATTCAAAGCCTTATAGTACGTATTTCTCGTATACTAAATGCCTAAATGCCCTATTTGTTTAAAACTAGTTAGAAGCAATTGCCGTGCGATTGAGTGTGATCTTTGCTTGAAGTGGTGCCATTTTAAATGCTCTCGTTTGTCTGTGAAAGTTTTCAATTCCTTGTCAATCACTAATGATCTGTGGCTATGTCAGCCATGCAAACGGGAAGTTTTTCCCTTCTGTGACCTTGATAATCTTGAACTTTTAAAGTTATCATTTAACTCTAATACTACATGCCATTGTTCCCGTTACATAGATGAATCAAAACTTTCTAATCTACCTCAACTAGATATACTTTCGTCGATTTCAAATTTACCAAATTTATACAATTTTGATCCAGATGTAAATATTCCTTTGCATGCTAACTTCAAGTACTACACTCCTCATGAGTTTCACAGTTGTCCCGAACTTCAGAACAATTTATCTGACAAGTCTCTTTCGATTCTACACTGCAATGTCAGAAGCCTTTCTGCTAATTTTGATAATTTAATAAATTTACTAAGTGACTTGGACCATCCTTTTAATATAATAGGTCTATCTGAAACCTGGTTAACTCTTCTCAAAGATCCATTGGCTAATTTGTCCATACCTGGCTATAAATTGATTTCTCAACCTTCTAAATTTAATATAGGTGGTGTTGGTTTTTTCATTCAGAATAATTTAATTTTTAATATTAGGGATGAATTTAATGCTTGCTCTGATCAAGAAGAATCACTATGGATTGAACTTGATAATCATAATGGTAAGAATATTATCTGTGGAGTGTGTTACAGACATCCAAATAGTCCTCTACAGTTATTCTTGGATAATCTTTATAATATTTTAGATAAAATTCAAAAGGAAAGCAAACATTGTATCAATCTGCTTAATTGTGATTCTCATAGCCTGACGGATGACTTTGTTAACACATTATCTTCATATTCTTTTCAACCTCACATACTTCAACCCACCCGTATAACCAACCACTCTGCCACACTTATTGACAATATTTTTTTTTAATTCATTAGAACAGATGTTACTTATAGTGGCAATATTTTGTATGACATATCTGACCACCTTCCCAATTTCTTGATTATTGATTCATTTCATTTTTTACCCAATAAGCAAGTGTTTAAAAGGGATTTTTCCAAATTAAATAAAGAAGCTCTATTAAATGAATTTAAGCTTATTGACTGGAATGAGCAGTTCTATGGCAAAACCAATGTTAATGACATCTTTAACATTTTTTTAAGTACTTCTAATGAAATTATTAATTCTTATGTACCTTTAAAAAAGCTTTCTAGAAAGGAAATTAAATTTAGAAATAAACCCTGGATTACATCTGCTCTCAGGACATCCATAAACAGTAAAAATAAACTTTTTAGAAAATACATAGCTACTAAATCTGAATTCCACCATGTCAAATATAAAGTATATAGAAATAAGTTGAAACATTTAATTGATATTAGTAAAAAGAAATATTATGAGAATTACTTTATGAGCAATAAATCTAATATTAAAAATGTCTGGAAAGGTATAAAGCAAATAGTCACACTTAAGCCAAAGGCATACATAACTCCAACTAAAATTCTAACCTCTAAAAATATAGTATTGACTGATACCAAGCAGATAGCCAATGAGTTTAATAATTACTTTGCAAATGTTGGTAAAAATCTGAGTCAAGCTATACCTAAGGTCCACTCTGAATTTTCAAGCTACCTCCTTTTGCCTCAGTTATCCAGTTTTTTGCTTACTCCTACCTCCACGCAAGAAATAGAAGACATCATTTTAGGGTTAAAGTCAGGGAAAGCTTGTGGCCCTTTTAGTATTCCCGTGCCATTACTCAAGTTACTTAACTCGGTCATCTCTAGACCACTAGAAGTACTTTATAACTATTCTTTTTCCCATGGTGTTGTTCCTGAATCTTTTAAAATGGCTAGAGTTATTCCCATATTCAAAGCAGGATCTCATTTAACTGTATCAAACTACAGACCTATATCTTTATTATCCATATTTAATCAAATTTTAGAAAGACTAATGTACAATAGATTAATGAGTTTCCTTACTAAGTTTAAATTAATTTATTCAAATAAATTTGGATTCCGTAGCAATCATTCCACAGAACATGCCTTACTATTAATAACCGATAAAATTCAAAGAGCAATCGAAGATGGTCAATACTCTTGTGGAATTTTTTTTGATCTCAGCAAGGCATTCGACACGGTGAATCACAACATTCTTCTTGCTAAATTACATAATTATGGTATCCGTGGAGTGGTACATGACTGGTTTGTTTCTTACCTGTCAAATAGACAGCAGTTTGTATCTATCGATAATCACACCTCCTCATATACCTCAATTTCATGTGGTGTCCCACAGGGCTCCGTACTTGGCCCCCTACTCTTCCTCCTATATATTAATGACTTTAATTGTTGCTCCAAGTTATTTGATTTTCATCTTTTTGCTGACGACTCCAATTTATTTTTAGCAGATACTTCTCTTGATTCTCTTGAATCAAGGGTTAATGCTGAATTGAAAAATATTCACACCTGGTTGTGTGCAAACAAATTGTCATTAAATATTGATAAAACCAATTTTGTCATTTTTCACCCATTCCAGAAGAAAATACATAAATTTATCAACATTAGAATAAACAAGAAACCAATTGAACAGAAACATAGTATCAAATACCTTGGATTAATTATCGATTCAAATCTAAGCTGGAAAGAACATATTCGTCAACTATGCAAAAAGATATCTAGAGGCATTGGGATATTATCAAAACTTAGTTTTGGTTTAACAGTAATTTCTAATACACGTTTCTCTTATTAGTATTGTTTTTGTTTTTGTTTAAACGCTTAAATGCACTTCAACAATGTGTATTAATCAGTATTTAAAGTCAAACATTGTATTCAAAAACATGTATCCGCGTCACTATCAACTCTGATAGTCCAGTTTCGTATTCGAAAATTACCGCTGAATGCAATGACTACAGACGTATGTACGCAGGGTCAGCCTCATTCGGAAGTGAAACATTCTTAAATGCCAGCGAGAAGGTGCCAAACGCGAAACTACAACAATACCCAGTGTTGTGAATAGCCCACCTTCTCGCTGGTATTTACCAATGTTTAACTTCAGAATGAGGCTCACCCTGCGTACATGCGTCTATAGTCATTGCATTCAGCGGTAATTTTCGAATACGAAACTGGACTATTGAGCATTGGATTTGGCGCATGAAAAGTTCGCCATCTGAAAGGGGCCTTTATATAGCGTGTACAGTTGTTAATGAGAACGGACAGAATTGAGCGATATTTCCATTCAGTTTAGCGAGAAGCGGGAGTTCGATTCAGTTTGAATGAGATTAACTTCATCCCGAAGAAGCACCTTCCTTTGCACATCAAAGCCAAAAAAAACATCCTAGAATCCCTTATTACTTGTTTTGCTAAAATAAAATCAGCCAAAAATATTCTATTTATTTAGCTCATCGTTTTTCTGTAAAGAATATTTTTAAAACAAATTAACTCACATTGCTTAGCCTTCGATTCAAATTTGGGGGAATTTCCGCTGTAGCTCAGAACAAAGCTATTGCTCATTAATGCGACCATTTTCCTGATTTCAAAACAATCAATTGTCATCATTTTGAAGGTTTTTGTCAGGGATCAGCTCTGTTTTATGTGCCAGTAATAAAACGCCAACAACCAGTGTTGTAATAATATTGGCTATGTGCAGAAACTCATGGCCACTTTAATAATCAAATCCATTGTTAAATTTGACTACAAATTATAATCAACGAATGAAATTTAATCTCTGATTCCACGCGAAAGAGGCGAGGAATAAACCACAAAAACAAACGAAAATAGACAAATACAACAGGGACAAACGGTCGGTGAGTTGAATGGATGTAGACATCAGTTTCAGAACAAGCAATGGGCAGCCCAAATCAGAGCACACATTAGGCACGGCCCAGAGAGGTAGCTAATGTACTGAGATATGATCCTATAGGTTAGGGTTAGGTTAGGGTTAGCACATTAGCATATTATATAACTGATTTACATCAACTGAAATATAATTATTACCAGGGGATGAAATAAAATCCTTTATTCTATAAACTACAGTGTTTTACAAGGATTTCCAGCACTGAGAAATATCGAACTGAACACACGTAAAAATACGATAATTTTACGTGTGTAGATATAGCCTTTCAGCCAATCAGCGATTTTCACGTCACGCACTTACACTTGCTTCGAACAACAGGGCCCAGTTCTAAAATAAATAAAATAATACATGTACGCTTGGAGATATGGAATCTCGTTCGCTGCGCTCATTCGTGAGATATCGAGTAGAACACTCGAAGATAAATTCCATATCTCCGTGCGCCCATGTATTATTCTCTATTTATTGTCAGGTCTATATGTTTGTGTTGATATAAAATTGATCTTCTGATCTTTAGCGCTGAAATGATTTTTGTTTCTTTCAGGTTCGTAGTTTGTAAAAGTAATACGGAAACAATTCATTTATCTCGTCTTTGTTCTCTGTTTTTCAAGATTTTCTTAAATTTAAGGGGCGCGGCTATGTCATTGTACTGCGCATGTATCGAGTAATCGCTCGTTTAGTGGCTGTTGACTGATTGGATACAAACAATTAAACTTCCCTCCCTCAATGCTTGATTGAAAAGATTTTCAATATTTTCCCTGGAGACTGTTTATATACACTGTTTGTTAGTCATGTTTGCAGATTTGCTTTCATTTTTAAGCATTCCACATGGCCGAGATGTTCGTTAGTTCTTATCAAAATCGGTGGAAATAGCTCTTTCCGGCCCGGAAAAACGAATGTAAAGTCTTTCCGTGACACAGCCCCTTTAATTTCTTCCCAACACCACACTTTATTTATTACAAAAAAGCAAACACATTGAAAATAACACATTGTGTAACACGACTCGTTAAAATTAATAGATGTCATTGCACAATTTCATATAACATATCTATATTCTTAAAGTGCATATGAAGCGAAAATTAAATGTTAAAATGTTTTCGAAATGAGGAATAATAACATTTTCCGTTTGTCAAACTCGTTTCAGAGATATACAGGTTTTAGTAATATGAAAAAGAGATGACCTGTGACGTCATATTGTTTGCACAACCTGGAGACAAATCACAAAATGAAGAATATTTCGAAAGAACCGGATCCCATTTCAACGAAGTTGTTTTTTGTTACTAAAATGTTAGCTGTTCTTCCTTCTAACCCGTGCGGGGTCTGAGCACGAGTCGCTCGGCCCGCGCGGGGTCTAAGCCCTAGTTTAGGGATGATGCCCGGGAGATACTAGTCTGAGAAGACAGCCACGAGGGAGCGATAAGAGTCGTATGTCTTCTCAGCCTAGGGAGATACTAGAATTGCCACAACTCGACATCTTTGTGTGTTCTTTATTTCAAGCGACGAACTCGTGAGAGGTTAATACAATACAATAAAATTTATTTATAGAGGAAAGACGTATTAACCTTACAGTTATATTATTGATTAACATACTGTATGATTAAAGCAATATGACAATAACTCCGGGCAATAACTTAATATATTTATCTGGTGGTGCAGTGAGGCGGCATTGGTGGCAAAATAGTTCTTCCAAGTGATCAACAGAGCAGAGAAATTGACAAAATAACTTAAGAAGTTTTTTCTTAAAGGTAGTAAGCCTTGCAGAAATATCATTTATGGATGGAACAGAAGTAGTAGTCAGCTGCTTAAGTTCAGATGGAAGAGCATTGAAAAGACTTGTTTCACTTGTGAGGAATCGAATCTAATTAAAATTCTGGCGCGAAAATTGATTGACGTGTGGTTTAGGAAAAGGTGACAGTTTTCCACGTGCCCATCTCACCGTCAAAGTTCACGTGTGATCATGCTCAAAGTTTTAAATGATGCTAAAGCTGTGGATTTCACCCACGTGGTTCCGTTCGTGAGAGTGACAATGTGTCCACATAAGTGGACACTGTGATAGCTCACGAATTTCATAGGTGACAATTCCCACAACTGCTTCATTAGCTGGGCTGCTGCTAGGCGAGTTGCAACACAGGCAGCCCAAGCTAATGATTATGGGATTTAAAAAAAATCTAAAACTGTACTAAAATGATCAATAAAGTCATAAAATCTTCCCTGAGTGTTGTGAAGTTGTTCCTCTTCATCACGGATGTGTTTATTTCTGGTTTGAGGCACTTTATTTCCTCCCCAGCCATTGGTCCATGTGGCGACTCTTCGAGGCCTCGTAATTCTTCGAAAATCCAAACTTTCAGCATTTTACCTCCAGGAACCCTTTCTCACATTCCTCTAGCACTCATTTAATCGATCCATCGCTTATTTCCTCGCTTTGTGAGTACTCAAATTCGATGGTGTCTGCAGCTAACCTTGCATGTACAGAGACAGGGCAGTTCTATTGTCAGCAGCTTTAGTTCATGGGTTGCCTGTGCTTAGTTGAACGCTTCCTTTCTTCGGAAGCAGTGACGAACGAGTGCCGGAGGAATCCGACACATCGTGTTTTTTCGAGGAGATTCGGAGAACGAAGTCATTGTGTTCAATCGACCAATCGATGAACGGATGAATCTGCAGGGGAGACTCGTCTTACAAAACGAGGAAATAAGCGATGGATCGATTAAATGAGTGCTAGAGGAATATGAGAAAGGGTTCCTGGAGGCTTTTCGAAGAATTACGAGGCCTCGAAGAGTCGTCACATGGACTAATTCACTCTTTTCACCTGGTGGCCATCTTGGATTCAAAGCGAGGCAATCCTTTGTATTTGCCAGGTCAGCCTCGTAGTGGGGATAGTCAAAATGAGGCTTACCTGGCAAAAACAAAGGATTACCTCGCTTTGAATCCAAGATGGCCACCAGGTGAAAAGAGTGAATGGCGTCTCGTGTTTCCCGCCTTCTCAATATTTATATAGGGGAGGGGAAAAAAACAGAAGTACCTCAAACCAGAAATAAACACATCAGTGATGAAGAGGAACAACTTCACAACACTGAGGTAAGATTTCATGACTTTATTGATCATTTTAGTACAGTTTTAGATTTTTTCTAAAAAATCCCATACATTCATTGTAAAAATCATTAGCTTGGGCTGCCTGTGGTTGCAAGTGGGAAAATTCCTTTCCAACAAGCAATTTTTGTGTATGTTGTAAAAATTGGAAAGGACTTTGAGAAAGTCTAGTGAGATACGGGATTCTGAAAGATTCTGTGTTTAAAAACCCAGCATGTAACGGTATGTGTATTAGTTAGAGCTCCCTGTGTACAAAGCAGAAATAATGTTCTATCTTTTGGTGGATTATGCACTTGTCATCGACTTCCCCGAGGGGGGAGGGGACCCCAGGCTATAGGTGGAGGAATTGAGACTTTGTGGAGACTAATAAATGTATGCCCTTAGGGTGGGGGGAAATGTGGGACTTTGCTTGCGCTCTTTTTCATGGTAATATTTTAATTGTGGGCTAGCTGTGTGCATGAGTCGCATCGCGAATTGGTGAGAAAGAGTCGTACTTTCAATCAAATATGACTCTCTTCGAAGGTGTTGGAAAGGTTATATATGCGTTAAACATGTGAGTTTTGTGCATAAAATAGGCCATCTGTCAAACTAGAGTATTTGTTGGCTGCTCCTTTCATTAGTTTATACTTTTTATTTCAAAGAACACAATTTTGCATGGGCTTAGAGTTAGTAAGAGTAATTTATTATTATTATTAGAACTTCGACAGTAGTCAGTTTAACATATTCGTTGTATGGTTAACAACCTGTCGCGGGCTTGCCTTGCCCCACGTACTAGCCTGATTGCCAGCTGTTCTGTTGTTTTTCGGATTGGGTTACCGAAAAAAGAAAACGAACGAAAAAAATAAGAAGAGCCGGCAAGCAGGCTACATCAGTACTAGGGACTTTGCTAAAATATAGGGGCTTTGCAATACAAAAGATAACAAAGTCCCCACACATTTGTTCGGGGTCCCCCCTCCCTCGGGGAAGCCGATGACAAGTGCATTACTTCGATTGATTTTATTGCAAACTAAATATTTTAGCCATTTTAAAATTATTGTTCTTATTTTTGGAGGACAAAAAAATTGGTAATAATCCGAATAATTATGATAATAGTTATGAAATATCATAATAGGACTATAATAATATGTGTATTCATAATAATATTATAAGATCAAAATATAATTCATATTTTAATGATATTAAAATAAGATAAAAGTTAATGAATTTAGGAAGAGAAAAACAATTATTGGATTGGGATTATAATAATCCATTACAATATTTATAATAATGCATTACTAGATTATAATAATCTATTACTATATCATATTAATCCATTACTTAATATAATAATCATCAGCATTAATATTAATAATAACTCGAACTCCCGATATATAACTGGCGCGAACTGTTTTTCGTTTCCCCTGAGCGTTCGAGTTTCTACTGTATAGATGGTTTGCACTCGATCCCCAGAGATTCAAATGACAAAGGGCATGGCGGCCATGTTGGTGTACCTAACAAAAGAAGCTAACGAAGAATCTATTGTTAAAGGTACACCAACATGGCGGCTGTGACGTCATGTGCAACCATCCATACAGTCATGTCAAAAACCGATCAAGGAAAATACTGATCAATTAGTAAATATAAATGGGTCAGTGGTAAAGGCTGCCTTTGGTAATTAGTCCAAATGTATTTTAAGTAACTGCAGAATATGCATAATAGTGTTATGTATTATCTAAAATTGTAGAATAACAATTATATGCGTATTATTTTATGCACAGTACTATTCTCTTCAGAATAATTAAAAAACACGTTGAACGCCCGCAAAGCCCTATACCAACGAAAACGAAAAAAAAAAAAAAGATAATTTATTGTGCATGCGAGTCTATTGAGAGAAATGTATTTTCTTTTTTTTTATTGAAAGAGGATACGTCTGTACCACAAGAACAATGCAGCTACTTAAAGGTAAGATTGCAAAAGAAAACGGAAATTAATAAATTAACACATGTTTTACCTAGTACCTACCAATATTTCAACTGTATAAATTAAATATCAGAAGTCCATAACCAGAAGTCTCCGCGATATCTCATACTGGGTCTCGGCCCATCAGTGTACGGTATAATCTATTTTTAGAAAGCGATTCTCGTTAAATCAATAGCCAAGCGGCGCATTGCACCTAATCGATAGCCAAGCGGCGTATTGCACCTAATCGATAGCCAAGCGGCGCATTGCACCTAATCGATAGCCAGGTCCAAAACATAAAAGCCATTGTTCTAATGAGATAACTAATTTGTGTTTATAAAAGGAACATGGCTACCAATGTTTTCCCCCACGAAAGTAGTTTGAGCTCCATAAGGTATTCTAAAAATAGATTATACGGTAAATTGATGGGGCACATTTTATTGCTTATCGAGACTTCTGGTTATGGACTTCTGATATTATTTATCAGGATACCTGATGTACAGAATACAGAAAGCCTGAGACTTTCTTTACTGTTCCGAGTTTGAATTTCAACTGATTGAAATCCCAAAGGGAGAGAAAGGGGAGGAGCATTCATTTCATAGTGCGAGTACTAGTTGAACTACTCCAATACGGTCTCATACAATGCAATGCAATGCAACGCAACGCAATACAATACAATATAATAGATGGTTTTCACATGACGTCACGGCGGCCATGTTGGTGTACCTTTAACAATAGATTATTCGTTAGCTTCTTTTGTTCTGTACACCAACATGGCTTACTACATAGTTATCTAACATGCGGCCCTCGGTCCTCATAATTATTTCGTTCTTGTGCACATTGCATGCGTTTTTTTGAATATTTATATAGTCAAGCGATTATTGTTCTCTTGCTTTAGAAATCTCCGCTATAAACACATATACTACATTTTCAAACTCATGAATAATTAATGAGGCGAACAGTCAATCGGTTCATTCCATTTTGGTCAGGTGGATGAATCTTGATACCCAATGAAGCACCAGAGCGCATCACTAGTACTTTGTAAATTTCATCCAAATCACTATTGATCATCCTCAGACTTTTTATTAGGAGCGTAAATTAGCTGCAATTTGACTTTTCAGCTCTTCGTCCTACTTCCCATACATCCTACTTCCATTAATGCACTGAATTGCAGTAAACCAGGTTGCATTTTCAACGGGTTCGGTCAAAGCAAGCCGATCGAAGTCATGTTAGGTGCATACATGCACTATCACTATTGCGGGTTTTCACTCAATCCCCAGAGATTCAAATGACAAAGGGCATGGCGGCCATATTGGTACCCCAACAAAAGAAGCTAACGAGGACTCTATTGTTTAAGGGCACCAACATGGCGGCTATGACGTCAACTGAAAGCCAGCAATTGCGTACCGAAGCGTACGAACGACAAATGCAAATCAATTCACCGTACCAAAAAATAATGGCGGCTTGTACTTTTACCCACATTCCTATGCGCGCGAAAAACTTTAAATCCGTTATAAAATCGCGGTAGAGGTTTTAAATCTTAAAAACAAGCGAGTACAAGTGCTGTTGCGAATACACTGTCATTGAAGAGAATTGATGATTTCTACTGTTTGTTTTTACTGTGTTAGGTCCGAGTTTATAGAGGGGAATGGTTGTGAAACCCAGCGACCTTCTTTGTTATAGGTCTTTGCAGGAGTCCATTACCAGGAGCATCCCTATGTCATGGGCTGGGCCCCCAGCACAGGAGTAGATGTGGCTATATTTAGAAGTGAGAAGAATGATAATGGTAATAATGAGAAGTGACGTATAGCTATGTGATTGGCTAAGACAACATATCCTTTGATCATTTCGTGCTAAATGCAATTCTAAATATAGCCACATCTACTCCTGTGCTAGGAACAGAACCAATGGGAAAGATAGACGACGCTCCTGGTAATGGGCTCCTGGTCTTTGATCACTTTCTTCAACCGTGACCGTGCACAAAATACAATAGATATTGGATTCAGTGGATTCAGTGGGTTCAGTCGTTCAGGGGACGCTAATGAGCAATGACCGTGCACAATCATTCGTCTTGCCCCTTCCAACAACGTCGCAGCGTTTTTGTTAGCCCCTTTGAAGTTTGCCGGATTTCCTAACCATTCCACTCTATTAACTATGGTTAAGTTCGCAAGGGATTGTGGACAAATGTACAGCCGCCATTTTTTCCGTACGGTGAGTTGGCTGATAACTCACTTTTTTTTTATATCCCGAAAAAGTTTAAAAGAAAGGTTTAGGTTATTCCTATTCCTCACGTCAGAGAGCCATTTGAGGTATTTGATCAAACTCTTGTGTGATTTAACCCAAGCTTCTTGACCTCACCTGGACTGTTCTTCGAACTAGTTCGATGTTTGACATGCATTTAATTTACACTATCAGGGATGATTTACAGATTAAAAGGAGTTGTATAAGCTCGTGTGCTCAGTTCATTTCAATCGTGCGCTCAGTTTATTTCAAATCCGACGGCAGTGGCGTAGTGAGCCCATAGGTCCGTAGGCCCGGGCCTACAAAGTTTTCAGCCCACCTGTCAATTTAAGAAATGTATGAGAAAAAAACAATTTCCTGAAATTCTTTCACATTCGAAATAAAAAAAGAAAATGCAATTTATCAACGTACGATCTTAGGATTATAAAAATTGCAACCACTCTGTCAGGATAAGATTATGGAATTCGCGCATTAATATTGAAGCAAGGGAAAACCGAGGAGCCCGCAGCCGCTATGGAAGTCTTACAGCAATGTCTGTAGCATAGGGATTACTGGAATAAAGAACATTTTGGCTTTCTGGTTGAGATTTAAGGTAAACTTCAGAATTTATATCGATTTCACAAACACTTTTCGAGTCTCGGGGAGGGATGCCCCCGGACCCCCCTAAAAGCTCGCGCCTCCGGTGCTCGTTGCCCGGATTCAAGCAGGTCGGGCCTACAACTATTCAAAAACCTCGCTATGCCCCTGGACGGGATCATATTCTGAATAACGTAGCAGTGCAGAAAGGTTCAAAGATCACGCTGTTCCTTCAGTCGTTGAGTGGACAAAATAAACTTCACATCGACTGATAACTTATTTTCTTTATTTCCCAAAAGACTCAAAGTTCAGAAACGTTTGGGTTATAGGAATTCGTCACAACAAATGGCCCTTGTTTGACGAATGTGATAAAAACCTTACAAGTCTGATTTGACCCATGTTTGACATGCATTTAATTTACACTATCATGGATGATTTGCAGATTAAAAAGAGTTCTAAGCTCGTGTGCTCAGTTCATTTAAAATCCGACGCGATATTGTGAATACCCTGGCAGTGCAAAAAGGTTCAAATATCACGCTGTTCTTTCAATCGTTGAGTGGACGAAATCAACTCCACATCGATACCACCTGGAAGCGTGACAAAGGTTTATCCTTACACCTACAATTGATTTTCTCTTTTTCCTTAGACGTTAAATGAACTCTGGAATAATTACACATCTCTCAAAAGGGAAAACACGAAGTTAGCAGAGAAGGTAGGATTGAATTAATTAGTTTAAATAGTAAATTGTAGGTATAATTTGAGCAAAATGAATGACTCACAAAATATCTCAATGTGGCGCTATTTCTCTTTTCTTAGAACTGTAAGTTTTTAAAAATTGGGCAGGAATTAAAAACTTTAATTTACCTTTGATAACACTTAATATAGAGATATCTGGAAAACATCTTTCAGCCGCGAAAGCACTGCAGTAATAAGTATCCATAGTGATAGTGATATACCTAAATACCTTTTACAAATGACCCATAATATCCTTCAGTCGTTGAGTGGACAAAATAAACTTCACATCGACTGATAACTTATTTTCTTTATTTCCCAAAAGACTCAAAGTTCAGAAACGTTTGGGTTATAGGAATTCGTCACAACAAATGGCCCTTGTTTGACGAATGTGATAAAAACCTTACAAGTCTGATTTGACCCATGTTTGACATGCATTTAATTTACACTATCATGGATGATTTGCAGATTAAAAAGAGTTCTAAGCTCGTGTGCTCAGTTCATTTAAAATCCGACGCGATATTGTGAATACCCTGGCAGTGCAAAAAGGTTCAAATATCACGCTGTTCTTTCAATCGTTGAGTGGACGAAATCAACTCCACATCGATACCACCTGGAAGCGTGACAAAGGTTTATCCTTACACCTACAATTGATTTTCTCTTTTTCCTTAGACGTTAAATGAACTCTGGAATAATTACACATCTCTCAAAAGGGAAAACACGAAGTTAGCAGAGAAGGTAGGATTGAATTAATTAGTTTAACTAGTAAATTGTAGGTATAATTTGAGCAAAATGAATGACTCACAAAATATCTCAATGTGGCGCTATTTCTCTTTTCTTAGAACTGCAAGTTTTTAAAAATTGGGCAGGAATTAAAAACTTTAATTTACCTTTGATAACACTTAATATAGAGATATCTGGAAAACATCTTTCAGCCGCGAGAGCACTGCAGTAATAAGTATCCATAGTGATAGTGATATACCTAAATACCTTTTAAAAATGACCCATAATATCCAAATTAAGAGACAACTGCAGAAGACTTTGTGACAATTCAAATCATATGTCAACACATTACACCAAAAAATCCCAAAATTTAAATATAGATAATACCCATATTTCAATGTAAAAATACCGTATACTCAAAAACTCTTGGATACCAGTATACCCAAAACCCCTGGCCGACCCTGATACTTAATGACATAAAGACTAGTATGTATACAGTCAATTGAAAAAAGGTAGTAATCCGAAAAGGTAAAGGCATCAAAGGTGGGAACGCGGAGAATCATGGATACATATTAACCGGCGCGAGGTATATTGATGTTTCGTGTTGATAAACATTACAATTGTTATGTTACTAATGTAAACCATGATTTCAAAAGGCCGCTTTGTGTCAGGAACCAATGGATCTCTGGTTGGCACATTAATGACAATGGATGACGTGCATTGAACATTGTTATTGTTATATTTTTTCCACGCGCAGTTAATGTTTTGCAAACCCGATATGGTCTAGAAACTCAGTAACATGTTAAAGTGGCAATGAAATGAAAAATCGATCCCGTTTTTATTTCATTTTATTAAATTATATGCTTCCCTTAGTCACTCTGTGCAATTGAAAATCAATTTGGAGAGCGCGAACATATTGTTTTTCGTATCGTAAAAAATGCCAAAATCAGGCGATAATTTTTATGCCGTTAAAGATATGCTTATAATATGCGTGACATTAAAAAGTTGGTTAATCCCTATCAAAATTAAGTCCTCGCTTTAAAAAAAAATGTTTCAAGACTGCGCTGCATGATTACTTTATTATTATTTTTAAAATAACCATGCCCATATTTATCTTGCTATCTTATCTAGATGAAAGAATTGCAGTATAACATGACCAAACGGAATCAAAAAGCAAGTAAGGACATAAGTAAACAATAGACCACATGTAAAATAATGTCGAATAATGAAAGAAAGGTTGGTCGGTCCAGTCAAGAAATGTAGCTATTTCCGTGCTAATCTCGACATTCTAAAGTCTATGAACATTCCTTAAATCATATGCTAGGGGCTTTTATTTTTATTTTTATTTTATTTATAACCAAATATTAAAACAGGATCGGGAGGCTCCAATTCAGCAAAGCTGGTTTAAATGGAGTCATGTATCAACTATATTATACAACATGGAAAATATTAGATATACATGGATATATACAAATAATACATTTCTACATGTAGTTATTATACGGACAAACTTACATAACATATATTACGGATAAATCGGTAAAATATCAGTCGCTAGAATTATAATAGTTAACGCTTATAGTATCATTTGATTTCGCTTTTGAATGCAATAAAGCTGTTTTTTTTATGATTCAACGTGGGAGAGTTTTCCAGGTTTGAGCGCTAAAAGTACCTAAAAGAGCCTTGAAACTGAGTTGTTTTTGCTAGCGGTAGTCTAAGCTTTCTATGTCAAATCCATAATTTGTTTTAAGTTTTGCGAACAAAGTCATTAAAGCAACCAGACCGACCTACCTCGCTTTCATGATTATGAACCCAGGACCCTACATGTGGTCTATATGGCAGATCTAAGAAAAAATAATGTCTTACTTGTATCCCTTCCCGTTTTATTGACATCTAACCGTTCGCATCGTGGTTATACTTGGAAGAGGACAAAGTAACGTATCAATGCTGGCAAAAAAAATGAAATAAATGAACATTAGTTCATAATTCCTGCACAGCGAGCGGTGCATGCAGCAGTTCATATTTCTTATATAGCGAGAAAATTCTCGATTTGATTTTGACCACAATGCAAGGCTTATATTTATGTCTTATATTTATGGTAATAAAGCTGTTGTTGTTGTTGTTCAAAATTTAAAATTTGTAACTAACAGTTTCTTGCCATATAAATGTACTTGTGTACCCTGAGGAAGGTTGGCCGTGCCAACCGAAATATCGGTAGTAATTATATATATTCCCCCAGTACCGTACAATCAACCTTTCATCTTGTTTTGATATTCGTATATGGTGGGTTCCTGCACTTTGTCCGAATTGGTCCTTGCATCCAGTACATTACGTTTCTAAAACAGTGTTTTTAACCTAGTGGATGTGCGCATGCGCAGATCGAGTTATTGTGGTTAGAGGGTTAGAGGTAATTTATTCATCGTTTTATGGTGTGGACATCGGGCGAGATAATTTATTCATCGTTTTTTGGTGTGGATCGAAGATATATTGACGGATGTTTATGGTACGCGTCCAAGAATTGAAAGAATTGGTCATGCTGGAGAAAATACATAAGCAAATACCGTGAACAAAAATCCAGCAAAAATACGTTGGATCCGAAGTAAGGACCTATACAGCCAAAATATAAACGATTAAGAATGAAAAGTCCGAAGACTATACAGCAAAGCTGATATACAACGTAAAATTCTAACACAACGGTTAGCTAGGCCTGACACGAAAAGTGCTCGAACTAGATTGCAGCCATAGACAGCTGTTTCGTTCTTATTAGAACTCGTCAGTATGGCATAGCAAACAGTAAGCGGGCTTCGGTGCCACTGCACTACTGACCCGGACTGCGCTAAGAAGCATCTAATGCCAGACACTTCAAGCCTGGACCGACATGGTAATGGTCCCTATCAATCACTTAGTGGTGATGACGTAACGATGACGTCATCGGTCACGTGATTTTAAGTACATGCCCATAGTCCCTCATTTCTAATGCCTGACACTTCAAACCTGGACAGACATGGTAGTGGATCCCTATCAATCACTTAATGGTGATGACGTAAGGATGACATCATCGGTCACGTGATTTTAAGTACATGCTCATATCTCCCTTATTTCTAATGCCAACCTTGGACAGGCATGGTATTGGTTCCCTACAAATCACTTAGTGGTGATGACGTAACGATGACGTCATCAGTCACGTGATTTTAAGTACATGGCCATATCTCCCTCATTTCTAATGCCAGCACGCTCAAACCTGACAGACATGGTAGTAGGTCCCTATCAAGCACCTAGTGGTGATGACGTAACGATGACATCATCGGTCACGTGATTTTAAGTACATGCCCTTATCTCCCTCGTTTCTAATGCCAGCCCGCTCAAACCTAGCCAGACATGGTAGTCGGTCCCTATCAGTCCCTTAGGTGATGACGTAACGATGACGTCATCGGTCACGTGATATTAAGTACACGCCCATATCTCCCTCACTTCTAATGCCAGCCGGCTCAAACCTGGACCGAGATATGATAGTGGGTCCCTATCAAGCACCTAGTGGTAATGACGTAACGATGACATCATCGGTCACGTGATTTTAAGTACATGCCCATATCTCCCTCATTTCTAATGCCAACCTTGGACAGCCATGGTATTGGTTCCCTACAAATCACTTAGTGGTGATGACGTATTGATGACGTCATCAGTCACGTGATTTTAAGTACATGCCCATATCTCTCTCATTTCTAATGCCAGCCCGCTCAAACCTAGCCAGACATGGTAGTCGGTCCCTATCAATCCGTGATGACGTAACGATGACGTCATCGGTCACGTGATATTAAGTACACGCCCATATCTCCATCACTTCTAATGCCAGCCGTCTCAAACCTGGACCGAGATATGATAAGTGGGTCCCTATCAAGCACCTAGTAGTAATGACGTAACGATGACGTCATCGGTCACGTGATTTTAAGTACATGCCTATATCTTCCTCATTTCTAATGCCACACAATTCAAACTTGGACATGCATGGTATTGGGTATCCACAAATCACTTAGTGGTGATAATGTAACGATGACGTCATCGGTCAGGTGATTTTAAGTACATGCCCATATCTCCCTCATTTATAATACCAGCTGGCTCAAACCTGGACAGACATGGTAGTGGGTTGCTATCAATCACTTAGGGAAGATGTCAAAACAATGGTTTTCGAATGGGACCCAATTTCATCAGGGGAGGTGGTGGATGGCGGGTGATACCCCCTACCCCTTTTTCGAGGGCGATTTTCTCGCGTAGTAAAGTAGAGATACCTGATTTTAATGCAGACACACGTTCTTCTCTGCCTGTAGAAACTAGAAATATACCGGTAGTTAGTTCTTCAATAAGTATTTTATTCAAGTAGGTTTGTGGTCTAAAATCTAGATTTTGCAAAAATAGGTTGTGGGTTTCGCGTACAACCCCCCTTCCCTCAAAATTGGGTCCCATAGAAGTACCGTTTTGACCTCTTCCCTGAGTGGCGATGACGTAACGATGACGTCATCGGTCACGTTATTTTAAGTACATAACCATATCTCACTCATTTCTAATGCCAGCACGCTCAAACCTGACATACATGGTAGTGGATCCCTATCATATCAAGCACCTAGTGGTGATGACGTAACGATGACGTCTTTGGTCACATGATTTTAAGTACATGCCTATATCTCCCTCATTTCTAATGCCAGATACTTTTAAGGTATTGTTTCCCCACGATTCACTTGGTGGTGATGCGTAACGATGACGTCATCGGTCACGTGATTTTTAGTATATGTCAAAATAGCTCACTGACCATCCACGAGTTGCCCTTAGGGGCCCTATGTTTGAAGATAGCTTTCCGTCCAGCATCCATGGCAACGCCTTTCCCATGGGGATCACGAGCTCATTTCAATCGTTTACGAAGTATTATGTCATCACGTGACTGTTTCCTGCAAAACGCCTATTAAGATTACTATATATGTAAGAGATATTATTGCGAATAGTTGCATATTTCATATAGATCGAGCAAACTGCAAAGTGCGGCTACAGTGAACATTAACTCATAAAAGGACAAATTTCCAAAAGCTATGACTGCGACATCAATTCATGTCTGTTCAAACCTGTGTGAACTTCTACTAAAGTAGTTGTTTGTATATATGCTCAGTATACATACATCCATATTCCCATATCTAGTCAGTTCAGTATGATTAAGTATATGAGAAAATTCGTAGTCCTTTTTCAATCACTTTCTTCACTATGGAAAAAGAACACTATACACACAACATGCCGGAACAGCAACGGGAAACATGCTATTGTAATACATTAAAATTATTCTCTTCAATATCGGTGAATAGTGGTAGACAAGTAGGGTTTGGTACATTAATATGCTCGAATGTTTCACTGTTATGCTTACGCTCAATGCTCAAGAATTCCCACTACTATGCTCATGAAGCTTCACTATTATGCTCAATTATTCTAACCAAATATAAACATGTTGCACTAAAAACTGAAAAATGCTCCTAACATGCAGTGTGTTTGGCTGAAGTTGCCACTTGCAAATATTCTTAGAAACTTGTACTATTTACAATATGAGTGGTGATGTTGTATCGGATTTACAATGGCGAGCCGTTTCGGCGAGCCATTGTAGATCCGATACAACATTGCCACGAATATTGTAATGGACTTATGATACTTTTTCTTCTTCTATTGTATTTACTACAACAGCTCCTTTTTGATGGTTTTGAATAGGTTTTGGAATGTACTTCTGATATTCTTTTGTTCTATATAATTTACTTAACCGCTCTTTTACATGGTTTTGAATAGAAGCTGATTGCATTATGGAAACATTTCAATAGTTCATAACGGTTCATTTATTAATGGGCAAGGGAATGAATGGGACTTTTCATGTGATGTGATGTAATACAGAAATAATGAACTGGCTATTGATTTGAACTGCAGCAGAAACATTACAGTGAAATTAATTCATTCGATATTTTGAACGAAGGAGTGTCAAGATGCGTCGCAGCTTTCGTAAGCCGAAAAACGTTGTGGAAGAGCAATCTTGGTTAAAGGAAACCGTACCTAGAAATACAAGAAACGCAAGCAAGTGGATCGTTAACATTTTCAAAGAATGGCAGAGATTTAAAGAGAACAAAGTAGCGAGAAATGAGTCAGTTGGTTTTCCATGCAGTAATATCGAAGACATAGAGGACCTTACTGTCAATCTCACCGACATGTCCCCGAATACACTTTTGGATGACGAAATTTGTTGGTGAAGTCCTTAAAGACCCTGTGTCCGAGCCCATGGTGCTTTGCGCGCGCAAATCATTTCCGTAGGCTACGGAAATCAGAAAGATCGTTGTTGTTGTTGTGTGACTCTCGAATCTTTCGAAATCCATCCCTAGTTTGGGCCATCGTGTAATTATTCATAGGTATATATGCTTAACTGACTTTCTTTTATCTTAACTTTTGAATATATTCTTTTTTAAATGAAACTTTAGTTCGAATATTCTTCGAATCCCGAACTAGAGTGGCGAGTAGAGGAATTCCGGCGAAAGGACCGAGACAGCGAGGCGAAGCGACTCGACAAATAATCCTTCAGCAGTCCACATTTTACTTTCTCTAGATCTACAAGAGAACACTTGTGGTTCAAAAGGACTACTACGTGAGTTTCCCGGGGATTTGCTGCACTAATGGACCGGCGGGCTTCGTTGGAAATACACTGAAAGCACAAAGCATGCAACCACTTCTGGCATCAAGATAATTCGTAATTATAATTTCGCATGGCTAAGCTCCACTGAGGTGTTACGACGTATCTGTATATGTTTTGCATTTTTATTAGCAGAGAAAGCAATGTCCTTAACCTTTATTTTCATCCTCCAGTAGGTTCAGAAAGTCTTGCTATCAAAACTACGATCGCGGGTCAAAGTCCAATCTGCCGAGTTCAGCTGTTACTTCGCTGTGAGTTTGACTCGAGTACGAGTCGACATTTCATTTTACACTCAAGATATATCATTCGCAAGGAAAGTAGAGATCTTCAAATACAGCTAAGCAATACTGGAAACATGAAAACAAGGTAGCAAGAGTATGTCTTTGCTTGTAGAGTTGTGAAAAGTCGCACTCGTGAACCTAATTAGAATTTAAAGACAGAACAACTGGCTTCCTGCCGATTACTGTTCAAATCATATTCGAAGCATCCGGAGAAAATTCGTGGGCTCGATTGGGTTTCTAATCCAGTAGAAATTATGAAATTCGTTATCCAAAGTATATGGGTACTTCTTTTATGAAACTTATAAACAATCGAGAGCATTTTAGTTCGCCTAAAAGCTCGCCTTTAATTTATGCGGCCGGTCTTTAATATGGAGTGGAAAGCGCTACCCTCCGAAAACACTTTATGGACTGAATTGTGTGTGGCATTAATAGACACATTCAAGAGACGAAACCGGAAAATTCCGTAAATCTTCTAAACAAGAGTGATCTAAGGTAATTTTGATTATTATATATCCATTATGTTTTTTCTGATCATGACATGAGCCGGTAAAGGTAATGCCCTTTGTAAAATATACTGAATGATCTATTTCACTTTCTTTTAGGTTTTCAACATTTCGAAGAGCCCTGGACGCAGAAATGAGAGACGCAACCAAGCATGGGATTGCATAAGACACGAAAATGCCGCAAAGGGATAACTTGACAGACCAAGAGGAGGCCAAATTCTGGGAGCTGCAGTTGCTGGGAAGCAATTCAGCTGAGTCGTTAGTTAATACAGTTTATTTTTATAACGGAAAACTGTTTGGACTAAGGTCAAACGAACATAGGATGCTTAGAGTTTGTAACATCAAAGTCTCAGATAAGTTTTTTTTTTTTTGATGAAACCGCCTCTAAAACTTTCCATGGTGGCTTGAAAGACTTAAAGAAAGAGCCACGGTATATTAAACATGAATGTCATAAAGTAGGCGAAATTCATACTCCATGCTTACAGTCAATATACTCGTTGTATTTGGATAAAGTTAACGATTTTGCTAGGAGCGTAGATGCATTCTATTTCAGACCAAAAAGGGATGGAAGTATGGCCGGGGCACGAGAAAAGTGCAATCGGGTTGTGTACTCTAAATAAGATTTTATCTGATAAACTATGCGGAAAAGCGAATTTGCCTCATAGGACATCACATTGTTTGCGCATTACCTGTGCTACAGCACTATTTCAAAATGGCGTAGAGGAGAAGATTATTCGAGAAAGAACTGGGCATACATCTAACGCTATTTTCAAATACACACCGCCCAAGCTAGTGCCGTTCTTGGGCTGCGCGTTACTTCTGTTCAAGAAAAGAAAGAAGACAAGAAGGAAGGCAAGGTGGTTCAGAAAGATGATGATTTTCCAACATTTGAATGCAACTTCGACTTTGCTAGTAATTTTCAGAATAATGCTAGTTTTGAAGCTAGTGATTTTGCGTTTGAGTTATCAGATGACGGTTTAGCTAGCATTGATTTGCCATCTTCTAGTAATTTCGACTTTGCTATTAATTTTCAGAATAATGCTAGTTTTGAAGCTAGTGATTTTGCGTTTGAGTTATCTGATGACGCTTTAGCTAGCATTGATTTGCCATCTTCTAGTAATTTTGAGTTTGATGTGTCCGACGAAGTGTTAGCTAGTTTGAGTTTACCGACATCTTCTACCAATGTAAAAAGTATTGCTAGTAATCCAGTCTTTAATAATTGTACTATTAATTTCAATGTAAAGTAGACTATTGGTAGTGTTAAATGAAATGGTTTTCATTGTGAATTATAGTATTTATGAGCTGTAATTTCTGAAGTTTGGTTAATATCATAACTGAATAGTTAATAGATCTATTAGTATTCTGTAATTTTATTGGAATACTAATATATATATTAGTATTCCAAACAAAATACAGAATACTAATAGATCTATTAACCATTGTATTAATTCATCAACCCCTTCCTTTCCCTGCTGAATATTCAAGCCCTCCCTGTTATTTTAGTTTGATGGGACTTGTATCCAGTTTATGACAATGCATGTGACCTGAATAGTGCTTTCAGATTGGATAGCTGCTTTATGAATTATTATAAAATAACCCAGAGGAAACTCGCGCGCTGATTGGCTGAAAGCCGTGTTTATATGAGAGTCCATAGACATGGAAATTCGCTGGCACGCGATTGTGAATGAACTGATCAAAATGGCAAACGACAAGGAATAATGTTTTCACCAAACGTTGACTTTCAATAATATGATTGTAATCAGCAAAACCGACATATTTAACAAAAATACAGCCAACCGACGAAGTTATCAAATTTGCTAACCATCCCGGCCAAGATATTTTTATTTGTGGTCCAACAAACAAAAGTTGAAACCACTTTTCGTTTAACTTATTTCGTACGGTAAAACTAAAACACACAAACGGCTAACAAGTCTAGTTTTTAAACAACCTCCTAATAGAGGAATAGAGGAATAGAGTAAGGAATGGAGCTAGAGACTAAAGTAGTCGAGAGGGAAAAGCAAGGCAACACTCTTTCCAATTTTTTCTCTGTCTTTTTTTATCCCGAACTAAAACTAAAAGGACATATCCCTTGCACCAAAAGCCCGGACATTCCGCGGTATTCCGCGGAAAAAGCCCGGAAAATATTCCGTGCTTTCCCGGAGCCAATCCGGGCTTTCCGCACGAGTAAAATTCCGCGGAAAGCCCGGAAAAATTTGGGATATTCCGGGAAACCACGGAATTTAAGAAAACCTGGAAAATCCGGGGTTTCCGCGAAAAAAGCCCGGAAAATATTCTGGGCTTTCCCGGAATCCATCCGGGCTTTCCGCGCGAGTAAAATTCTGGGATGTTCCGGGAAGGTACGGAATATAAGGAAACCTGGAAATCCGCGGAAAGCTCGGAAAATCCCTAGCTATCCCGAGAATTTTCCGTGCTTTCCCGGATTTCCGAATTCTAGGAAATCCACAATTTTCCAGGGTTTAAAAATCTAGGGAAATGGTATTTGCTTTCGCAGAGTTTCCTCCAGCTTTGCAAGTAAAATTTAACCTTTTCTGCTGGAACGAGTAATATGTACTTATATTGACTGTGTGGGAGGGCCGGACGGGAAACTATTTGGCTCGGTCCGAGCGCACGTACAAAATGACCGAGAGCCAAATATTTTCCCGTCCGGCCCGACCTAACTCAGTCAATAGGTTTTTTTATCATATGACCATATTATTTTGTAGATCAAACCGCAAAACAGCAAGAAAAAATTGTGCTGGGCCGGAAGGCTTTTTCCGGCCCGCTCACGCGATACATGTCCGGCCCTCATCACGTGACTTTTGTAAATGGTTTTGAAAGGAAAGCGCGCGCGGGGTAGGGTTGTCCACATTATGCTGGCATAATTTCGAGCATAATGTGGACAGCCCTGCTGATGCATGCGTGCAAGTCTTTAAACTATTTTCCCCCTTGTAATCAAGAGTGGTCGCCATCTTGGGCCCATTTTTGCGAATGTTTGGGCCCAGCTGGGCGAATTCTGCTAGGCCTTCTGGTTTGACAGTTGGTGACGTCACAAGCCATTACAAACTACAGGGATCCCATTAACCCACTCAGACAAAATACCAAGCCAGAAGGCCTAGGGACTAGGCTGGAAGACTACATTGAAAGCTCCATCACGATCCAGAGTAACATGAAATAATTACATTTAGTATATACCACACCAGTGAATATCACTTTTCGCGCACTCTAATTGGCTACTCAAACAGTGAATATGATTTCATATTCACCTCCAAGCAAAGCAGCGATCATCTCGCGCGAGGTTTCGTCCATTTGACAGAAAACAAAATAACTATTTGGTACCGGCTATTCACCTGGGCCGGGTTGTTCAAAGCCCGATTAGTGCTAATCTAGGGTTAATTTCCTTGACAACCAATAGGTTCTGTGCAGAGTTAATCCAGGATTAACACTAATCGGGCTTTGAACAACCCGGCCCTGGAGTGTGGTATATACTAAAACAATTATTCACCTCAGTGTTGGTGAATAATTGTTTAATATTCTGGAAACCGTCATAATTATGCAGGTAATGATTGCATAAATTAATTAGTTAATTTGTATTAATTAATTAATTAATCCGAATAAAAAATTGAGCATAATTGAGCATAATAGTGAGACCTTTAGAGCATAATAGTAATATTTATTTAGCATAAAGAATTACCATAATAGTTAAAATTTCGAGCATAATGTGGACAAACCTAGCGCGGGGCCGTACGGGTCATATGATAAGTTGCTATTATTCTTCCAATGAGCGGCAGAATTCGCATTTCTGTGATTGTAGGTTAATGATGAACAATTGCTAACGTGAGTACTCAATAAAGATTAGGCAGCAGAGAGGGGAAAACACAAATTAAGAGTAGTTTACGATCTTAGATAATCGATTCTCTTTGAATCTTTCACTGGGACAGTTGCACGTTTACCGCGGTAATGTTTGCATTCATATAAACTCTCGCCAGTTTTGGGATGGTGGACTTGATCATTGAAGCCAGCTGACATGCCATTTGTGCTTTGTTATCAGGTTTGCATCTTTGTAATTACACGCAGCAGAAATAAAATAATTGACCGTACAGTGCTTTAAATTTAACATGGTTTCACTAAATCTCTTATATATGATATAATTTACAGTGTATAATAACTACTATATACGGTATATTTGCTATTGAGTGTAAAGCAAACCGGCATTCTCCCCGCCCCACCCCCCCCCCCCCCCCCTCCCCCCCGCCCAAAAAATCTGGCTGCATGATGAGTTAAGAGAGGATTTTTCTAACTATCGCGTATGTATTATTTGCAAAAAGCGCCAAAAACTAACCCGCACGGTATATTTGCTATTGAGTGTAAAGCAAACCGGCCTTCTCCCTCCCTCCCCCCCAAAAAAAATCTGGCTGCATAGATGAGTTATAAAGAGAGGATTTCTAACTGTCTCGTATGTATTATTTGCAAAAAGCGCCAAAAACTAACCCGCAGACTAATTTGAATTCCATTTTTCGCTTTGGATTAACACTCTAATTACTATTTCATTAGTCACAAAAAAATAAAAATAAAAACTCTTGAGTATGAACTGTTTTAGCGTGGCACGAAGTTAATTTCTTGCTTTTCTATGTAAATAAACCGCCTCAAGTTTTGTTAGCTACATAGCCATGTCTTGCACTTATCTGACGAGAGAAGTTTGTTTTAAATTTTCGCTTAGTTTGGATTTATTTAACACTCCAATTTAATTTTCAGTCCATTCAAAAAGCAACACAAATATTGTGAAATCTTTGCTAAAATCGATTTTTAGCTCGGCACAAAACTTCGTCTTTAGCCTGTTAGTTTTTGGCACACAATATATACGCGGTTTTGTTCAAATTACCTTCTCTCAACAAGGTTTCACTAAATCTCTTACAGATGATATAGTTTACAGTGTATATAATAACTACTATACGGTATATTTGCTATTGAGTGTAAAACAAACCGGCCTTCTCCCCCCCCCCCCAAAAAAAAAAAATTTGGCTGCATGATGAGTAATAAGAGAGGATTTTTCTAACTGTCGCGTATGTATTATTTGCAAAAACCGTCAAAAACTAAACCGGTCTAATTTGAATTCCATTTTTCGCTTTGGATTAACACTCAACACAAATAACATAAACTCTTGACTTATGCGGAACTGTTTTAGCGTGGCACAAAGTTAGTTTCTTGCTTTTCTTTGTCAATAAACCGCCTCAAGTTTGGTCAGCTAGTACATATTAGTCAGGTCTTGCACTTATCCAATGACAGAAGTTTGTTTTAAATTTTCGCTTAGTTTGGATTTATTTAACACTCCAATATAATGTTCAGTCCATTCAAAAAGCAACACAAATATTGTGAAATCTTTGCTAAAATCGATTTTTAGCTCGGCACAAAACTTCGTCTTTAGCCTGTTAGTTTTTGGCACACAATATATACGCGGTTTTGTTCAAATTATCTTCTCCTAAAAACACTGTCGCCGAGAAATGAGTGATTGGCAAAATGACAATTGACAAATTGTACACTTACCGTGGTTAATGTAGTACTGATCTTTGGAACCCTGAAGGACCGCTGGAGAATTATAAGCTCGCTGTTTGTTAGGATTCCACAGACAAAACACTCACTCCAGAGAATGTCCATCTTTCGGTAATAAGTTCATGTCCTAGATACACCAATATGTTACTGACGTTCTATGACCGAAACATAATAGAACGTAATTAACCTATTGTTGTATCTAGGACATGAACTTATTACCCATCTTTCTTTATCTTTTCCAAGTGAACTAACTGCATTACCGATACTGGAAGTAAATGCGCGCTCGCGCTAAAAAAACACGCGTTTGTTTTCCCGCCTCTGAAACATGCACCAATCAGAGTACGATTATAGTCAGTTTGATACAGAGATTGACAGCTGAGCACGAGAAGGGCATCCGCTGCCCACGAAAAACAAATCAATATGGCGGCAACGTGTTGTAAACGTGAAGGACAACAGTTCGTTTCTGGAAGAAGATTTATATACGAAAATATCTTCAATGCTTTTCTTGGTACCACTTGAAGAAAGCTTTTATATTGGGCACCTAAATGCTTGTCAAGAAAATAACGCCTTGGGTGGTGATAGAGCCTTTGGAGGGTAAGTACGCCATTCAGGCCTTTTTTCTTCCATGACTGAGTGAGTGATCTAGTGACGGCTGAGTCTTTAATAATAATCTATTATTAAAAAACTTTACCCGTGTTTCGTATATCTTTAGATCAATCAAACAATTATTGGGAAAGTCTAGAATGTTTGCCAGCTTTTCTAATGCATTGGATTTTCGCACTAAATAATTTAGTTCACAGATTTATTTCGTTTTACTATGAAACTGAAAATACAGGGAGAAAATACGGAGAACTAGGTTTGGTGCAAGTGTCTTCTCATGTATTAAATCAGACATTTACATGTAACCGGGAAAGTCTGATTTTCACCCCAGAATCGGCATGATATTTTCCGTACTTTCCGGGTATTTTTACCCGTGCTTTCTGTGAAAGGCCGGAAAAACGAGTTTTCCGGGCTTTTTCCGTGCTTTAGGCTTCCCTGATGAATCAGACATTACCGGGAAAGTCTGGATTTTTTACCGGCCTTTCCTGGCTTTCCAGACTTGCCCGGAATTTTTTTCCAGGCTTTCTGTGAAAGGCAGGAAAAAAACGGGATTTCCGGGCTTTTACCGCGCAAGTCTAATGCAAAAAGCACGGTGAATAGTCCGGGCTTTTCCGGACTTTTCGGGCTTTTTACCGGGCTTTTGGTGCAAGGGATACGTATTTGTCGGCGACGAAGTCACGAAATAATAAGCCTTCATATAAGGCCAATTGTAATCATTCACCCTGTTTGGTCTTAGATAATTCAGATAAGGTTTTTAGCTTTCTCCTTAACATTTTATGAACAACTACATGAATTTTGCAAACTCACGACTCACATGCAACAGTTGTGAAGTTGATATTTTGTTGATTTTTTTCACTGAACAAAATGAGTTTTTCCCTCTTACCTTGCACTCTTAGCCTCATCTCATTGGAAGGAAAGTTCCAACAGCTAGATCTTTCCATTGAGTTTGGTGAAAATAAAAGTTCATTCAGTTCAACAGGGGAATCATGTTTCCTCACGTATATTCTGTCATTCAGCGACAAAAACACCCAATTCAAGTCCTCGAATGCCTTTCGCCTTAAATTTCCGGGAAAGCATGTCTTAAATTCCGAGTTAGTCTTTTCGGGGACTGTTGAAGCAGATGTTTTTAAAATAGAGCCACACACTGACACAGAGCCAGAGGACACAGACTGACAGAGCATTCCTTCGTTTCTCTCAGTTCTGTATCGGGGGATTTCCCGCGCTGTGCAAACTCACCGTCGGTCGATTTCTGACGGCTGTTACGGTTAGGAGAATTGATCTTCTGATCGTGCGTGCGTACGATTTTCTCGCGTGTTTTTCCTGTTCGTTATTTTATAAAAGCAATATAACACGCTTTTCATGTCTTTGTTCTCTTACATAAACACTTGGGATATTGTTCTCCCAACATATCCCGCGTGTTTATATAAGAGAACAAAGACATGGAAAGCGTGTTATATTGCTTAATTAATGAATATTATAAATAATTATACATGACGTCATTCAGAAACTTATAATTATACATAACGTCATTCAGGTTTTGAAAATGCATGTCATTCGAGTTTAGACATCTCTCGTTCCATTCTACGACCGCGAGAAATGTTGGTTGGACGAAACCCAATTACTGGTACTCTCTTACTCGTAATCCATTCACCATAATAAATTATTGTTGTGATTTTTGCAATTTGTTTAATTCGTTCACAATGTTGTAACATAGCTCACTTCCGGTTGCCGTCCACATGTCTTGATCATGACCTTTTAGACATGTCTCGTTCTAGTCTACGACCGCGCGAAATGTTGGGTTACTCGTAATCTATTCACCATAAATGTTTTTTTGCAATTTGTCTTTCAACTTAATTCGTTCACAATTTTCACTAGAACACCTAAACTAAACGAAATATATCACATAGTTAGACGACAAGTCTAAATCTACAACTCGGACTCGGATAAAATGAGGGAAAAGTTATCTGATGCAGTACTATATAAAGATAAAGTTCCTGTTTGTTCGGCGCAGTTCGGTTCAATTCAGTAGTATCCACAACACAATCTAATTAATTATTACGAGTCAATAAACTTCTTTAAAGAGGTCCCTTTAGTTTATTTATTAAACCACTGAAAACGAGCACAGCACTTGGTATACACTGAAAACATCTGCTTAACTAAGATTTGAAAAATATATCTTATCGGCACAATCGCTCGTTACATGGTTGTAAATATTCCGCTTGGAAATATTTCGCTTGGTATTTACTTCATTGAAAAGCTCAATGAGGGTTTCTGCCGTCAAATTTGAACTTCTTCAGCTTTCCCCATATTAATAGACATGTATAATGTCTCTCAATCCAGCAGAAAGACTCTCGATCTAGCTAGGTTATTCTGTCGTAAAACATGCCTTAGCTGTGTGGTTGGACTTTACTAATAAGACCTAACCGAAACTGTTATACTCCTTGACAGGCAGTAGTATTGCATAATTCTGTGGCCCGCCCACGATGGAATAGATCTCAGCGAAATCGATATCTCCTTGTCTCGTCTTGTCTAAAGGCTTTGACCTTTGTTATCTGAACGCGCCTGACGAAATCTAACCTTTAATTATAATTGGATACCTTTACATAAATCTGTTTAGGTAGGCACATCCGGTTTCGAATGTCGTCACTGTTCGAATGTTGTGCTTTAAAACGTTTACGAACGTTGTGCTTTAAAGATTCATGTATTTTTTTGGTCAACGAAAGTTCCTTCACAAGAATCGTTAAGTTAGGAGGTACTTAAAATGGACCAATAGAATCTAATGTAAGAGACTGACTTTACCCTTCGAAATCTAATTTCGATCTCACCCGGGTCTTGTTTTCACTGTGTTAAGTCCTGTAAATAAATTAAGTGGCCCGCGAGTGTACCCGAGCGGTGTGGAATCTGATTGGTTGACCGCGTCACGTGTTGTGCAAAATCGCAACACGATAGAACAAAAAGAAAAGACAGACTGAATTTTAAAGAGCTGTGTCACGGTAATAGGCTTCGCGTTCCGGGCCTGAATCGAAACAGCGATTTCCACCGTTTTTGATATGACCTACCGAACCTCTCGGCCATGTGGGATGCTTAAAATCAAAACAAATATGCATAAATGACCAACAAACAGTGAAAATAAACAGTCTCCAGGGAATATATTGAAAATCCTTTCAATCAAGCATCGAAGGAGGGAAGTTTAACTGTTTGTATCGAATTAAAGCCACCAACCGAGCGATTACTCAATACATGCGCAGTACCATTACATAGCCCCTTTAAGACTCCGGCGACTGCCTAGCAGCTCCGGAGTAATAAATTGGCCTATACTAAATCATATTCTAAAAAAGGAGAAAAAAGGGAAACCAATAATTAATTTACTATTAACATTGCACATACAGTTATTTTCATTGATGAGATTTCTTAAACTTTTTTGTGAAGGAAAGAATAGTTCGATTGATTTTGATTTTAGGGCTTAAATTGCTCCATATCCTTTAATTTAAAATAAATATAATTTTGATCAAGTATAGTTATTTTGAATGGAATATACAACTTCCTAGACTGACGAGTATTATAGGAGTGAATTTGAGTATTATAGTAGTTTTCTTGCAAACAATCAAATACTTTAGGAAGGAGGTTATTTTACTACAACTACCAGAACTTTTCAAATTCGATCTTTTTCTCAGTCAAACTTTGAGAATTCCTTTGAGAATACGAAGACAATGGTCAAAATTAGAGGAACAAAAGAATCCGCGCAAATAGTTCTGGTAGTTGTAGACTCCATCATGCAAACGTCCTATTACATTCTCTTCACACTTCTGATAAAAATAACGGTAAATGAGTAGAAAAAAATCAACCGAATGCATTTTCTATTTTTCTTGAATAGTTTATTCGGAATTGCAGTAGAATAAATATATTATATTTTTATAAACTGGGGAGGATTCCGCCGAGTGGTGCATTGAACGCGTGAAAAGCTTAGCTTAGAGTACGTTAACCTCATTAACTCAACATAAAAAGAGTGTTTTGAATGAAATTCTTCCAAACTGCTGGGGTCTTTTTAACTTGATAATTATACTTTGCTTTTGAACATATCTTGTCACATAAACAAATGTCAAAATCAAGGTCAAACTGAGTCAGTGAACTTTGCAGTGAAAAAGTAGATGACAAATACCACAGTATTCACTGAAAAGATCATTTGGAAATTTGTGAAATAACACTTACCTATTCTTCGTTTGTAATGACGTCATGGCGACCATGTTGGATGACAATAACAAAAGATTCGGCAATAGATTATTTTGTTATAAATGTCATCCAACATGACCGCCATGTCTTAAATCTCTGGATATTGATTGCAAACCAGCAATAATTAAACTTTTGTTGTCATGGAAGGGTTGTGAAATCCTTATTTGCGTTCTGGAGCAGAAGTGCACACGACCTGAAGCGACTGAAAAGTATCTGCAAACTTTGACCAGCGAGAAGCATGTTGCTAGTGTATTACTATTACTGTTTTCCTACCTCAACAAAAACCAACACGCTAAATTCCAATTAGATATGTGGATTAGCCGGGTTCTGGCTTTGATCAGCCCCCGGCTATGGTTGTTTCAGGTCCCGTTAGAAATTCAGAGTTTATTATCAGGCAATTTAGCGGTACTTCAGATTTCAATAAAAATATTTTATTTATATTGCTTAAGAGGTATCTTACGTAACATTACCGTAACTCAAAAAAAATAGAAAACGTAGGGAAATTAGTTGTAATTTATACTTCAACGAGTTAAATAATGTGTAATCCATTACGCTTTTTAAGAGTCTCGTTTACTTGCATAAACTGTTACATAACTAATATTCTAAGAAAGTGAATGGTATTCTCTATTCCTTTTAGCTTCCTCGTCTGGACTTCACTTTTTCGACAAAGTTCAAGATCTTCCCACCAAAGGGTCAGCTGCTGTGCGTGCTTTTAAGATCAACAGTGACTTGTATCTCGCATTTGCTAATGATAAAGGTGACACCCTTAAACATAAAGCTCATTCTGTTATTTACAAAATGACAGGATCTACGACTCCATTCCAAACCCTTGCAACACGAGGAGCTTTCGGTGTTGAGCACTTTCAGATAGGAAGTGATCACTATCTTGCCGTGTCGAACCACTACGACGGCACATACCAAATGAACTCAACTGTTTACAAATGGAATGGTAACCGGTTTCTCCAGTTTCAGAATATCGCCACCAAAGGTGTCACAGACATGATATACTTTACCATTCGAGACCAAACATTCCTGTGCATCTCAAGTTACAGCGACGACAGTTCTTACTCGATCAATTCATTCATCTACAAATGGCAAAATAACAGGTTCGTCAAGTTCCAAGACATTCGCACAGAAGCTGCTATGGGATGCTCTGCGTTTTCTATTGAGAACCAACATTTTGTCGCTTTTGCAAGCTTCATGTATTACAATTCAACAAATAAGTTCGCCGTTCAGTCGATGGTGTTCAAATGGACTGGCGCCCATTTTGTTAAGTTCCAGTCGTTGCAGACATACGGAGCTTATGATGTGCACTACTTTGCGATCAACGCTCTTCACTTTCTTGGATTTTCTTGTTACTTCACAGGCAGAAAATACAACACTGATTCATTTATCTACAGGTGGGATGGTACCAGATTTATCTTGTTCCAATCCATCCCAACACGTGGTGCTGTGTCAATGCGGTCATTCGTGGTCAGCGGTGATACCTACCTTGCTGTTGCTAATTACAATGGCGACTCTCTCAAGCACAAAGTCAAATCCGTTGTGTACAAGGCAGTCGGTGCACAGTTCGTTAAATATCAAGAGCTTAACTCGCGCGCTGCAAATGATATGGACGTATTCAAATACAAAGGATACACGTACCTTGCACTTGCGAACTACTACGACCAGGACGCAAGAAAATACAACACAAACAGCTTCCTGTATAAATGGATCTGATATAACTTTGCCACAAAAGCAGTGACGTATGAGGCAATAGCAAGTAAAATGAACTAAAATGGAAATGAGCGGTTTTCGATTGATAGTCTTAAAACCAAAACCTGAGCCAATCACAAGCAAGTAAAAACCCAATGAACCAATCACGAACTGAAGTAATCATGATTGGTTTTACTTCAACCAATCACGAAGAAATGTAAACGCAATCAGCATAACTACACAATCCAATTCGAAAGCAACCACCTAGTTACTTTTCGACACTCAATTGAAAACTGCTCTATTCCTGTTGCTGTAATTCCTGTAAATAATGTATCCTGAGTGACGGTACTTTACACCTTTAAATTGTCATTACAAAATAACACATTAATAAGAAAGAAGCACCCCAGCAACAGAACGGATTACATCATCAAACAATATCAGCACTGCCATTATAGGATTCTTGAAACAGGACCGTAAATTAGATCATGCCCAAAAAAAGAGATTCTTTCTTTTGTAATATGACACAAGACCTAGTAGTTACAACAAGAGTTTTCTTTCAATATGATACATTTAAATTACCCAGTTCTTAATGAATAACCGAAAAACAAAAATAAATACGATTCTTTTACACCCAGACGTACATGCAAAGCATAGCCAATCTGTGGTAAAAGGTGTGACCGACTCCCGTCGGTTTTCCAGTTTGATTTTTTGTCATATTATGTGAACTTGGATTTATTTGACCGATATTTATAATCAAGCTCCAAAATTGACAAACCCTTCATCAATTTATAAGTCATTTGCAGGAAACAGTCACGTGCTGATATATTACTTCAATAACGGATGAATTGAGCTCGTAATCCCATAAGAAAGGTTTTACTGAATGAAAAACAAACTATATAGAAAGATGGATTGGAGGTGGAAATAGCATTTCCAAACAGGTTTAGCAAATAACACCACCGATCTTGTACAAGTAATACTATGTTTAAATAATGAAGTCAGATTTGTTTTCCCTCCCGTACAACCACGTGATTGAATTCATGCAAAATACCCATTCATTAACTAACCTGTTAAAAAAATCTGCTTTAAAAAATTAGTTTAAAAAAATCCCTGAAAATTAAAAGAAGCCACAAGCACCATTTAAAAGTTCCTAGGACGATGGGGTCTGCATTCATGTACGTCCGAGGGTTAGAAATATAATGTTGTTCTTACGTATTCAGAAATAGTACAGAAATGAAATACTTCATAATGCAAGATAAATAACACTAGGATAGTAATATGTCATCAGTCACATGCAAAGCGGATTTGTCAAATAATGTTCACAAATGTGTGGATTTGGAATGGACAAGGACTGTTAGTAGTAATAACATAAAATAGGAAAACATGGCGAGGACTTTTATCCCGTTGGGGATGGTGATCACGTGGTATATCCACGATATGTTCACTGCATTATTGCGTATTCAGATAAAAAATAAATTACATATTGTATGAGAGTGAATAAATAATGTGCATTATTGAGTGCTGGTGTACTGAATATGATCTTAAAGCTGATCCGTCTCGCTTTTGTTAAGGCTCGTAATAAGTAATTTTGGAAAACCGGCTTTCTATCTTTCTCAGTACACTCTCGAACATATGTCCACGCGGCTAAAGGAAGATTATAACCATCCACAAAGAGTTCCTAAAGCCGATGTCGCTAGTGTGAACCATTATTTTACAAACAATGAAGTTAAGGCGCTAATAAATAGCACTAAACACGCATAAAAGAAAATGTTCGGAGTACCATTCAGATGTATGCAGATGCATACTGATGTGTGCGGATTTGCCGCTTTGTCGGCCAAAAACCAGAACCAGAACGTGACTGATTTTAATGACTATTTTTGTTTAGTTTACTGATTTAGCAAACATGAATTACTGGACCCCTCAACTCCCTTACGTTCAACGTTGTAATCAGTTTTTTTAAGCACCAAAACGGTACTCTGACAAAGTAACCCAGAAACAAAAACGTACAAATATTTGAAAAGTAAAATCTACTGATTTGTCATTGTATCATTGTGAAATAATGGACTAAATGAGAAAGAAGTAATTTTATTCATAGGAGGGATACAGTACTTTATGCCTTCTGGCTGGTATTTTGTCTGAGTGGGTTAATGGGATGCCTGTGGTTTGTAATGGCTTGTGACGTCACCGACGAACTGTCAACCAGAAGTCCTAGCAGAATTCGCTCGAAAAAATGGGCCCAAGATGGTGACCACTCTTGATGACAAGGGGGAAGATAGTTCAAAGACTTGCATGCATCAGGTGATAGGAAAATAACATTGAGTTTTCTTATTCTAAAATGTTTGACGTTTGCCGTGTAATTTCAAATGGTAAAAACCTGGCAAAATGTAGTCGGAGTATTAAAATTAAAATTATCGAATATCCTGTATTCTTTAAAGTAACAAGAGGCTGTACCAGCCTTTACTCGGGCCATATAGAATTTCAACAAGGAACAGTTGGTACAACTTTGCAGGTTCGATTAAAAAAGTATTTTACACTTGCAATTTGTTAGCCTTTGAGAGTATAATAAACAAGAGGCCCTGAGTGGCCTTAACTCGGGCCATCTATAGCATGTACTGCATGGAGTTCTAGCATAATTTTGTGTCAACATGGTTGTGCTAGAGTAGCCAGAGAATTGGTTCTCTACTGATGCTCTTGTCTGGTAAATGTGCAAATGCCCCACGTATTCTGGGGGGGGGGGGGTTGGGTTAGGTTAGGGTATGCCTGGGGAGGTGGGGGGGGGGGGGGGGGGGGGGTGGAAATGATAGAGCCATAATACACATACATACATAGATTTCAGCCACAATTTCCCTCAATTCTGTAGTTTAATATTACTTTCTTTTCAATATTATTGTTCCTTGAGGGTCGTTAGAATTACAAAAAAACTTGGTATGGGTGTTGTTGATTGAAGTGCAATGGTTATTTGAGTAGTCTTCACGATATTGAGTCACTCAAATTCCGTGATGCATTGTAATTATATCAGGTGCAGTACAACTATGAGAAATCAAGCAATTTAGAACAACAAATTCCACATAATGTTGCTATTCACTGTGAATAGTTAGGTAATGTCATTCTACATGTGAAATAAAGTAATTTATTTGTAATTCACAATTATTAACAAACCAGTGGAGATGGCTGACATTCAGGCTAAATTCTCAATACAATATTTTCGATTGAGGTCATAAACTACAGACCACCATTTTCTAGTATTAGTGAGCTGCCACTGTGCTAGTGCTCATTTTCTACATCTTGAAGGAGACTGAAACTTATAATGGCAGGCCACAAATAAACATGCAATGTCCACTCTTTTTATATCATTGGGGTCGCAGCAAGATTAATTTTCATTCCCAAATAATTCGTAAAAGTACTCATACTCCTGATCATGACTGAGTGAAAGTGACAATGCTGACGTCAAGAACTGAGGAACAACAACAACAATTACATTTATTTTCTCATAAGATGATGGAAATGTTTACGAGTAATAAGGCATAATAAGAAATACAATGATGAGAAGGTAGGTCCTTAAGATAACCTTAGGGTTATCTTAAGCCAGGACCACCTCAGATGGAAAACACTGAAACAAGATCTAGCTTGCATGGATATATAATGGTACCAAGAAAGGGGAAGGGGAAGGGAAAGAAAGAGTGCCACTTGCATGTACATGTAAGTATACTCTCAGTTCTGGACCAAATTTAGTTATGTTATAAACTTGCAATAATGATAAATACACTACTCTATACATAATATCATTATGTCAGTTCTATAAAAAAAAACATTAAATAATAATCAAATACAAAGAGGTACAGGCCAGATGTACAGTAAATAGACCCGGGAAATAGAACAAAATAAAACCAGTGTCAATAACACGCCACAGATAAATATGCGATTTCCACATCAGAGTCATTTATCGTTCGTTTGAAAAAATCTTCATTTCTAATTACTACCTCAGTTTATACTCACTCACTGCATGCTGGATTTTCGTTCCCGAATTTATAAACATTTAAATACATGTGCATGGGGGGCGAAACGACTGTAATTCTTTTGAAAGGCCCCCGTCACTGTCAGTCAGAGAACTGAGAAATCTGGTTATTTCTACTACACTTTCGAGAGGTTAATAACAATAAATAACAACACAACGACAGTCAATTGCAATTCGTATACGGGTTATCATGTTCAGATTAGCGGCTACTTACATTTAGAAGCTGTTGTCTTTATAAAAACTAATATAGCCAGTGTTGATCGCAGAGCGGACTAGCTGTCAGTACGTGTCACGTCTCACGAGTGTATCTTAAAGCATGTCGCATAATATGTGATAAATTCCCGTCCAAAGCCCGTGAAACACCTCTCAGCTTTAGAAAAGACAAAAATCTTGGTATTGCACTTGAAGGAACCTTTGGTTTACACAAAAAAACAGCTGATATTAAACGTTTTGCTAAGTCAAAACTCCCACTCGCCGCCATCTTGAAAAACATGAAAATGTTGTTCACTGTCACCAGTCGAAATCTGATTGGTCGACGGCGCCAACCAGCGACAAGAGAAATAAAAAAAATTAACACTTGCGAAACTTGACTCGTGCCTCGGCCGAAGGCCTGGCCCGAGTAATTATTTTAGATTATTTTTACAAGAGTTATATATATAAATTATTTTGAAAAAGAATTGTGATTCTTTGTCTCCAGAGAAGCCATTATATTACTCATGTAAGAAGAATCCTATTTTAGAGTGCCTGTGATGATAACTGCCATGGAAAGCGGAAACAAAATTGCAGCCATGTTTGTAACATTAACAGTGGCTACATGTGTTTGAGACAATATACACAAGACCAGTGATAATATAGTGAACACGAGACTTACGACTCTTTACCACATGGTTTAATTTAAGTTTAATTTCACATGGTTCAAGGCATGGTTTTCAGGGAAAAATACAAGAGGCCAAGTAAAACCTCAACAACAGGTCTTTAAAATAACACATGCAATGTTCATTTGAACTTCCTCCCAGTGATTTAGCATTCAGTTTTGAACTGTATCAGTAGCATTGCATATTTACTGGCAGCTACTACAGCAGTGTTATGCATGTATCAGTGGCTTCCCCCAGGGGGCAGGTACCCTAGGGATTTGTCCAAATGCTCAATCAAACCTGTCATAACAAATCCCCTGGTATAGGGCACAACAATTAGTAAAAATTCATACAAGGTCGGTCCCCTTGGTTCCTGATCCATGAACCAAAGTGAGCTTCCCACCCCCACCCCCACCCCCCCCCCCCCTCACAAATGGGCAACAAACAATTACAACAACAAAAAGATGTTTTAAGGCAGCAGTCATGATTATGTTTTACGTCTTCTCGGATAAGGACGTTAAATTGTAGGCCCATCAGTGGACGAAGAGCCACCTCGTGGATATGACACTGATTAAACCGTTATTATTATTATTATTATTATGTAGTATGTAATCTACTAGATTTAGCCTGTATATTATAATATATAAAATGTATATAGTGGCACCAAGGGAACTAGTACTACTACTACTAATAGAGGAGAGTGTCAATGTATTTAGCATTGTATTGCTATAATTGGGGACAAATTCATTTACTCTATATCTATACACCTATATAATTCCACTACACTTGAGGGTGGTCACTACCAGAGATTTGGTTGCATTCTCAGTGTTGGCTACAATTTAACATTGTGATCCAAGAAGACACAAGCTTTTAGAACCATTTGCAGATGTCAGAGCAAAGGCATGCAGTACCAGTTCTCCCAGTTATTTTAAGGTCCTACCTGGATTTGAACCCACTACCTCCTGCACAACAGACTGACACTTAACCACTGAGCTTACTCAGATAAAATTAATCCAATTGTATTAAAATAAAATTATAAATACATCTGAGACATTGAATAAATGTAGTCCATGGAGTTTTAGCATACTTTTTGTTATTTAAGAAATAGAAAACGTTTACCGTGTTTACATAGCCTGATGCAAACACGAGGGGAAGTTTGGGAGAATTCTCAAGTTGTTGTGTAAACCACAAAAACTTGATAATTCTCCCAAACTTTCCCGAGTGTTTGCATCAGGCTATGTAAACACGGTAAACGTTTTCTATTTCTTTTATAAAATAGACGCAAGATCGAGCGCGAAACGATTTAAAAAAAATTGTAAATGTCAAACGCGAAATTCTCCATACATTGTAAAATGTCAATCATATTCGCTTGTGAAGTTGGCCGTGTTTGCTCTGCGTACGAATCGGCATGGAACAAGAGGCGAGAGAAAGTACTTACTGGTGTGATTTTATGCTTCCAAAACTAGCTTTTTAAAAGACAAAATGCAAAATAATAGGAAAACCTCAAAGTATTGATCCATATCGGGCTAGACATGCAACGAAAATCGTCCTGGATTACGAAAATCGACACGAAAACCACTTTAAACAAAACTGCTGCGAATTCAAAGACGAACTGGACAGCCGAAAAGCATTAAGCATTACAGAAAAGATAATTTGTCCTGCCTGGAAAAAGTGTTCCTGTTTCGGCCATGATATTCTGGGACTGAGGAATCTCTTGCTGGATATTTGGAGCCAGTACTTGTAGTTCATGGCTTGGAATTGCTCGGCTCGAACTGACAACTTCGATTAGCAGGTTTGTGCCTTTTTATTGTTTCAGATCTTTATTTCCCATCGTCAGGCATCATACTCGACTATTTGAAAGCCAGAGAATGTCGGATATCGATTAGAGCTTATAATCTATATTACTTTGATGTGGAGATGGCTGTTTGGGTATCTTTCAATGCAATTTTTTTAATCCAAAAAGAGTACTTTCGAGTCTACGGGATGCTAGCTAGCACTAGCAGCCGTGCGAGATTAGCTAGAGCTTCAGAGTTCTGTAGCTTCTCGCTTGTGTATTTCTTTTTAGTCACATTTTCTTGCCAGCATCCCACTCTGAATGAAAAAAAGATTTCATAGACTGAATCGAACCAAAACGGCTAAATTTTTTTTATTTCTACCGATTCAATGTGATATATATCTTATAAAGTTGCAGTGTCTGTAGTTGTTGTCACCGGCGTTTGAAAAAAACGTACTTGAATAAACAACAATTGACCTTCCCACTCTGACTTTGTGTACTTGATTATTAGCACTTTGTACATTTTCTGAATGTTTCTAGTACATGTATTTTATTATAATTGTTTTTCTATAGTATCTGAAGTAAATATTTAAACTTAAACGTTAACAGAAGTAGTGTATTATGTGCGTATTTCATCGAGTTTGCTAATGATGCAGTTGAGCTCCGACTGACTCAATCTTGTGAAAATTCTGTCCAATTTAGCTTTTTTTCTCCGTAGGTTCTTCTCAACAACCTTCCTTTAGAAAACTAGTTACATGTGTTTTTAAGTTAGTCAGTTATTTTCGCCATTTTTTGCAGAAAAAAGCAAAAACTACAACGTATGACGTCATTTCCATGTTTACATAGCCTCATGCAAACACGCTTTCAACCAATCAGAGCGCGCGTTTTGTTTGGGTTATTTTATAAAAATAAATATTATTATTATTATTATAGCCAGAGAATAATACTGGTTCACTACTCATGCTCTTGCGATAAGTGATAGATAATGAACTACAACTGCCAAATGCCCCACGTTTGCCCGGGGGGAGGGGGGAGGGGGGGGGGGGGGGAGTGTTGTTAATAAATTGTAACCAGGACCGATCAGTATTAATTTCATTCTTAATTTCATTCTTCTAAGCAAATATTAGCTTTTGTGCAATTTTTAAAAGTACAAATCTATTATGCTAGAGAAAATTTAAGACTGACTGAGTTTGTACTCTTTCTCTTAATATTTATTTATTTATCAACACTGTATTAATTGTATTACTATATATATGCCAGCGTATATATTGTAAATAACTTGACCAAATGGAATAGTTTGTATATGTATTTGTTCATGTCCTCCGACCTAGTAATATAATTTCAATTCCATGTAAACTGGCTCCTGGCATTTTTAACTTCTCAGTTATTTCAGTAAGCCAGTACCCTTAGTAAATATGTATTTTTTCTTTCCATTAATTTGTCACATTTGTAAACTTTGTAAGGGTATAATAACTTATTATTGTTGTAATATCTCCATCACCACCAACATCTAACGGTTTTAATCCGAAGCAAGAGAATCACAATAAGCACAATGTTAGACAAGCTAGACTGCGAGCAGTTCCTCCAGTTTCCCTCCGTTGATAGTGTACGAACGAAGGGAGCGAAGAGCATCGAACTTTTGGACGCGTTTGAGCGGACTGAGCGTGGAGGATGGGGATTTCATTGAGTTTTCAAATGATTGTATGCAGTCCCTCCTTTCCTCGCCCACCATAGCTCCCCATCCCTCTTCCTTTTATTCTCGCTTCAGTCCCCGCTCGGACAAGATAATATCCCCACAGACTCAGGAGAGAAAAGGGAGGACTGCTAGCAGTCTATAGACAAGCCAACACTATTTCACGTCCCGTTGACGAGAACGAAACTTGTTTCATGTATGTATCTCAATTTCTATAATTATAGATATATTCAAATTCGATTCACATGGGACGGATTGTCATCCTATCCCAGTAACTCCATCTGCGCTTGCGCGTATCCACATCCTCGATTATGAGATTACCGTATCAAAGCATTATCATCAATCAATCAAACAAGGGACGGGAAATAAGAATATAGAAATAAAAATATAGAAACACATTTGTAACATGTCATGATATATATTCACTAGTATCTATATACTTTGTGCCCCTCTCTCTGTGTCGCTATCGTCCTCAAAATCCACTGGTCTCCAGAACTGAGAAGCCATTGATACGCAGAGTCGGAACAGCTTCAGTGTAGGACATGGGGGAGCTATAAAAGGCACCCAATTTATAGCAACGTGAAAGAAAAGAGGACCCATAGGTGACCGAGTTTTGTCAGATTACTTTTGTTATGCACGACCTAAGACTGGCAAACAAAGTAGGGTAGGCCGTTCCTTTGAAAAATTTGCAATATAAAAGCTTTTAGACGTTAGGCTGGTTCCACACGAGCAAGTTTTCCTTCGACAAGTTTTATATTCTCGTGTGTACGAAAAAATATTGCACGTTTTTGCTTGACAATTCACCTTTTTGAAAAACTACTGCCATGCCAGTTTTTAAACAATGAGATTTGTCAAAGAAACTTGTCAAGAAAACATGCAACTTACAACTCCTCCCAGATTGACTAATCAATGTCGTATGTTTTTGGAGCTGATCCTATTTCTTTCCACTGGTTCTTTTTATTTATATATTCGTGCTCACATATTTGTTACATTCGTAATACAAATGCTAATTACACAGTATTATAATAAGAACAAGAGATGGTGCTATAGAGTGGATAGTGGCTAGTCAGTGTGTGATTCACTAGTACTGAACAAGGATGATTACATTGGATTTGCGTTGAAGTACAAAATAATTATTTTCCATTTGTTTTCAAATTTCATGAGTGTCTTTGACGTTTAATAGAGCAATACGTTTTTCTATGTTTAGCTTTAATTTGCTTAAAGGTCGGCACACACGAAGGAACAAATCCCAGGGACAAGTCCCCGGACAAGTCCCGGGGACAAATCCCTTGTTGCGTACACACGAAGGGACAAGTCCCAGGGACAAGTTCCCTCGTGTGAACTAGGAAAAATCTTGTCATTTTGTCCCAGGAACATGTCTCCTCAATTGAAACCAGTTTGATTTGAGGGGACAAGTCCCGGGGACAAAATTTTGTCCCCGCGACAATATTTTTCCTAGTTCAGACGAGGGGACAAGTCCCGTGCTGACCTTAAGTAATATAAGGAACACAGGATAATATGTTTGTGTACAATATGAAGAGTAAAGGAAATACTCGCCAAGTAGAATTAGATATTTAAAAATGTAGCTCTATATAAAAAAATATGAATATTATCGTTTTCCCTTTATCATGTTTTACGACTAGCTTTCCAATAATACTAACCGCAATAATAAGTTAACACGAGATTATCCCATCCCCGTTGTGCGATTTAAGATAATAATAACAATAAAGGTTTATTGAATATAAAATCGCACAATGAGTAAATTACCTTATATTTTACAAGTAATAAAGAAAAAATGGGAAACTGGCACAATCATATCTATAACTTATACCGGGGGACTGGATCCGGTTTACAAATAACATATTACTGTGTCCTACAAGCTAAATTAAAATACCTTAGGCAAACTAAGGTTTTGGCTATTGCGCAACTCTCGGCCGTGCGCGCTTACTCGGACGAGTGCCAGGCAGAAGGTGGCGGAGATGTGAACTAGGCGGAACTACTGAGTAGGGCTTTTTAGCTTCCTGAATACTTTAGAACATAGTTCATGCCTCCTGGTATCAAGACGAGAGCAGTTACATAGAGTGAGTGCTTCAGAGTAATATTATTGATCAGTTGTCGACCCACTTTAGATTATGTCGAAGCGTTAAACCGAGGACCCTATAAGATGAGACACGTTCAAGCGGTTGATCATTAATATTGAGATAAGTGGCCTCATGTTGATGACGGAGGAAACTAATGGACATCTCTTTACATTTCTTAGGATAAAGTTTCATATGAGATGAGAACTGATGATTGATGGAACTTCATGATATCGTCGATATCGAACCGCCGGTCCTGGGACCAACTTGTTTGCCTAAGTATTCGGCACCCTTGTTTTTCATAATATTAAGGTGTACCTGACCAAAGTTTTTTTTTTCTCAAATGATATACAGTTTACATGATTAAGAATGTTAAACAGTGATGAGGCCATCATCCTCCTCGCCTCGGGTGTCAAATATAGAATAAACAAATAATGCGGAACTTTATCAATCCAAGAAAACGTGCTCACTAGCTGTATTTTATCACTCCAGCTTCACAAAAATATTTTGCCATTCCAAATGGGTGGTTGCTAGCCACCCCCTTCACCACCCCTGGATCCGCCCCTGCGAAAGGGTCATACACCAATGACCAGTGACAGTTTTCTGGCATCGCTTTATTTGGTATCTAAGCAACTGACCTTTACCTATGAAGAAAAAACGTCACGTTCGCTATCCACAACTGCATCGCCAACTATTTCGGTCATGTCGAGTCTGCGGTACGTCAGCGGTTTTCCTTGTGAATACACTTATTTTTCACATACCAGAGGCTTTTGACACTGTCAATACTCATGTGATAGTTAAACTCTTTCAAAGTTTTAAATATTAAGAACGTCGGACATTCGGAAAAATAGTGATTTTACGCTCCTGAGTGAGATGGAAATCATGTGATTATTTTGGCCAGGTTTAACTGCTGGCCAAATCTACCGTTTTTACAGCTATCCCACAATTAACTGAATGCTTGGATTACTGAGTTTTCGGTGTAAAGTTTGATACCAAATATGTGAACCTTCGAGCGACTTTTCTGCGTAAAATTGCCCTGAGATTCTCATCGATTCACGAAGAAGAAACAACTACGGCGGATGGAGCAGATGGAGCATCGTGTTGGATTTTAGTTCGATTTGTAGCGAGTTTACGGGAAAACAGAAAAAGGAAATCTTAAAGGTCTGAATGCATAATTTTGAATTACGAACGAGAACCAGGTCTAGTATGTGAATCCAGTCCGGCAAATTGAATAATCGATATTGGTATAGAGATATAAACTTGTCAACTTTGGGTTTAGCGTGTTTTTGCTCCTCCATGAAAGATTGAATGGCGATCCACTTTCTTCGTAGTAGAGCATAGTGGAAAGGAAAAGCATACTGACAAGCAGTTGATCTACATTTTTGAAACAATCAGATGATTTTGGCTTGTAAACTGGACTACTGGTCCGATAAGGTGAGAATATATATTATGGTCGCTTCTGGTTCGCTTGTATTTGTAAAATTGTGAAGTCGTTCCATACATTCTTTGTAAAATCTGAGGACATTTGAGAGTCATTTATGGTAGAAACCGCTTATGTACCGCGGGCGCAATGTCCGTGATTGTTGGTGATGGTACATATTTTAGTAGAAGTGGGAGTATGATTTAATACTAGAAGTAATCATAGATTATCAAAGTGCGTTCGACATATTTTTTGAAAGAGAAAGGACTGTGGCAACAGTCTGAAAAGCTGAAAAATTGCTGCAATGATGTGGACGGTGTACGATAATCCTGATCAAGGTCCTTTTTTTAACTAATGTGAAATTGTTGATGTCTTGACTTATATGTAATAATATACAATGGGATGCATCTGGGTATCAAACTGTAATTATCTTTGTGTAGCATTAAATAATTGGATGCGATGCTTATGGGTAGGCCTGTCCCGATTGCGCTGGGCACTTTTTGAGCACTTTTTCGATCTTGGAGCACTATTTTACATTTTGAGCTTCCTTGAGCACTTTTTCGCAATTTGGGCAATATTTGAGCACTTTTTTCGGATTTGGAGCAAGTTTCTAGAAAACATTTTGTCTTTTTGAACACTTTTCAGCAAATCTGTTATTTCGTGATCGTGAAATTGAATAATGGCCCCTTGGCATCTAGTACCTGAAGAAGGCTGGTTTGGCCAGCCGAAATATTGTAATATTCAATATAAAATCCTACGTTGTGTCAGCTTTGCCGTAGTCCTTGGACTTCGTATTCCTTGGCACGTGACGTCATAGCCGCCATGTTGGTGTACAGTTAACAATAGATTCCTCGTTAGCTTCTTTTGTTCTGTACACCAACATGGCCGCCATGCCCTTTGTCATCTGAATCTCTGGGGATTGAGTGCAAACCATCTATTAGAATGCTGTAGAGAAAATAAATAGTGTTGTCATGGAAATGCACGTGCGCTTCTCCTTTTAAGCATGGCCAGTACAGGTCCGAAAAACGGTATGGAAAATCTTATATTTTGGTCTGAAATAGGGTCACCGCTTGGAGACCCAGGTGCTCCGCTTTACAATTGTATTACAAAAGCAGTAGACACACGTACCCACTGGGTACCTATTTTTTGTGTATGTCCGGGATGCTGTTTCGAATCTGTTAAAAAATTGTCAGCATTCTGAAACTGCTAGACGGAAACTGTGAAGTGACACGGCTGAGAACGTTAGCCTGCGTCTCTTGCGTTCGATGGTAAAGCAACTTGAAACTTATGATGTCATGCTTCAAACTCCTAATAAAGCTTTGTTAAGTTCGAAAAATATTGTTGTTCTATTTCTTTCAACATTTCTTAACATGAAATGTTAATTTGGTCAGTAAAACTAGGCATATTTATGAAAAGCTTAAATTTAATTGTTCAGAATTGAAAGCACAATTTTTTTTTAAATTGAGCACTATTTCGAAATTTTGAGCACATTTTTGCATTTTTGAGCACTTTTTGAGCACTTTTTTTACCTTGTTTCGAGCACTTTTCTTGAATTTTTCCAGCGCAATCGGGCCATGCTTACTTATGGGGCTATATGTATACATTTGTGTTTTATATGGTTATGGCATTGCTTTGAGAATTAGTAGCACATTTTGCTGTGTGGTATACAGTGTAAAGCAATAATTGAAGTTAGTGTAGAACACAAATCAACCCAGGCTATAGCTACATACATTTACATACATACATGCATACATGAACTTTATTTGAGTGTCAATAGTATTTAGCTGTAAAGCTAATTGGGGACACTATATTACAGGATATATAAAATAAGTATATTACAGGATATATAAAGGGATTCATATAAAGTACGTATAAATAAATATTACTATTCAGATGTGTATAAACTGAATTCCAGTTCCTAGAACATAAACTATATAGGTATGCATGTGTATAAAGTACAGCCCATGCAGTTCCTTCGATTCAGATCATTCACATTATGTTAAATCCGGGTATTTTTAAAGTGAGAACAAGGTTGGCTGCAGAATATTGAGCGCCATTGTTAGTTCCAGAATAATTTATGGTCAATGTTGGTAGCCGGGTCCTGGCTTTGATCGCTTTGATCAGCCTTGTTTCCGGTCTGTTAGAAATTCAGTGTAGATTAATTGCATGGTCAGTACTTTAAATTTCCCTCACCTTGTGCTGTGTTGATATTCCAGTTCCTTGGCATATCAAAGTGTAGGTATAGATTAACTCTCTGTCTGAATGTAGTGTTAATTTGAATCCGTTAATTTGTATAACCAAGATGTACAGTGTCGTAACTCACACAAGATACGGCGATTACGGGTATCTAGAAAACTCGGACCTTGTTTCTCTTCAGCCAGGTCATCTTACTTTTTGTAGTTTCGGAATCTGTATGTACAGCGAAAAGCAGAATCCAGTACAGCGAGCAAGCCAACATAATTCACTCGGTTGTTTACAAATTATGGTGAGTTGATTTGAGTTTGACTCAGTTCTCCGTTCAACTTCGCTGGTGTCGTAACAAACCACCACGATGCACACGTGTAGTATTATGTATAGTATGATTTATAGCATCTTGACCATTTGCAGTTTTGACTTTTGGTATCGGCAAACCGAACAGCACAATTCAATGCAGCGAGCAAGCCAACAGCATATTTTTCGATCGCACATTCACTCGGGTTCAGCATCATTGCATTGGATTGTCGGAAAATAAGGCAAGTAACTAACCGATCGCGAAACAAAACAGAAGCCATGCTGGCATTCACCAAAATGGCCGCTCGCATCGTGTACGAGTAGTTACCAGTTCCCCGGCCGAGATAATTTATTCTGAAAAGTACAAACATACAAGAGGACGGACTAGCCTCCTCCGCAGGCACTCTATTTTTTGAAGAAATCAGATTATTTTCTCCTGCTTCTTTCCTCCTTTGCCACAGGAGTAGTATAAGGACCCAGTAGGCGCACGTTTCCTGCCTCCTGATTGGTCGAGAGCATTTTGATGACGTCACAGCCCTCGTGACGTCACAAGGGGGTTGAGATCAAAGCGAGGCTCGGGAGTGGCCGAAAAAAGGGGGCGGGGCGTCACACGGGCGTCAAAGCGAGGCTTCGGAGGGGTCGGTAGGATTGGGGCGTCCGGGGAGGGGTCGGGAGTGGCTTTACGGCCCCGAGCCAGCCTCGGGATTGGCCGGCGGGAGGATAGACCAAACCCTGGGCTGGGATTGGGTGTTTGAGCAGGGGGGATCCCCAGGGGGGATCCCCAGGGGGGTTCCCCAGGGGGTGTCCCCAGGGGGGTCCCCAGGGGAGTTCCCCGGCAGAAACGTCCTCTGGGACAGCGGCCGCTATAGACATTCTAGCCAGGTTTTTTTCAAGAAGACCTAGATTTTTGAGACAAGCCGGCTACCCCGGGGATTTTTACCCTTGTGGTCTTATGGGAATCAACCACTATATAATAAATGTGGTCTTATGGGAATCAACCACTATGTAATAAGGTTGTGGTCTTATGGGAATCAACCACTATGTAATACTACCTTGTGGTCTTATGTCAATCAACCACTATGTAATAAGGAGGCAATAAAAGAGACTTTTTGTTTGAGGAACAACAACTTTGTTTCGTGAACTACTAAAATTAAATTTACAATGGCGGTGGACCATTTCAGTCTCACCAAATTAATTAATTAATACAAGTGTATAAAATAATAAATCTAGGTATAGTTTTCAACCAAAATAAAATTTTAAAAACAGAATGAATGAGGTGTCCTTTCAACCAAAATAATTAATAATTAACAAAAAAAATAAAAATTACAAGAAGTTGTTCCCCTCTCGGACCCTTCAAAATGAGAGAGAACTAGTTGCCTTATTTTTGCAAAAGATGAAATTAGATAGGCCATAGCCCTAATATGTTTTAAAAGATGAAATTAGATAGGCCATAGCCCTATTTTGTTTTCTAAAAAGATGAAATTAGATAGGTCATAACCCTATTTTGAAATTGTTATTACATAGGCAAACGCCCTATTTTATGGAAATTGTAAAAATTGTAAAAATTCCAATAGCGTAAAATTTAAGTATTCCATGTCGTAATGTTGAGCGTTTTGTTTTGCGATTGATAAATTAATTAATGAAATGTCTGTTCATGACGGAAATATTCCATACCATGTCGTAATATTGAATGTTTTGTTCTGTGGTTGGTAAACTAATTATTGCAAACGTCTGCCCATGACGGAAGGCTACAATTGATCCCGAACGGATATAAAATGGGTGCCGTATTCTTGCATGACAATAAAAACAAGTTGGAATACCCTCTTGTGCCAATACGTGGACCAGTATAGTAATGTAACAGGCTGAGCACATTGTCTCCCCGCAGCATGGGAGTGGAGGCAATTGAAAGTGGGGCAAACCCCTACATTTAAGACACTAAAAGAAAAAGAAAAAGAAAAAACTCAACATTCGACGACATGAAAATAAATAGTACGCCATTGGAATCGCCCCCATCCCTCATCCCACACGTAGGCATAAACAGGATGATGGGGGCATCGTTGGTATACTATGCCACGGCCACAATGCTTACGGCATGTCGTCATATTCGAATGACACTTGTAGCACCATCGGAATTTGAATTCTGTTAGGGGTTCAATGTATAAAGAACATCGAGCAAGAGGGACAGTCCAAAACAGGCAACGGTGTGGAATTTCTTGCCAGGATTCGTTCCACGAATAGGCCCCCTTAAATTCTAAGGTAGACATCTGCTTGATCAAAAGTACAGTTGGAAAAAACAAGGCCCTATGTCTTCTCCGTCGGGCTTCGGCTCTCTGCTGGCCACAAACGTAGGCTCCAATTTTGCTTAATATCTCCGTTGGTAGACCAAGGGGTCTTAGATAAATAACATGATTGTGGAAGTGGTTTGCCGACAACTGGGGTAGGGCAGTAAAAGTCTGTTCGGAAAACAAATCCAAAAATAAAAAATAATTAAAAATTAAAAAATTAAAAACCGAATAATGTTTTAGAGACATTTGCTAGAGGCGCTCTGACGAGAGCGGAGATTCCTCGGAACCTCGAGAAAATCCTATAAAAATTAACCCAATTAAACTTTACTCAATGGGGAAATGTTTGCCAATAAAATGAACGGCTCTGTGAAGCAGAGACCGAACGCTACCACTGTATTTTAGGGGGAAGGGAGAACATCAACCACAACTTACTTGAGCCAGGTTCATGCGGCCGGTCCCACTGATGTTCTAGAAAAACAAAAGAAAAAATTAGTGATTGTGATCCAAGGCAAAAAGAAAGTCTGCAGGATAGTACCTCTCTCAATCTGAAGGGTCCTTGTGCAGCCATGTTGTTGTTGTTTGTCTGTGGAAAGAAAGAAAAAAGAAAAAACAAAGAAGAAAAGATTAGTAAATCCCCAGGTTGAATGTCATGAGAGAATCTTGTGTAAAAAACTCACCTGTTCTTGTCGCTGTTGTCTTGTGGTTTGACTGAGGAAAGAAAAAGGAAAAAACCAAAAAAGAAAAGATTAGTCAAGCTTCAGGGTGAATTTCAAGAGAAACTTTTGTGTAAACTTACCGGTTGAGTGGCTGGTTCAACTGTACCGAAGTTAGTTTTGGGGCCATCCTTTATGGAAAATTTCCTGGGCTGTGATTGGTGCCCTAAGCTCGGCCTACGATTGGTTGGCTCAACGAAGCAAGCGCTGTGATTGGCGGCGTCATTCAATCCGGCTTGGGTTCGAATTCAAGTTCAGTGGATTTTTGGTTTTTGACTCGCAAAATTCACCCCTAAAACAGTCCTGAAATGGTCTAAAAAAAAAATTGTGGCTTCTAAATTTTCCCTTGTTTTTTTCTTCTTCGGCGACCCGGGAAAGGGTTCTTTTTACTGCCGTAACCTCGTGTACGCTGTCTTACAGGGTGCCTTTGTCACGCGTCATCCCATTCACGAGATAAAACAGGTATAAACCGGTTGGACTAGTTTGTTACAGGACGCCGTACGTAACCAGCCAATCAGGAGCCGCGCGCCTTGGCTGTGTGCCAATCAGGTACGAGGTGTTACAGGACGCCGAAATAGTCCACCAATCAGGAGCCGTGCGTCTTTGCCTCACACACTCTCATTCACGAGAGACCCCTAAAGGGCTCCCCCCGGGGAGTGGGGGAGACAATTTTGAAGAACAAGCGGTAGGGGGAGGAGGGTTGACGTCTGTCGTCTCTAGAGGGGAAAAAAGGATAAGGGAGGTACCGCGCGCTAGACTCGGGGAGAGTACAGAATGCCCTGCGGTGGAGGAGGAGGTCCGTCCCTCAAGTGCCACGGCATTTTGAAACGTGTCCGCTGTCTCTTGGCGTGTTGCGGAGGAAAAGTGATTATCCAGGGCTCTCATTTTGAGGATTATGGGGCGCAAGAAGGCGAAGAAAAAGAATCCTTCCGCGCTGCTCGAGGCGTTGTATTACGACCCCAGCAGCCCTGCTGCCTTTGGGGGTGCTGCCCGTCTGGTGAAAGCGGCTAGCGAAGTGGGGGTGACCCGTACCACCACTTTAGCCTGGCTGAAAAAACAATTGACCTTTACGTTGCACCGACCTTTTCGAAAAAAAATTCTGCGAGGGCGCGTGCGCGTGCCGGCCCTCGACGAACAGTGGCAGGCGGATCTGGTGGACATGCAAGCCACGAGTGCCTTCAACAAGGGCTATAAACACATTTTGACCATCATCGATGTGTTGTCCAAGTACGCGTGGGCGGTCCCCCTGAAGAACAAGACGGGGGAGGAATTGGTGCGCGCCTTTACCCAAGTGTTCCGCGAACGGAAACCGTTGCGGGACAGAATTTACCAACCGCAAGTTCCAGGCCTTTTTAAAAAAGAATGACGTGGCCTTTTTCGTGACGTACAACGAGACCAAAGCCCAGATTGCCGAGCGGTTCAACCGGACGCTCAAGGGACGCATGTACAAATATTTCACGGCCACCGGGAAGAAAGAGTATTGGAAAGTCCTCCCCCAATTGGTGCTCGGGTACAACCGAGCCGTTCACAGCAGCATTCGACGTGCCCCCATCACCGTCACGCCCTTCAACGACCACGAGGTGCGGGCCGTCTTGTACCGGGAAAAGCAGCCGACGCCACTAAAGAGGAAACCGAAGAAACCGCTGTACCGTCCCGGCGACACGGTACGGATTAGCAAGACCAAAGGTCATTTTGAAAAAAGCTATCTGGCCAACTGGTCGGAGGAAGTGTTCACGGTGATAAAACGGCTGGACTACCGCACCCCTCCCGTCTACCGGTTGGAGGACTTGAGCGGGGAGGCATTGCGGGGAACGTTTTACGAAAGCGAGATGACGCCGGTGGCCGTGGAAAAAGAAAGTCTTTTTATCATCGAAAAGGTGTTGCAACGCCGCCCCGGTAAGAAGAAGAAGAACCAGGAAGAAGTCTTGGTGAAATGGGAAGGGTACCCCGCTAAATTTAACAGCTGGGTCCCGGTCACTCAGCTCCAGACCCAAACGTACGGGTGAAAAAAGAAATAAAAGAGTTTGTTGTTCCGACGGGCGGAGTCATTGTGGAGAAAGAGAGGATGGAGGAGGAGGAGGTAGAGCAATTTTACATTACCGTAAACCATGGGGCAAAGTCTTACGTCTCCACCTACGACAATGAACCGTCCCGGTTCCGTGTCCACCTCCATAAAATGTACACGTTGACGCCGGCCTGGGAAATGGCAGTCACGCAGATGGTCTTCCCCAGTCCCCAGAAGAAGTCGACCTTGTACATGTACTGTGATTTGATGGCCCCCAGTATTGTGGGGGATACGAAAGCCCCCTTGTTGAGAGTCCTTTTTTCAGGGCACGGGGACGGGGAGATCCGCGAACGCATCTTTGCCCCCCTGTACTACAGACCGTTGGCCAAGACGGTGTTTGAGGATTTCGAAATCCTTATAACCGACGAGCAAGGGGAACTGGTTTCATTTCCGCAAACCTCTAGGGTGGAAGTGACCCTCCATTTTCGGAAAGCATGAACCCCGACCGCATCTGGATGACGTTGTCTAGCGTGTCCAGCCGGGCTGCCTTTCCTGACAACACGGGCTCCCATTTTCGTATCCGGCTCCCGGAGATGTTGGTCTTGGACCGACGGTGGGAGATGGCCCTCTGCCACCTGCAATTTCCACGCGCCTGGGATGAATTGTTCCCCAAAGAGCAAGACCGGAAATTCACCATGTTCCACGAAACCTTAATCCAAGAAGACATAGGAGACTCCTACGCTCTCACCCCGAACATCACCTTTGAGACCCAAGCTTTCGATACGGTCACAGAACTGGTCACGGCCCTGCGCTTGGCGGTGTTGCAAGGGGGTTACCTAGATGTCCTCAAAACATTTTCCGTGCGGGTAATGTTTCCCGATAAAACACGGGGCAGGACCTCCCTGGAATTGAAGCAATCCGCGACGCGCGGCTACGCGTTAGCCTTCCCCCCTAAATTGGCCTACATGATCGGCTTGGAGGAAGATCCCAAAAAGTCCACTGCCCACCCTGTGGGTATGGTGAAAAAACCGGGGCCCGACACCACGTTGCTGTCCAGTTTCGTGACGCTTCATACGGGCTCCGTGATCCCGGACGAAGCCATCCTGATCCCCGCGTCGGTGTTGGAGAAAGAACGGACCGTGTACTACCTGAGTAAAGCGAGTACGGGCAAAGGCGCAACCTTGTTCTCCAACTTTCGCAAAATCACAAAAACCTTTGTGGTCCCGACCGGGAACTACGCGAACGCCAAAGCCCTCGAAGCGGCCATCCCGAAGAACGCCACTCATGTGAAATGGTCTTGGAACCCCAAAGCGCCTAAAGGATACTCCATGCTGACCGTGGAAATCCGAATTGAGGGATCCTATCTTGTCATGAGCCCTTGGCTGGCGAAACAGTTCGGATTTGGTGACGGGAGTACAAACACGTGCGCTCCGCCTCCATGCCTCTGATTGGGTACCAGCCCGAGTGTTGGTCCACCTATTATTCCGGTCTAAAAATCTCGACAACCACTCCCTACCTGCTCAACCGCAATTTTAAACACCAACCCGTACGCAGTTTGTACGTGTACTGCGATCTGATCGAGTCGCATATCGTGGGGGATGTGAAAGCGCCCTTGCTAAGGGTCGTGTCGGCCCAGGACCCGTACAACAAGGTGATGGAACGAGACTTTCCGGTCATGCGCTACTTCCCGCTCGCCAAAACGGTCTTCGACACGCTGGAAATCCTTATAACAGACGAGTCCGGCCAACGCCTCTCATTCGCCTCAACAGCTACCGTGGTGGCGACGTTGGAATTCGTGAAGCGTGATCTGAAAAGGAAAGGATGAATGGAGCGTCTGCGGAACCTATGGCACTGGGGTCATCTATGGGGGACATGGCTGGCGGAGGGTCTTCGATCCCTGTGTTCCGTGCAAAACCCGCACCCCCCACCACTCGACGCATGCCCTCCTCCATTCCTGTCTTCCAGGGGGGTCGCGGACAGCAAGGCGGTGGCGGACTCCTCCCTATCCGTTGGTATGAACTCGGCCGTTACGAACCGGTCACCAATCAAAAGGGCGGGCTGTTACCCTTAGCGCTAGCCCCCTTGGCCGTCATGGCGGGCAAAGCGTTGGCCGGGACCGTCGCGGGGGCAGTGGCTAAAAAAGGAGGACAAAAGATACTCGCTCAACTGAAATCGAAATTTGGCAAGAGGGTGGTGAGACAAATCGTGAAGGACACGAAAAAAGGGACAGCCCGTGTGCTCGGCAAGAAAACCAGCAAAACGTTGATCCAAGGCCTGGAAAAGACAGCGGGGGTAGCGCCGAAAAGGAAAAAGACGAAGAAGCCTGCCACGGTCAACAAGAATAAAAGAAAGCAAAAACAGTCTCCCTCTCTCATTCCTTCGGCGCCCGTCAAGCGTGCACGTGTGGAGAGAGATATCTTTGACGACGATTATTGATGGCTACGGTCGCAGGCATGGGCAAGCCGCCTCTGCCCAACATGATGGGCGGCTACAACACTCATTTGGATTTTTTCGGCAAGGAATTGGCCCAAGCGGTCGAAGAACGAGGCTATTGGTCGGAGCACGCCCCCAAATCGGCCCTCTTGCCCGGGTCGCCCGTGGAATTTTACCTCCCGGCCAGTCCCTATTACACCGTGCTGCCTAGAAGTTACTTCAAGGTGACGGCCAACCTCGTGAAAGCCGATGGAGGGGATTTGACCGCCGATTTGGATCTGGGACCCGTCAACAATTGGTTTCATTCCCTTTGGTCCCAAGTAGACATGGCCTTGAACGGGGAATGGATGACCATGAGCACTAAAACCTACCCTTACAAAGCCTACCTCAGTACCCTCCTCAACTTTACCCCAGCCGCCAAGAAATCCTACTTGACCTCGGGACTGTACTACAAAGACATGGCCGGGGCCATGGATGTTTTCGCCATCGCCGGGGCCAACACAGGGTTGACTGTGCGGGCAGCCTATACGGCGGAAAGCAAAGTGGTGGAACTGACCGGGATGTTTTACATTGACGCGGCCTTCTCCAACAAACTGCTCCTCAATGGGGTGCCCCTGGAATTCCGACTCACCCCCGCCATCAACGCTTTCGCCCTCATGGGGGACAGTGGTGCGGCGGAAGCGGCCGCCGCTAAAATCGTGCTGAAGCGGGTCACTTTCTTCCGCCGTGTCAGTGTTTGCAACAAGGACTTCATGAAGAGCGTCGAAGTGAAACTCGTGTCCCAGCCCGTCCTCTACCCTTACAACCATTTCCCAGGGCGACACTACCTTTGAGAAAACGGATTTCCTAGGCGGTCGCATCCCCCGACGCATGCGCATTGCCTTGGTGGAGAGTGGGAGCAGTTTGGGAGCGCTGAAAAAGAACCCTTTCCATTTCCAAAGGTTTGGGATGCCCGCGCGACGGTCACGGTCGACGGCACGCCCACCCCCTTCTCCCGCGTCGAATTTGCAACGGGTCAAACCCTGGACGGTTACAATACCCTGTTCCTGGCCCAAGGCGCCATGAACGCCAACCATGGGATTGACATTACCCGGACCGATTGGGACAAGGGCTACGCCATCCTGTGTTTTGACTTCACCCCGGACGGCAGTGGCAACGCCGCGCACATGAACATACAACAGTACGGGACGGTGGGCATCCGCCTTCAGTTTGCAGCAGGGGTCGCCCAGACCTTATCGGTGTACGTGAACTGCGAGTTTGACGCCGCGTACGAAATCAGCAGCAGCCGAGAAGTGAAAAGGTTGTAAAAGATGACCACCTACACGTCGCAATTGACGGTCTTGGCCCGCCACGATTGGTGGCTCCGCGCCTCGTTTCGGGGCGTGTTTCCCATGGACCTACGGCCCCGCCGCGTGACCCGCCCCGCCTCGTTCATTCTCAATACCGACAACGCCGACGGACCCGGCACCCATTGGTTGGCCTTTTATTTTCCGCGCCAAGGCCTGAATGAATTCTTCGACAGTTATGGCTTTCCCGCCTCTTATTACGGGTTGCAAGAGTACGTGCGGCAGGGGAACGCCCAGCACGTGGAAAACAGTGTGATGTTGCAAGGGAACAAGTCCAACGTGTGCGGCAGTTATTGCCTGTACTACCTCCTGCGCCGAGCCCACGGCCGGTCCCTGGCGGAGGTCCTGCAGAACCTCCAGCAGTGGAAGACCAAGACAACCAGGGACCGAGCCCTCCAAGCCTGGCAACGCCAGTACCAGCGCCGGAGTGTGGCGCGGTGGCAGCGGCAAGGCAGTTCCCTTCACGATCAATGTGTTATCAGTTTGAGACAAAGTGAAAAAATAAAATAAAACCAGGACACCCACCTCTCTGTCTTGTTATTCTTGGGAAGGGGTGAGGTACGATGGATGTCCGTTTCCAAACGCCCTGCAATATCTTGATCACGGGTCAGAGTCAATCGGGCAAAACGGTGTTCACCGAAAGACTCTTGCACCACGCGAAATCCCATTTTACCCAGCAGTCCCTCACGATCGTGTACTGCTATGGCAGCGCCTGGCAACCCCGGTTCACTGCCCTGCAGAAACAATTGGGGGTGAAATTTGTGGAGGGGCTCCCCGACGACCCGTACGCCCCCTTTCGCGGCAAGCCGGGCCTCTTGATCCTGGACGATTTGATGAAAGAAGGCTCCAAGGACGAACGGGTAGTGGACCTGTTCACCAAAGGCTCGCACCACCGCAACATTACGGTGCTGTACCTGACCCAGAACATTTTCCCGCCAGGCAAGTACGCGCGCACCATTTCCATCAACGCGCACTACCTGGTGGCTTTTAAAAACGCTCGGGATTCGTTGCAAGTCCGGAAATTGGCCGAGCAAGCCTTTCCGGGGCAAGTGCCGGCGGTGATGAGGGCCTACCAAGACGCGACCCAACGCCCTTTTGGCTACCTCCTCTTCGACCTCCACCCCCGGACCCCACCCCAAATCCGGTTGCGCACCAACATTTTCTCCGAGGAGGGACAACAGCATCGCGCCTACGTGCTGGAGGAGGATCGCAAGGGGGTGGGCGCTGCTTTTGACCTGTTGAAGCTTCTCTCCCAAACCCCCAAGGTGGTGGTCCCTGGTTTGTCCTACCCCAAGCTCTACACCAAACTACAAAAGCATCTCGTAGGAAAGCAACTGCAACTAAGAGAACAACGAGGGGGTATTAAGAAAAAGAAGACGGTAAAAAGAGTCCAAGAGCTTCAGGGGGCCGTGTGGAAGAGACCCAACAAATCCCTCTTCCATCCTCCTTTTCTAGGCCAGAGACAACGTGCTTTACGATCCCAGAAGTCCCTGGACAAATCGAATTGGGTTAGCTTTATAGCCTAAGTCCCGCAGGGAAACCGTTCAGTTGTGGTGATGGCCTCCCCCTTGCTTCAACGTCACGCAGGGTTCATCCAGCAATTTGCGAAAGCGGATCTCGGTCAGAAAAAGAAACTCATCCGGGCCGCGAGTCACACTCAAATCAACGCCGTCAGTGAAGTGGTGCACAACGCCTTGCGCGGAACTTTTCCCATCGGCAACCGTGCGAAGAAAGTCTTTGCTCCCATCAAGGTGAAACTTCGAAAAATAGCCAACAAAGCCCTGCCGCCGGCCGTGAGGAAAAGGATTCTGCTCTCCTCCTCGACAGCGGTGCAGAACGCCAAGCTTAAAAAGGCCGTGGGCCAGCGAGGAGGGTTCATTTTCACGACCGCCGCCCTCATCGCGGCTGCTATTTTTGCTGGCAAAGCCGCCGCCGCCGGTGCCATCAGTGGAGGCGTGGGTTACGGGATCAAGAAAGGACTGGAGCAAGCCGGAGGTTATTTTGCCCCAGGCTACCCCACGACAAAATACCCTTCCCCGGAAGAGTACGCCCAAGAACTGAGTCAGCCTTATATCTGGTCCTAAATGGGTAAAGAAATCCGCAACTTGCCGGTGCCCACGGGCATTGACCCGGCCCGGTGGCAGTTATTTCTAGCCCGCCTGCGAAAAAGACAGCGCCAAACCGTGCCGAGAAAAAAGTCAGCAGGACTGTGCGGGCGGCGAAGCAAATCCGAAGAAAGTATAAGACGCGGCCGCCCAAGAAGAAATCCCAGACAGGGAAAAGGAAGCGGGCCCCACACCATCCTCCAGCAGCCCCAGTAGGAATTTCGGTGACGCGATTGTCCGTGAAGCGACACAAACGAAAAAAGCCATGAAAGAGGCCGAGGGGAAGAACCCTATGCGCATGGTCTTGGTGCCGGAAGAGTCCATGCGGTGGTTGGAACAACAGCTTCGTGTGGACACGACCAAAGGGGTTAAAGTGCTCAGTCAGTACCAAACGGCCATGGCGCAGGTCCTAGAAACCCCAGAGAAACCGGCAAGCGCCGACCAGTTTCAAGATTTACTCCAAAAATACGTCCGACGTCGCGAAACCCTTGAGCCTAGCCCCTTCACGGCCGTGGCGGCCAAAGTGTTAACCCAGAGCCAAAGGGGTGCCTTGCGACGCGTACCCCCCTCCAGCAAACATTTAGCGTCGGTGCTGGTCAATCTGTTGAAGTTGAAAGGAGCGCAGAAAATTACCTGGAATGCGCAAGGGGAAGTGAAACTCTACGGGCAAACCCTACCGGGCAGTCAAATTGCCGATCTGATTAAAGAAGCGGTGCATCCTTCTTCCACCCTCACGTCACCCGGTTACCGTGATTTCATGCAATTTCTAGCGGAAGAAAAAATTCCTAAAGATCTCGTCCGCCACCCCCGGGATCTCATCTCCAAGAAGAAAGAGTACACGCCCCGGCCTAAACGCACCGCTGCGACTCCAGAAGAACCCCTACTACTACCCACCCTTTACAAAGATATCCCACCGCCCAGCCGAGAGGAAACACCGTTCTCCAGGACCCCCTACAAAGCTTTCCCCCGTGGGGGGTCCCGTGGGGGTCCCCGTGGGGGTAGCCGTCGCCTCTCTTTTGGCACAGGCTCCGCCCAAAAACCGCCTTTAAATTGGCGTCCTTTTTAAACCCCCCTTCATTGTTGCCATGGCACGAACCCTAACGAGACCCGCGGGATTGGGACAAGCGCTCTGGCAACGCCGTGTCGCCCAAGCGAACCGATTGAGGAAGAAAAGGAGGAAGTCAGGGGGAACGCAAACCGTGCGCAAGATCACAAGCCGAAAATCGAAAGATGGCCGTACAGAAACAACGATCCGAACGACGACCACTTCGGGCAAGCGCAAAGGCAAGGGTATCAGCCGGTGGAACGTCAAACACCTGAAGAAAAAGACTTAAAGAAAAAAAGACTTTTACTCTAACATTACTCGTTGCTCTTCAAGCTGTGAACGTCATGGGTCTAGATATTACTTTCTATGGAGCTGAGGGCGGCGGCGATGTCATTGTGGGCGAGTGCCACCTATGCTATTCTACGTTTGGGAACTGGATGGAAGAATACCTGAGCGAAGGCGAAAGGAAGCAGTATGTGCTGAGCGACTGCGAAGGAACCTATTATGGATTCTATGTGGAGTTGGTCTATCATATTTGTATTTGGGAAAGATTCCTGCGTAAGCATCCAAGACTCCAACCTTACAAGATGGAGTTCCACTAAAATAAAGACTGAGACTTTGGTATCACAGCTCAAAGGAACTGAACCATTTATTGCAATACAAATATTTATTCTAGAGTCTCTTTGTTTTCTTTAGTAGCCGTAAGGGTAGCTCTGGTAGCCGTGGAGAACCCTCTTGTCGTAGACCACCTTGAAGGTCTTGGTCTCGGAACGGGTGTGCAGCGTCCTGTCTTGGGTATTGCGGTGGATGGCGTGCGGCGTCACCACCGTCCGTGTGGGTTCCCCTTGGCCTTGCACCATGGCCACCATGGTCTCGAGGTTCACGATCGCCCGATTTCGCACGTTGAGGCGTAACCCCTTCACCTTGCAAACTGTGCGGCCTTGACTCGTTTCATACCCGTAGCTCTTGGGCCCGGTACAGGCAAAACGGACAATGTGCTCTCCTTCTTTAAGTTCGTTCGTCATGTCGCCTAGAAATTGTCCGATCGGGGGCGCCACTTGCCCTGCTTTCTGTGTGAAATAAATACTGTCTGTATCGTGGTAGGCGATGCGGTCCTTCAAGAGGTGGAGGTAAGAATAGAGTTTCAGGCGTGCGTGGGCTGTAGTGTAGGCGGCAAACACGACGTTGGTGTGGGGGTTGGAGTCAATGTGATTGGTGGCGTTCGTGTACTGCACTTGCACCATATCCTCGTGGACGAACAGAATATCTTGGACTTCCTTCTCGTCGCTCATCATGAGCTCGAAGTAGCGGTCCAACTCAGTGACGTACTCCGTCTGCCGAGGGTTTTGTTTCTGGCCGAACTTGCCCCACAAAGTGTTGAGAATCCATTTCGCCAGGGCCCGCATCCCCGCGTTGAACGCGATATTCGCCCACTCCAGCAAGATCCCTGTGTTCACCCGATAGCTCTCTATAAAAGCTGCTTTCTCGGCGTCGGTGTGGCAGCCGGGCGGCCAGCCGCTCGCCTCTTGCTTCATCTTCAGGAAGGTGTTCACGTAGTCGGTGAACAACCCCTTGGTGTTGGTGGTGGGATCGTACTGCTCCGACTCGGAATAATGCCACACCCGGTAGACTTCCATGACCCGGTAGCCGTGTCGCAGGGCCACGTGGAGTTCGTGGCTTACCCAGGTCCCTGTCAAAGCCCTGGCCTCGTCATCGTGCGTACAGGGTTCCTGGTTCTTTCCTTCTGCGCAGGTCCGGCAGAGGGCAAACAGAAGTTTCTCTCCCACATGCGTAGGGAGGACGGGGAAAAACAACCGGCGTGGCGGTAAGATCTTGAGGTGGATTAACCCCTCGTAGGGCAGGGTGGGGTCTAAATTCTCGGTGAGGATTTCTGGATGGCCCAGCGGGAACCGTTTCGTCTTTTGCACCCAGGGGTACAGGGAGCACACATCCAGAGCCTCCATCCATTCTCCCTCTTGGGCTTCCCAGTAGGTCTTGATCCCGTTGGTTCGCCCTCCAAAGAACGCTTTCTTGGGGTCGAGGGGAAGCTGGGCTTGAGGGATGGGCGCTAGGGATTCGATGGTAGGGTCCAAGGCCATGGCCCTACGAATTTCACATTCCTTGATCTGGATCACGCGGAACCCTTGCTGTTCCAAGTACAACCTCTTGTCCCGGGTCCGGTCGGCCAACGCTTTCATGGTGCAGTGAAGCAGGGGATGCACTCTATCTTGAGGGGTGCAACGGTCGCAGCCGTGCCAGAAGCAGCCATCAATTTCATAGGCCGTGTGGGTAGCGTCGTGGTACCCGTCCAGTTTGTAAGGGCCCACGCGCTTCTCTCCAATATTGCCCGCGTGCTGGAGTTGAATTCCGTCCCGCCGCTCCACGTGGGCCAACCATTGGAGGGCCAACGCCGACTGCACATCCTTGGGCCGGTAGCCGAGCCGTGGCAAGACCGCAATGGTGTTCGGTCTGAGGAATTTCTTGCGGAAGACCAGGTTGCACATAGAGGCGAGTGTCATGGTCCTGGTAAAGGGATCGATCCCCGCCGCTTTCATCATAATACCCCGGAACGCCAAACAGGCCCGTTGCAAGATGGCCACATCCCGATGGCAATAGAGGGCCAATTCTTTCTGGAAGTCGAAGACCACGCCGCGAGCCCGTTCGGCCGCATGCCAAGCCGTCAGTTCTTCTTTGCCTTGCGGACTCAGCGAATCCGAATCGTAATAATGTAGGTCTGGTAGTGGCCCCACCTACTGTTGATGCTCTGGCGTATTGAAAAAGATGGGAAAATCCAGCTTGTTGAGGTTTTCGGCCTGGAACCCAAACGTGACGGGAAATCCTTGATGACCACCTTGTAGCCCGGGATGGCTACCACCATCGCCTTGCCGCCGCGAAAGAGCACTTTCGGTTTTATGGCATTCTTGAAGAGGTATTCCAGGATAGGGTAGGAGTCGTACCCCATGGCGTTGTGGGCCAGGCACACGTAGTTTTTGTGATCCCCCGAGAAGAGCCAATCGCAGAATTGGGGGAGGGTCGTGGGGCCTCTGAACTCTACTTTCCGTTGGCCACATTGAAGGCAGGTATTCCAGTCTGGGTGGTCCACACAGAGATCGCACACTTTGGACACTCCCGCAAAGTTGACCACATGTTGTGTTAGGGGCATGGCTTCGAAATCAAAGAAAATGTATCGGAACTTGTCCTCATGCCCCTCGTCTTCTGCGGCGGCGCGCTCCGTCTCTTCCTCTTCCGCCAGGAGGGCCGCGTAGGCATCCTCCTCATCCTCCTCAACATCGTTGTCAACTGGGATTAGGCTCGGGGGTTTCTGGTCCGCCACTTGCATGTAGCACAAGTGGTCCGGTTGGACAACAGCTTGGCAACTCCGGCACTGGTATTCTCCGCACACGTGGACTCCAGTCCGCCCCCGTGCCAGATGGTCCACCGTCACCCCGCACTGGTCACAACGACTGTGCCGTTCGCACAGGCTCCATGTTCTGGTGTGGAGATTCCCGTGCCCCGCCCGGCGGGGGAGGCGACGGCGGTGGTTGTCGAAGCAGTCCCCACTCTTGAACCACCGATTGCACGGGTCGCATTTTCTCCATTGAAATTTCTCACCCTGGACGAGGGGAGTGCAATCCTTGACCCCGCAACAGCCGCAGGTCGTGTCACAAAAGTGCCGTCTAGGATCGTTGTAAGTCTTCTTACAGTAGGGGCAGAAGTATTTAGCGTTCAGGAGACCCCTCATGTTGTTGATGACGTCGAAGTGGCGGTCCTCGGTTTGGTAGATGTACACGCGGTAGTGGGCCTGAGGGAGGTGGCCCGAGAAGATAATGCTGTTCATATGCTCTCGGGAGACCAGATTCACTTCTACCCCTTGACCTTCCAAGTAGGCCTGGAAGCGTTTGAGCTCCGGGATCCCACACGGACGAATAGGGACGCCCGCCTGACGGTGGAGTTCCAAGGCTAGAGTCCGTTGTTGGGGTCTCCCTTGACTTATTTGTCGGTATTTAGGATGGTTCTGTTGCCGGGCCAGGGCCGTAACCAAGCTTCGGGCCATACACATTTCGTCAGAATTCTGTATCCTCACGATGCTTCGTTTTATTTTTTAAAATTTTTCCAAGTCGGTCGTACAGCAACGGGCCACGCGCCCACTTCCCTCACTGGGTATTTTCACGTGAAACACATGGATGTGGAAACGTCCCTGCAGTATGAATTCTTGGCTCGATTGCGTAATCTCCCCAATTCTAGCCATGACCAGGGCGGGAGTGAGGTGGGACCTCATCAGGTAGGGAAAAGACAATGGGTAGTCCAGATGCGGTGCGTCTAACGTCAGGCGTACTCTGTCTTGCGGGGCGGCATCCCCTAGTGTGGTCTCCAGGACTCTCGTTATCGCTACCGTAACGTCTTGAAGTGCCTATCAATAATACATAAAATAAATAAGACACCAATAACATAACATAAAATAAAATTTATATATATATATATTTATTTATTTTTAATTAAAAAACAAGAAATTATGTACAAAATGAATCCCCTTGTAGCTAGAGAAGAGAAGAGAAAGAAAAGAAATGAAAAAAAAAAAAAAATTGGATTTCCTCGCGGGACTCGAACCCTCGTGGGGTTTGGAACAGGAGAATTATCGCGAGGCGCCACCTCGCGCGCGCTGTGACATCATGCCAAAAATAGTGTAGTCAATCCTTACCTCAGGCAGAGTCGTGCGGGTTTGCGTCCTGATTCTGAGTTCGTAGTCCTTGCAGGTCGTCTTGAACTTTTTGCACGCTCTGGACCGGGTTTCTACGAGTTCAACAACCACCTCATCCTCTTCCTCCTCCTCCTCCTCTTCCTCTACGGCAGTGGTGGTACTGGACTTTTTCTTCTTTTTCCCACCTCCCTGCTGCTCGCTCCCTCGTTTGGAGAACAGGTCATGGAGACATTCCTCCGGATCAAAATCGTCTTCGTGGTCCTCCTCGTTGTCCTCCTCTTCTTCTTCCTCCCTCTGGGAGGGTTTGGGTCCAAATTTCCCCGACAAGAGGTTGAGAGACAACGTGCGCCGACGGTCCGTGTGAAATACTCTGTCTTGGGTCGTCAATTCACCCACGGCGGGGCCGTTCAGCGAGGTGACGATCCTTTCCACGACCTCCTCCGCGGGGATGGCGTCGTTCTCTATCATCTCCGGAAGGGTAAATGATTCTTGCGAGGAGAAAGGGTAGTCCTTCCCCGGGGGGAATGCCGTATCTTCCAGGAAGGCGTTCACATCCTCCGCGTTGAAAGGATATAGTTCTTCGTGCGTGAGCTCTTCTGGTTCTCCCCCGGGGGAGGGACTAGGCGGCGGCGGTGGCGGGGTTATGGCATAAGGATTGTCTTCATTGTCATCTTCAACGGTGAAGACAACTGGGTTGCCTTCTTCATCTAGGTAATTCCAGGAGTCCATCGTACTCATACTAACTAAAATCAAAATTCGTCGCTCGCTTATATGTTTTTTCTGCGGCTCGCTGATTGGTGCGTTTTTCTCGGCCTGGGATTGGTTCCCCTAGAATGATTACGGTTCATGATTGGTGGAATTCGATCCGCTTTTGGTTCGACTTGAACGCCCGGGGTCTGAAAAACCCCTCCCCCTACCCCTTGTTCTTTAAAATTATCTCACCCTACCCCGGGGGGACTGGGGAGCCCTTCTTCCTTCCTTCTTTAAGCCGTAATCATTTTGCGTTCTCTAAACGTCTTTTCTGAGCTCCTAAATCCTAAAACCTAAATCCCCTCGACAAACGCGCCAAGCTAGGGTAACAAAAACCTCGCTTTGACGCCCGTGTGACGCCCCGCCCCCTTTTTTCGGCCACTCCCGAGCCTCGCTTTGATCTGAACCCCCCTTGTGACGTCACGAGGGCTGTGACGTCATCAAAATGCTCTCGACCAATCAGGAGGCAGGAAACGTGCGCCTACTGGGTCCTTATACTACTCACAGGTAACCCAATTTAGGATTTTTCTTCAATTTTCACGGTTTCTGATACTTAGAGATGCCTGCAGAGGAGGCTAATGACGGACGGACATACACAAATCTCGATTTCTTTCGCCTGGGGAAGCACAGGTAGCCCACACAGGACCACAGGGAGTCCACTGCAAGATTAGTATGCGTTCTCCTTCGTCGAACGCAATAATCGGAAATATATGGACTTGTTATAAAAAATAAACTCATTATTTCCTCTTCGCTTTGATTTGCCTTGAACTTCAAATATACATGACTATTCTTCAGACATGAATCATTGTTTGACTTTGTTCCCTAGTTACGATACTCTCCCTAAAGTATTTACACTTGGTTTTCCATTCTTATGACATCAAAAGTTCTTATCGATGAATGATAGAATTGACGGGTGGGTGAGAAATTAGAGTTTGATTATTTGAAAGGGTTCGGTTGGTCAAAGGATCGATAAATCCCTATCAAGTGGTTACGCAATTTAACCAAACTAGCTTATTTTATCCACTCGATAGGGATTTATCCGGTGTAAGTGGATAGCGTTATTCGCCCTAACCGGGCCCTGTAGGATACTTTCCTTGTTCAGATCACAGGCCAACAAAAATATTAGTGAAGTGAATTAAAAGAACTCAGTGGATGAGCAGTAAACGGCCAATTAATTGCGCCAAACAAAATATTTTTAGGAATTATTTTGTTTTCTGAAACATAATTTCTAAGATATATAAACAAACATATAAACTATAAACAATTATTCAGATCAGACGCCCATGAATTTATTTTTATATATATGTTATCTTCAGTTACGTCGTTGATTAGTGAGACAATATATTTAATTAAAATCGTAAAGGAAGGTAAAGTTAGTCCAAGTTAAGATGTAATGTCGTAATATAATGAAATCCTCGAGGGCACTAAAGCCACCCGCTGTCACGTTGTAATTTTTTTAATATAAAGCTATTGTATACATCGGTAAAACAAAGGATTGAACTTGAAAATAATCCCGTCCAGTATTTCAAAGGCGCTTAATTTCACTGCCTCGAAAATATAGTTTATGTACACAATTCCGATATGAGAAGTTAAGAGCTATAACTCTATAGAGTATCAAAGAAAGATCTGAATCAGATGAGATGTTCACTCCGAGAAAAACAAACCAACTCGACGTACTGTTGAATTAATCAAGTTTCATTCGGATGACAGGTATGGCTCTGAGACAATGACGTCATGCCACAAATATGTTATCCACTGTAAGTGAATCGAACTGAAAATGCATCGTAAACGCAGTAAACCAGCTGGATATATATATATATAAAGTATGTAATTATTTACAATACAATTTGGATCGAATCCCTATTCTAGTTTTCTTCAAACTGACTAACAATGTTAGCCGAGAAATCGAATATTAAAAGTCGATTTTACTGATTTCGGTTATTATGCTAGCAGCTGAACCGCTGGTAAATTCAAATCGAATGGAAAATATATATATTTTATATTAAGTGACCTTGATGCTCGCTTAAATAGGCTTGAAACTTAGATAAACCAGCTATTGTTCAATTTAGTGTTGATTTCAAGAACACCAGGTTAATCGAGGACTCGATTTATTCAGTATGATGCAGCAGTTTGCATTAGTAATAAGATAAGATAGTGATATATAAGGGAGCAGGTCAAAACACATGCTCTCTCCACGGGGGTGGGGGCTGCTGCCAGCCATCTCCTCTGGAGAGAAAACTCAATATTAAAAATAATTTGTTCTTAAATATCTTCAAAACTAAGAGGCATAATCTAGAAACAAATGCACTGCATGTTTTGTCTTACGTTATCATTTCATTTTCTGTGTTAAAATTACCACTAAGGCCCCCAATAATGGAAAATAGATGGTCAAAAATGGGGGATGGGGGTGGTACCCTACGCTGACAGCTGTGTCGGGTCCCTATCTGGGGCATGTGTTTTGACCTGCTCCCTAAGTGACCATAAACCGATAAACAATTATGAGGCCCTTTCAGGGGGGTATGCATGTCCCCTGTCTGAGTTTCAAAATTACTCGTGTCGCAGTCTCTGAAGGTGGGCATGTCGCTGTCTGAATTTCATCTATTGCTGATTTTCTTATTTCTCTCTGTCGCTCTCGTAATTTCAGACGTTCGTCGTTATTTCATGTCCTGTCATGTCGCTGTTTCAATGCCGTGTCGCTTTGTCGCAATTTACCCTAAAATGGCCTCAATTATGACAATGACTTGTTATCATGAGCAACCGTTATTGTATCACTTGTTCTTTTTCGATTCTTAACCTATTTTTCGCATAAGCTATTAATTATTTTTCACTTGGCCGGAGCAAACTGGAAAACTCTGATACTTTAGCTTCTGCTCACAATTTTTGTCTTATTATTATTTATATTTTTCTCCTGAAATGTAAACTACATCGATAAATATATTTGTTTAAAACAGTGTAAAAGTTAAATTATTTTACACAGTATAATACTGAACACATTTGAGTGGTTTTTTAAATGTCATAGCTAAAGATAATATTCATGCACTTGACTCTGGTATACAAGACATTTGCTTCATTTAGAAAATGAAATGTTACATAGCTTCTCACGGCGGGAAAAAAAGACCCGAAATCGGCCATGAGAAGTTTTTGACAACAGTTTTAATCCAATCAAAATGAAACTTGGCAACATGATAGTACATGGCAAGACAGCTGGCCGTATGTTTTTTGAATTTTTGATTTCTATGATTTTGGCGGGAAAATGACGTCAAGAACATGCCAACAAATTTTGAAATTCAGATATACACCAATTTGAACATTACATTCGAAAAAACATGTTAAATTAGAGATATAACTAAAACAATATCTCAGATATCGTTATTCAATCCAAAGATATGATTTTTTGAAATTTGAAAATCCGCCATTTTGTTTCTAAAAATAGCACAAAATGGCAGGATTTTCAAATTTCCAAAAATCATATCTTTGGATTGAATAACGACATCTGAGAAATCTATTCCATTGTGGGCAGGACGTAAAAGTATGCAATACCGCCTGTCACGCTAGTAAAACTGTCGCCAGTTCAGGCGCACTTCTTCGGCTCTTGTTACATTGTTATTCATTGTCAATCTCCCGCTTGGTATTCCTTTATTTGAGTTTGAGTTTATTTGACACCATGTTTTAAAAAAAATTATACGATATAATACACACACACACACATTACAGTAGGAAAAAGTACCTCACACTCAACATTAATCATTGGTGTAAGGGCATCAATACGATGCCCTTAAATCTGCTCGTGATAATTATTACTAGGAAAAAATTTTAAAAGGAACATCCCTGCCAATTTAATGCATAATCAATATCAATATTGAGAAAGGTAGTGAGAAAAAATAGCTTTTTTAGTTCTTTTCTGGAATGAATGATTTTAATTCGAAGAGGTAAGTTATTCCAATAATAAAGACCAGCTATTACTGTGGGGTGAAAATTTCTCAAATTTAATCGTCGTTAAATGTAAAACAATTGATTTGTAGAGCTTCTTGTTTGGTAAGAGTGTTGTTCTGAGACATATTTCATATTAATTGAAGAGCTTTTGCTTTCGGTCATACATTCATAAATGAAAAGACAGGTATTCATTTTATATCTATCTATTAAGTTTAATATAATATGGAGTGATGTGCTCAATGAGGGCTTCTGCCGTCAAATTGATCTTCTTCAGCTTTCCCCATATTAACAGACATGTATAAGGGCTCTCAGTCCTGCAGTAAGACTCTGCAGCTAAGGTATTCTGTCGTAAAACATGCCTTAGCTGTGTGTTCGGAGTTAAGGTAGACTCGAAGTACTCAGGTGCCTCACTAGGCAGATTTCTCAGTTGTTGCGGCGCATTTCACTACATATTTAGGCAAAAAAATCATAATTCACTACGAATTTAGGCATATAATTCAGAAGTGTTGTCATTACTGAATACATTTTTAACCAGCTAGAAATCGCTTTGTAAATCATCACTTTAGCGAGAACCGAGACTTGTTAGACTTAGAGGTAAACAATTTAATTGATTTTTAACAAATGTTTTTCAGTGTATATTTTAAGTATAAATAAAAATATTTTTTATCTTGAAAATCAACACAAGCTATCATAAAGAAACTAAGAATCTACAAGCTACCAGGCCTTTACAGACAAATCGAGCGAATAATGACGGGGGAACGGCTCTTCAAAGCGGGGAAAGAAGGCATGTGTTATGCATACAAGTTGTGGCTGTATACAGAAACCTCAAAATCACTTATATTTATCCTCGCTAGGAAGTGTGAGGAAAATGTCAAGTCACATTTGGATACATTTACGTGATAAAACGTCCTTTGATCTACTAGAATTAATCGGGGCGAAACAACAATCACTCGAGTTTTATACTGTAAATTTGATCAGAGGAACCATTGTAGTGACTGAAAGGTAGGAGATTACAGTAAACATGGAGGCCATAAGTGATAGTTTGTAGCTCTTTTTATTGCAGCTTGGGAAGCCAGGATTATTCGTTTAAACTTGATAGAACACAATTTTATAGTAACCAACATAGTTTAGAAAATGAATCGAACGAAGCAATTGAGATTTGTTAAAATACCGTCTCATAATCTAACTTCAAACACAAACTTCCATACAAAACTCCCTGCTCTCTCGATAATTTTACTGTTGCTCCATTTTATTAATTACGATCGATTGAGTTTATATTTCGAAAACAACATGCCCAGGTATTCCTTTTCGTTTTCCTAGTTTGATTTTTTTTATTCATTTTATTTTGGTTATACTGATGCATTTAATTTTATGGCATCTCAAAAGAAGGATGATAAAAAGACATTAGAACATAACATTAAACAATCACGAACGTGAATTTTCATGAAAGTGTTTAAATATTAATACAACTTTAATTTATGTTTACTCTAACCTGTACAATCATGGTATGACGTTTAATATAATCATGCACATAGTTGGCCAAGTGTAAGATTCTGGCGGTTTCCTTATCTCATTCTTTATCACCCTGGAAAAAAGGAAAAAAGTCAGATTGATCATTTCGTAGTTGCCATTTACCCGTTAATCATGATTTGTATTTTGTTTGTTTGGTTTTTCGTTTTAATAACGCTTCTCTTACTCCAGTAGATATCGACAATGGAAATTATTTGACGCCTTAATAAACGATAAACGTGGGGGGGAATTTTCTCAAATTTAATTGATATCGTTCAATGTAAAATTTTGATTTGTAGAGTTTCTTGTTTCGTAAGAGTGTTGTTCTGAAACATATTTCATATTAATTGAACAGCTTTTGCTTTCGGTCATACATTCATAAAGGAAAAGATCGACATGTATTCATTTTAACTATGTCAGGAAGTTTAAGTGCATTAAGTTTAATATAATATGGAGTGATATGCTCAATGAGGGCTTCTGCCGTCAAATTGATCTTCTTCAGCTTTCCCCATATTAACAGACATGTATAAGGGCTCTCAGTCCTGCAGTAAGACTCTACAGCAAAGGTATTCTGTCGTAAAACATGCCTTAGCTGTGTGTTCGGAGTTAAGGTAGACTCGAAGTACTCAGGCGACTCACTAGGCAGATTTCTGAGTTGTTGCGGCGCATTTCACTAAATATTTAGGCAAAACAATCATAATTCACTACGAGTTTAGGCATATAATCCAGAAGTGTTGTCATTATGGAATAAACCAGCTAGAAATCGCTTTGTAAATCATCACTTTAGTGAGAACCGAGACTTCTTACTTAGAGGTTAACAATTTTGTTGATTTTTAACAAAAAAAATTAAATGCATTCGAACGTATTTTTTAAGTGCAATAAAAATAGTTTTTATATTGAAAATCAACACAAGCAATCATACAGCTACTAAGAATCTACAAGTTACCAGGCTTTTACAGGCAAATTGAGAGAATAATGACGGGGGAACGGCTCTGGCAAAGTGGAGAAAGAAGGCATGTGTTCATACAAGTTGTGGCTGTATACAGAAACCTCAAAATCACTTATATTTATCCTCGCTAGGAAGTGTGAGGAAAATGTCAAGTCACATTTGGATACTGATTTACGTGATAAAACGTCCTTTGATCTACTAGAATTAATCGGGGCGAAACAACAATCACTCGAGTTTTATACTGTAAATTTGATCAGAGGAACCATCGTAGTGACTGAAAGGTAGGAGATTACAGTAAACATGGAGGCCATAAGTGATAGTTTGTAGCTCTTTTTATTGCAGCTTGGGAAGCTAGGATTATTCGTTTAAACTTGATAGAACACGATTTTATAGTAACCAACATAGTTTAAAAAATGAATCGAACGAAGCAATTGAGATTTGTTAAAATACCGTCTCATAATCTAACTTCAAACACAAACTTCCATACAAAACTCCCTGCTCTCTCGATAATTTGACTGTTGCTCCATTTTATTAATTACGATCGATTGAGTTTATATTTCGAAAACAACATGCCCAGGTATTCCTTTTCGTTTTCCTAGTTTGATTTTTTTTATTCATTTTATTTTGGTTATACTGATGCATTTAATTTTATGGCATCTCAAAAGAAGGAGGATAAAAAGACATTAGAACATAACATTAAACAATCACGAACGTGAATTTTCATGAAAGTGTTTAAATATTAATACAACTTTAATTTATGTTTACTCTAACCTGTACAATCATGGTATGACGTTTAATATAATCATGCACATAGTTGGCCATGGCCAAGTGTAAGATTCTGGCGGTTTCCTTATCTCATTCTTTATCACCCTGGAAAAAAGGAAAAAAGTCAGATTGATCATCTCGTAGCTGCCATTTACCCGTTAATCATGATTTGTATTTTGTTTGTTTGGTTTTTCGTTTTAATAACGCTTCTCTTACTCCAGGAGATATCGACAATGGAAATTATTTGACGCCTTAATACATTATAAACCTGGAAGGCAGCAATTAAATTTTATAACAGAAAACAAAAACATGACAAACTATTGTCTTATCCTGAGAATTGACAGCGTGCACAATCTGCGTGGAATTAAATTAAAACGATCTAGCGGTGAATTAAGCAATGTATAGCTATATAGTGCGGAAGAATAAGGTATTTTAACAGCGCTTATTTTTCACATTTCGGAGGAGTATATCTCGAAACCCCTGCCCAGTTCCAAATTAAGGCAGAGGGAATCTCGCAACATGTTCCCCTGAACATATTCCCCTCGACATATTTCCCTCAGGGACATATTCCCCTCGACTTATTCCCCTGGTCTTATATGTAAACATTACTAATATATGATTCAATTAAATGACTTGCAGTAAAAGGTGCTGGTGCTGTTCATAAAAAAATGTAAAAGTGCGTTTATTAATTTTCTGTTAATAATAATAATACTACTTTATTTACATTTCGCACTATTTCTACAATGTTTCAAGTATAATATATCTAGATTTTATAGAGATTACGATAAATGGATAAATAAACTAAATATATGGTATGTTTAAGGAAATGCCTAGTATCTAAATAAACCATGAGGTTTTCGAGTTAGACACTAGTCTTGCTCTGTAGTATTTTATATGCAGACATCAACACGAACAGACATAATGTTCACACTAACAATAATAAGAAATCACACTAGAACAATTACTGATGTCTGTGTTGTGGTTGGAACCAAAATTTTCAAACCAGTTCAAAATTTCTAAATGGTTCTGTGAACTAATCCAAACCCTACCTCTACATTTAAAAACACCCTAACCATCAACAACGGGTGCTCACTAATTTAGGGTTTTTAGAGCTATAGTCACTAAATTTAGATCACTGAACAACACAGAAAAATAATGCTTCTTCGATGGTCCTGTGAACTAATACAAACCATACCTCTACATTTAAAAACACCCTAACCGTCAACAAATGGTGCTCACTAAGTTATGTTGTTTAGAGCTACATGTAGTCACCAATTTAGGGTGTTAAGGGCTAAATCACTAACACAGACTATAATCCTCCTTCAATAATCATGTGAACTATTCTAAACCCAAATCCAACATTTAAAATAACCCTAACATCCGTTAACATAACTTCCCTTTTAGAATCTTAAAAATAAACCAGATTTACAAAAATGAACTGGTTTAAATTGTTGAACTGATTTAAAAACAAATTGAACCAAAAACATTTTTAACCACAACATCTGTAGACATAAGCTAATTTGTCCAGAAATGACGAATTTAGTCCAAAAAATGGCGGAGCAACTTTAGACACGACCGGTCGCCATCTTGGTCACGCACCCAGTACCTAAAACATGGTTGAGTAGTATTTAGGGGAATTAATATTGAAGTATTGTGCTTATATGTTTCGCTATTCGCCGGAATGTTATATATTCAATCCAAAAAAGTTAAGAATGAACAGGATTGGAGATTTACAAGTTTACGAAGGGTAAGGATGAGACTCTTTTTGATTTTGATCAATATTACTCACATCTCAAGATAGTAACATTGTACTGATTGAATTGTATGTAATACAAAACCAGACAGAAATAATCTGCAAACAGATATTGTACCGGGATATAATAGTAACATTTTTCTGGGAATCTAACAGAAAATGTCGAGAATTGGGAGACTTGGGGAATTTACCGGGAAAATATCAACAATATTGGAACATTGCGGCACAACATTTTCGGGAAGTGTGGCTTCTTCTGGCCGTGGGTTTTGCAAATGTAAGAACAGATCGCGACAAAGGGGAAATTATGCGGGATAATTTGTGATTAAGGCATGGCACTGCTCTAGCAGGCTTTCTTAGAATTGTCATCCCTCGTAAAAGTAAAACGAGAATGTTCTGTGATAAGAAATATATATTCCAAAATTCCCAATTAGGTACGAGACGAATGTATAATATTTGAAAATGTGAGTATCTTTCAGTTTTGCATGATGCAAAATAATGACACTTACATTTTCAAATATTATACAACAACAAACAGTAGTCATTTTTACTAAAAACGAAATAGAGCGTAATAGACACTAATTTGTTTGTTTTCTTTTGTTTCACCTTGTCTTCTCGATACTTACTATATCTAAAAGATTCCAATAGGCCAGTTTTGCACTAAACATAAAACATTTTAATGCTTTGAACTACATAAACCTAAGAGTTTTGTTTCGATAGTGAATTTAAAGAGTCAAAATACCTTCATTTAAAATACTAACTGGGATTAGTTCGTGATAAAAATGCAAAATCAAATATCTTGTAAAATCAGCCTTCAATTCTTTGAATATTCACACGCATCAAAGATACACAAACTCTGTTAACTTGCTGGAACGTGCATCCTAGATAAAGAAACAAAAGTAAATATGATCTTGTGTTTAGAAATAGAAAAACTAGAAAAAACATGTTTCCTTTTACGACCTTTACGAAGCACATAAAAATGACGGTTTAGTGTGAGAACTTCACTATAAGACGGACAGCCTTTAAAGTCAACTTGATTACAACTGAATCTAAGTAAGATCAGTGACATATCTATAGAGAAAGGGCGAAAATGTATGTTCGTTTTCTTGTAGCGACATTGCTGCTGGTTATTGCGATGACAGAGAAGACTGCGGGCAACTCACAACAGGTAGCTGTTTGTCTTTGCCGTTTTCTGTCTTAATGTTTGCAATATATATCTAAGTATTTTATTATTTGTTTGCCACAGTGTACAATAACATAAACAGTATAATTTGTGGGGAAAAAAAACAGTGACGAGGAAGCCTAAACGAGAAACCGTAAGGCTTATGGAAGTTCAGGCTTCCCCTTACATACGAGATTACAAATAACTAAATAAACATTACAGGAGATGGCGGTTACATATATTAAAGCTAAGATAGACAAGGGAGCTCTGTACATACATTACAGCAAGAGAGTATATAGACAAGGAAGCTGCATTCTAGATGGCAGTAATTAAGTTGTCAATATGACGTTAATAAGAATATTTTTAAGTTTGATTTAAAGTTTTTTAAGCTAGAAGAATTTGTCAACTCATCGTTTAATGAGTTCCAAAGTTGCGGGCCTTGATATTTAATGCAAAATTGTTTGAGTCTAGTTCTACAAAAGTGGGAACGAAGTCTAGAAGCATTTCTGGTATTATAATTATGTAATTGTTTGCCGGAAGTAAACAGACCATTGAAACTAGAAGGAAGTAAATGATTAGAATAAGAGTACATAAAAATGCCAGTTTGCAGTGAATTGATTTCAAAGACTTTCAATATCTCTAATCGTTTAAAAATAGGACCTGAGGGAGCATCAAAATGTGTGTTTTCTATTGTCCTTACAACACGTTTTTGTAGGAGCAGTAGTCTACGAAGATTAGTTGGGTAGGTTGAAGCCCAAACTATATTACAGTAATGCAAATATGGATAGATTAAAGAGTAGTATAGTGAAAGCAATGATTTCCTAGGTAAATAAAAACTTGATTTGTATATGATTCCAACTGACTTTGAAATTTTAGTTGTTATATAATTTATATGAGGTTTCCAGGCTAGGTTTTGATCAATTATAACTCCTAAAAACGAGGTTTGTGATACCTGTTTAATTTTATTACCATCAATTAATAGGGGGTCAATTGTGTAATTCGGTCTCTGACGTGATTTAAATACCATGAAATTAGTCTTTTTTGAGTTTAGTGAAAGTTTATTTGCTTTAAACCAGGTGGAAACTTTAATCATTTCAGTGTTGAGTACGTTAAACAAAGAATTAGGATCTTTATGGGACAAAAAAACGTTCGTATCATCTGCAAATAAAATATTTTTTAATATATTTGAGGCATTTGAAATATCATTTATATACAAAAGAAAGATAAGTGGTCCAAGGATTGAACTGTGAGGAACGCCACAAGCGATATTTTGGTGAGAGGAACTGGAGTCATTGTATTGTACAAATTGTTTTCTGTTCGTAAAATAGCTTTTTACCCATTCAAGAGCGATTCCACGTATACCATAGTGATAGAGCTTATCAAATAAAATGCGATGGTTAACCGTGTCAAAGGCTTTAGATAAATCAAGAAAAATACCAGAAGTAAATTATTTTTGGTCTATTGCAGTAGACACATTATCTAGTAATTGTAGAAGCGCAAATGACGTAGAGTGATTTTTTCTAAATCCATATTGATTGTGATATAAAATATCTTTAGCATTTATAAAGTCGTAAATTCGGTTGTAGACAACCCTTTCTAGAAATTTCGAAAAGCAAGGTAGAATAGATATCGGTCTGTAATTATTAAAAAACATTGGATCATCTGCTTTGAATGTAGGAACGACTTTAGCAATCTTCATACTATCAGGGACAATACCCGTAGTTAGAGATAGGTTGATAATATACTTACGTGGCTCAGAGATGCTAAGAATAGATTGTTTAACTGTTGTTATTGATACATTATCATGCCCAGAGGCTTTACCTGATTTAAAAGTATTACATATATCTTCTATCTCATTTTTTGTAACGGGTTTAAGAAAGATACTAGATTGATAATTACCCGATAGGAATGATGTGTGAGATATAGGAGTATCAGGGATTTGATCAGCTAAATTTACAGCAACATTTGTAAAATAACTACAGAATCGATTAGCAATTTCTAAAGGATCAGTAATTTCATTATTATTATACATGAACGTTGAGGGTAGTTTAGACCTGGATTTACGTCTGTGAATTATTTCATTCAATAATCTCCAAGTTTGCTTCATGTTATTTCGCACCTTTACAAGTTGCGATTCATAATAATTACGTTTCGAAATTCTTAACAAATGATTTAGTTTATTCTTATAATTTTTATACTTAAAGTCGTTACGTGGACAAGGGTTTCTAAGGAACCGTTTATAAAGTTTGTTTTTCTTGCTAATTGATTTCATAAGAGCGCTCGATATCCATGGTTTTTAAGTGAAATTAAAGCTTTTTTATTTAATTTTCTAAAAGGAAAAGAATCGTTGTAGGTTTTAGTGAATTTGTTTACAAATACATTATACGCATCATTGGGATCACAAGAGTTATATACTTCAGACCAGTTAATGCCATTCAAAGAATTGCCAAATTTTTCTTTGTTGGCTTCGCTAAAAACCCGCGCAAAAAGTACGTCGCTTTTTTTTGGACTAGGAAAACTGGAGTCATTTGAAATGGAAAATACGTGAAAATGATCAGAAATGTCCGTGAAAAAGAGCCCGCTGGTAAAATCATTAGTAAAAATGTTGTCAATTAGTGTTGCAGAGTTAGTCATTGTGTCTTGAATTTTTAATCCCACTTTTCCGTTGAACGCGCGTGTTATTTAACAGTAGCTCTGTATCTGACAGAGGAAATCAACTTAAAAGAATCTACGTTTTTGTGGGTTAGGGAGTGAGGTATAAGAACTAGTTATTATCTTTTATAAACTAGCCAGGAGCTCAATACTTATAAACCTATTGAATCATATTAAATTATGACTGTTTGATGTTTTCTATAAGGTATCTGTTGGTCAAAGAAAGTCTTGCACTAACATCGATATCAACACATTCCTCAAGTACTGCTGTAAGGACGGACGAGATGGTGGGTACACATCGACCTTTTCATAACACTATGATTAAAACTACTTCTTTATCTCCTACATGTAGTTCCGATCGATTCTGGTGCAATTAACCTGTCTTTTTCTTCTTGTTTGGTGATCTCAGGTCGTGACGGCAAGGATGGTCGAGATGGTAAAAAGGGACAAAAAGGATCCAAGGTAACATTTGAATTATTGTTTGAAAAGTGTATTTCTCTAAAATAACGTTTCTCTATACCATAAATAACCAACCTTATCTTTATACACGATAGCAGACGAAAGGTAAAGGAATTTTCTGTGTTTCGGCATTATTTTTCACAAATCTTATTTATTATAATTTTATATCATTCGCCAAACAACTTTAAAAATCAATACTTTCAAACTCCGTCGCATTTTTTAAATTAATATCAAGAACAATTTGACCAATTAATTATAAGCGATCAAAATTAAGATACAGTGCAACGCCTTTATGTAAGAAAACTAAACTAACGTTTTAACCATCACAACTTTTCCTTTCACTTTATGGTATTTTTACATTTAAACACAAAGTTACTCTTAGTTTGAACTTTTTTCAGATTGAAAATTATTTATACAAAGTTAAATGGAAAGCGTGTTACATTGCTTTTATAAAATAACGAACAGGAAAAACACGAGAGATAAATCTTACGCACGCACGATCAGAAGATCAACTCTCCTACCAGTAACAATCGCCAGAAAGTTTGCAAAGCGCGCCGGGAAATTCCCAATGCAGAACTGAGAGAAACGAAGGCAGGCTCTGTGTTAGTGTATGGCTCTATTTTGAAAATATCTTCTTTAACATTTTCCGAAAAGAATAATTTGGAATTCAAGACATTTTTTGCCGGAAATTTAAGCCATAAGGCATTCAAGGAGTAGAGGACTTGAACTGGTTGTTTTTGTCGCTGAATGTACACGAGAAAACATTATTCCCGTCCCCGTTGAACTTTGAAGCAGGTTTTAGATGAATGAACTTTTATTTTCGCCAAACTCAATGAAAATATCTGGTTGTTGGGACCTTCCTTCCAACGAGATGAGGCTAAGAGTGCAAGGTAAGAGGGTAAAGCTGAAAAATCAACAAGTTTTCATTTGCTTACACACAACTTCATGTAGCTGTTCATAAAATGGCAAGGAGAAAGCTAAAAACCTTATCTGAATTATCTAAGACCAAGCAGGGTGAATGATAACAATTGGCCTTATATAAAGGCTTATTATTTCGTGACTTCCTCACCGACAAAATTTCGGGCTTGAACGTATTAAGCGTAAATCTAGTTTGAGATAAAAAAAAAGACATATAAACACGGCTTTCAGTCAATCAGCGCGCGAGGACAGAGCGGAAAAACGGGGCGCATGCGCACTAGACACTATTAAAAGTGAATCAAGATGGCCGCCAAACGAGAGTGAACTGTTGCTCTTTTTCAGAGACCTCTCACAGCTCAAGAAATACCAAGATTACTTTATTACTTCACACCACGGACTGATATTCTTCAGTGACTTCTCTGAGCCCAAATAACACATAATCCAGTTCACAGAAAGAACACAACAATAGTCTAGTTTCGTATTCGAAAATTACCGCTGAATGCGATGACTACAGACGCATTTATACAGGGCTAGCCTCGTTCTTAAGGTTACTTTAGAAGAAGAGATTTGTTAAAAACTTCGTTCTGCTTGTAATGTAGTATTTGTTCAAATCTTCCATATCCAAAAAAGTTTTTGAAAATAAAAAATTGTCATCGGGAAAAAAAAGGATTTCATATTTTGCCGGAAGAAAATTTGCAAACTTTGATCAACAGAGTGTCATGCGAAGTGTAGAATTACTCTGCCGTAACAAATGCCCACGGAACTAGCACAATAATAAAACCTTTCAAATCAGCTCCGATATTGATATTTTACGGACTTCTTTCCCTAAACTTTTTAATATGTGGCTTACTTTATCATTCGAGGATATCATTTGAAAATATTTGAGGAAACGGCGACATGAATAGTGAGAAAATCCAAACCCCGCAATTAGACTTCAAATTTCCACCGACTTGCAAAAACTCATCCATGGCACTACTCTTGAATTTGTCTGTGTAAACACATTAATTCTGGAAGCGAAAGAAAGTAGAACGCTGTCAACAGTTTCTATAAATGTACAAGAAATAAGAAGAAATATCCAATCTGTAGAAGCATTTGCTTTCGCTACATCGGGTTTTACTTTGACATGCCTCTCTAAACTTGCTCGGTTGGGAATTTTGTTATAATGGTTAGTTCCCTGCTAGCAGAGGTCTCTCTCTGTCTTGATAAAATGGAAACGAAAGGACGACATCCGACGCTTTCTCTGTCGCGCATGCGTGAAGTTTCCTTGGCGACAAGTGACGTGTATCCCACGTGTACTACTGACGCCTGTCAATCAGTTTTCGCGCGCGCGAAGGCTATTTGAAAGTCTTCGGTACTTCTTAGAACATCAATTTATAAAATTATACAACTTAATTTGGTACAGAGACTCATGAATCTTGGCATTGACCCTGTCAGTATTTGGGGATTTTGTGGTTATAAAATGTTTGATTTTCGAGTGATTCGTAAACCCCAGTGCACTTTTCTCCTGTAGTAATTTGTCACGCTTGAGGAGTTCGACCAATGAAAGGAAAGTAGTCCCGCTCATTAGTATGCAAACGACGAGCACAGTGGACTCAGGGCTAGCGCTCGAAACGTCAGCTGCTACTCGCTTTCCACGGCGGTTAGCATACCTCAATCGACTTTAGTTGATTACATACCAGGACTCAGTATTAGACCAGCGAGATGCAACTTGGATCATGCGTACATGTCCATCTCTTTTCCGGTTCAACATGTTTTCGAAACTGGATTGACGACGACGGTTGATATGAAAGAGAGCGTCGGATGTCGACAGAGGTATCTCTCCTTTCGTTTCCATTTTACCAAGACAGAGAGAGACCTCTGCTAGCAGGGAAAATGGTTAGACTTTTGAACGACTATTCCTAATTTTGATATACTTTTCAAGTCCTTTCTCGCCATGATCGGATGACTTCTCCGGGCCGATCCATCCCGCGTAAATTTTCATCCGACACGTTATTACAGACAAATGTATGGAAAACTGAAAACACGATTGCACGCTTCTCAGCACAGCTACATCCCTCAAATTTTGATCAGTTAATATTTAACCTGGTATCTTAAGTTTGCATGCAGTGAATATTTGAGAAATTCGATTTTACGGATTTTATTTGACATCGGATTCCCATACTGAAACACTGAATTTCGCGCCCCTTTCAAAATGTCGGAATTAACCGCGAACTGGTCTATTCACAGGCACAGTGAAAGAAAATGACATCAATTAAAATCTGATCTGATTTGATTGGCCAGCTACTGGAGAAAGTGCCGAGGAGGCGGGGCTAGACATATGGGGGCTTTCAATCGGCTTTTTCTCGGCAAACTTTTTTGAGCTGCAGAAAGAACCGTTAAAAAGCTAAAAGCGAATAGGAATTTATCACAATCGTCTAAAAAATGGCATTCTAGTAGATTAATATTATGGTAATGAAAGGTGTGTCTGGAAATTGTAAAATTTACACTATTTATCGTTTTACGACCTTTTACGCAAGTCCATTCAACTTGTAATGATATTGTGTTTAGCTAAAAATAGTAAAAATTCCATAATAATACTGCCGTCTCGCATTGGGAACCACAATAAAAAAACGTGGCCCCCGAGAGAGACGTCTGCGTCTTGAGATGGAAAATTCCATACTGATGACGTTTCGCGGCCAGGATCTGGTCGCGTTATTTGATTGGCTCGTATATCATAATTAGGCATACTAGCCAATCAAATAACGCGACCAGATCCTAGCCGCATAACGTCATCAGTATGGAATTTTCCGTCTCAAGACGCAGACGTCTCTCTCGGGGGCCACGCCGGTTTTGATTGTGGTTCCCGATGCGACGGCTGTATTCGCAGGCTATAACTCTACAAGAATTTGGAATATTGCCGGACAAACCCAACTCTCGAATATAAGGATACACTTGGAAATTTAAGCTCTATACTTCGACAGAAAACCAAGCAATTGATGGTCTTCAAAATATCAAAGAGCATATTCGAGATTTTCATACTATTTTTCAAACGAAGCATTTGAAGCTTAACAGTAGTGACTATATCTACGCAGCAGTAGAAATCCCGGAACGACGATCCACATTGCCAAAGACTGTAAGTAAATCTACAGAGCTATTATCAGGTTCACTTGATTTGTTTATTATGATATCACATTGGCATTTTGACAGATTACTTGATTGTTTTACCAATGTAAAGAAAACGATTTTTAATTTTGTTTTAAAAAGTGTTACATGTAAAAAACGTAATATGTTATAATTTTTCTGTTTTCAGAAAGCTAACAAGAAAGGAAAATAGTAATTGAATGCCTTTGGCAAGAATAGTTTTGTGTTCAATTAATTGTTCAGTCATGTTAGAAGAGGGATGGCACTAACTGTGTTGTGTGGGACTTTTGTGCCCTTCAAGAAACTCTACCGGCTGAACTTTGTGGTGGTTCTGTAAGAGAGGTAGTCGGTGTATGAAATCAAGAGCCTGCATGTGTACTTTGTCACCCAAGTTTCCTTTACACGAAACAATACTCCTTCAGTTGTTGTTTTCCAAGAAAAAAGGAAACCTTTTCCCTTCCCAGGTCCCTCAGTGTTTGCTTGATGTTTTTGAATATTTGGACTAAAACAGCGAATGAGCATGTTTGCTTGACTTACATGTAATGTTGAGAAATGGAGACACTTCAAGCACTATCATTTATCTTGTTATTCTCCCCAAGCGCAAGCAAAGTGAGACAAATACATGTGTAGGATATTAATCGAAAGAGAGTATAAATAGCCTCCATAGCAACTACAAATCTACAGTTTTCATATATACTTTATTTGAGAAAATAAACTGTGTTAAATATAAACCTGTTTTTAATTGTAACACAGTACAATAGAGGAAGGACTAAAACGATTTTTTAAAAACGTATTTGCGTTAATGTTTTTTTTTAAAATGCAGCATAATCCTCTATGGATTATATATTAAATGTTAGTAGCAGAATCCAACCTACATTTAACAGTTATTCACCAAAGTGGAGGTGAATAGTGGTGGATATTTACCGAGCCGCTTCGGCGATAAATGTTTTACTCTTCACTCTACTAAAGCTTGTAAAGTTAGTTCAAGGATGACTCAAGTTGAAATTGGTGAAGGTGCAATTTACAAAAGAACCACCAGAAATCATTGCTGGAGTAAAACTCTGTGACTGGAACGAAACCGATTGATTCATATTTTCTTGAACCTGGTTGGCAGCGTTTGGGGATCCGTTTACATGGCCAGAACTGGAGGGCAAAGATAGCTGTTGAGGTGCAGTAGATGGCGGAGGAAGGCTCTGAACACTCGCTGTAGGTCGAGGACGGAACTATTTGGCGATCGGCGGAGTTCACGAAATCGGTCAGGACTGTTGACATTTCTGCGAACTGCTCGAAGGTCGGGCGGTCGTTGTACGACTCGAGGCTTGTGTCACTTTTGTGCCCTGTGACAGCACGGATATGGCGGTTCTTTAAGTTCATCGCAGACAAAACACTCACTGTGGTTGATCTGACGGAGTGGTTTGTATAGGCAGGGTTGATTTCAGCTCGGAGACACATGTTTTCATCATGTTATCGAGCATGTTGTGGCCGAGAGGGATAGAGCTGTACCAAACTTCAGTTTGCGAAGGGCTAAACTTCGAACCTGTCAAAGGTTTCTGGAACAGTGCTGGACATTTAGGATTCAAATGTGAGAGAAACTTCTTCAGGACATCCACTGGACAGCGAAGGGAGCCTTTGTTTGCAAACATTTTTAGTCCCATTCGACGGGTCGTTGGTGCCGTCTAAACCACCCTGGTGATTTTTGGTTGCGAGGACGCCTCCAGGACTATTACGGTTGATTTCGAAATATTCATGACCTGAATCTGGAGTTAAATTAAGCTTGAACGATGAAGGACTCAGCTGTCTCTTGTTTTCTCGTCCACGGCGGCCAAAATAAAATGTAACGAAGAACCACGCTGTTTGTTGTAGCTTCGCCGGATCAAAGGACGTGCAGTCGACAAGCTCGTCTGCGTTGTACAACTTTGTTATCGCTTCCTTCGTCAATGGTGGCTTGTGTTGCGTAGGACGAATTTGTCCAGACTTGCTTAAATTCTTAAAGAAGGAATTCAAGGCTTTATTCGCTTCTGTAAACTCTGGGCTGCTGATAATCGAGAACGGCTTATTGTTGTCATTTCGGAGAAAGCGCTCAATGGCCGCCCGTATCGAGGTAAGCGTTGCCTTGTTATAGTAACTATGGTCCTTCTTTCTCGCCGACAAGTAAAACTTTCTCAGACATTTGTTCAGCTCGTCTACTTCCATGTCTACAATACTTGTTGAAAACTCATCTTGCTGTGAAAACCACTCTAAAAATACAAAATTATTTGTGTCAAAAGTGCAAAAAACAGTTGCAACTTCAGACAAAAACAAGCCAATGTCTTAGCTTTTTATCTTTTAAGTCGTGTTATTCGTGGCCTATAATGTTTTCTTACCTTGAAACACCTTCAACCCGTATTAAGTAGCTTTTTTTGTGTTATCTGGTACTGCTTGTTTTTCAATTTCTCGAATATCTTCCTCTGAAATTATCGCAAAACGCGAGTTTTCAGCGGCCATTCTGTTGCTGGATGAATAGCCCATGTTTCGGAGGTAGCTATTGTTTATTATCCTATAAATATTATATTTCAGCCAATCAGAGCTCAGCTTTACTATGGAATACAGGGCGGTATTTCAAGGTTTTTCTATAAAATACAGAGCGGTATTTCATGGCTAGGTCAAGGCCAAGCAAAATGCAGGAAATTTCGCGCCATTTCTTTATCAGCCAATAAAAAAATCACCATTTTGAATACATAATTAGTCTGCAGCGTGCGCGTCGCCACTCGAAATTTGTGTTTTCCGGCAAGAAAATTTGCAGTCTATCGTCCGGTAAGTTACTTTGTTTTCGTGATAAATCTTTTTGTAAATTTGTTATTTATAGGATAATATGGTTATTTCATGGTTTTCTATGGAATACTGGCGAAAATTTAACTCGAAATTCATATTATTTTGTTATACAACTCGCCTAAAGGCTCGTTGTATACTAAATAATACAAATTTCTCGTGAAATATTCGCCCGTATTCCATAGAAAACCATGAAATAACCAGTAAATATCTACTGTTTGCGAACCAATGAGATTGCGCGTTCTTAGGAGGTTGTCGAGTTGGTATATACTAATATATATATATATTTTTTTGTGAAATATAATGTCAAAAATAATAATATGAATAATATCAACTTTACACAAGGTGAGGTGTATGAGAACTGGAACTGAGTGTCCGTGAGGAGTCTGGGGAGAGCACGCAGTAGAGCGATTTGTTTACTGTCTTGCTGAGTTTATATTCAACCAATAGGTGACATAAAACAGGGTGCAATATAACTTGCCACAAACGTTAAGACTATATTGTAACAGTTGAAACTATTTACACGTATCTCGCTTTCTTTATTTGCCTAATGGTTACAAATCTATATAACTTGTACTAGAATCCATAAGCAATTACATATAATCAAATTGTTAATTTGTTTGAAAAATTTGGGAGCTTCCTCTAACATAGCATCTTTTTGGAGTCACACAGAAACTACGTTGTTAGCATAACGCAGGCATTTCATTAATTTTCTGTGTAGCTGGCTTGGACTTTGAATGTAGCTGTGAATATGCCTTTAGTAATAAATGTATGTTAAAATACAAATATTATATTATGTGTAGCTGGCATGTATAAGGCTATTTCAGACTAAGTGAAATGTAGATGCATGTATGCTTGTGCTGGAGCTCTGGCTGTACCCAGGTTATTTTGAAACCCCTGATAATAAGAATTCATTTCCTATATGGCCCCAGTTTCTGTACATCTTTAGTACTTATTTTATGAAGTGTGTGAACATTAAGTGAGTATCATTTCTACAATTATGTGAAGGGCTAATCTAAAAAATATGTCAATAATAATAAGTGAACATGTTTTCTTAACTTTACTTTAAAACGAAATTTATATGAATTATTTGAAATTATTTTAAAAGTACTGCGAATCACGTGTGTCATGTGCTAATGTTTTATATATTATTTTATAACTTTGTAATAATAACAATCAGACAGTGTGTAAGTAATAAAGAAATAATTAATTAATAAAAGTTTTATTATAATAATGATATCAATGCTAAGAATATCTGCTTTTGATCATGCATGCTCATTTAAAGTCATAAGGTTTTTAAAATTTAACAAAATGCCAATTAAGTGTGCATTCTGTATTAAGCAGACCCCTTTTCAAATGGTTAGGAAGTCTGCTATGACCTAAAGCTCAGGGATGCTCTGGTACACTCTTTCTGAATTAAAGATTCAGATACAATATACATAAATATGTGATTGATTATAGTCACCGCCTCCCGGTTAGCTCAGTGGTTAAGCGCCGGTCTGTTGTGCGGGAGGTCGCAGGTTCACACTCCGGCCGGACCAACACTCAGGGTCTTAAAATAACTGAGTAGAAGGTGCTGCCTTTGTGAAACAATTTCGTTCACGAGCTGAAATTGCAAATGGTCAGACCTTCACGTCTTCTCGGATAAGGACGTTAAATCGTCGGCCCGTCAGTGGATGAAGAGCCACCTCGTGGAAATGTCACTGATTAATCCGTTATTATCATCATCATATTAGTATTATTGATAGTATTATTATTTTATAAGTATAACATTTAACTTAAAAAACAACAACTTTAAAACCCTTATAATTTGAATTAACATGAACATGTAATGTACATGTGAGCAGAGATTATTACTATTGATATCATTATCATATTAGAACTGTTGTTTTAAAAAAAATATATTTTATAATTAGTATTATGAATGAAGCCCGATTGGAATAATTCTCCTTTGGCATAACGATTTTCCCAAAGATTACCAAAGATTACTAAATGTTGATGCCAAATAAAATTGTGATAGCAAAAACAGGAAAAAAGTTGTGAGTATTTCTTTCGAGAGAGTAAAAAAGTCGAAATATGGCAAAAACTAAAAATCTACAAATATTAAAGTGCCTATCACCCTTTTGCAATTTTGATAGCTTATGAACCTCCGAAAAGTTTTGAGTACTTCTGTGAAGAAAGTTTTGGTTTAAAGTGAATACTTTATGTTCTACGCTTGTTTGAAATCGTGTAAATGTGACCTTTCCTGACCCATGACCGCGTAAGTAAAAGCCTGGGTCGAAACCTGGGTAGACGTCATCTCATTAATGCATTATTCTCCATGGCGCCTTTTTATCACAACAACATCGATGCATAGAAAATATACACAGTTTTTGAGTTGTTAGTAAAGAAAAAAGTCATTTTAGCCAACATGTTAAGTATTTCTTCAAATGATTGCAAAGCCAAATTAATTATATGACGTCAAGATGACGTCAAGATGACGTCTACCCAGGTTTCGACCCAGTCTCATTTACTTACGCGGTCATGGGTCAGGAAAGGTCACATTTACACGATTTCAAACAAGCGTAGAACATAAAGTATTCACTGTAAACCAAAACTTTCTTCACAGAAGTACTCAAAACGTTTCGGAGGTTCATATTAAGCTATCAAAATTGCAAAAGGGTTATAGGTACTTTAAGGTTTTCTAAAACACCACCCCAGAGAATTTTTAAAACGGTTTCAATCTTTCATAAGAATAATACACTAAATCCTATCGCTGAGAAGTATCTACAATTGGAGGTATGATTTTTTTTAAAGACTAGCACATCAGAGCCGATATTTCAATAGTACTTTGTTTACATCTAGAGCGGCCAAGGCTGACCCTGTATTCAAAAGTCGAGAAATTATTATAATAATAATTATAATTATTATAATAACTAATTTCTGTAAAAAGGTATAAAGGTTGTTATAATGTCCAGTTATTTTTAATGTTTCATAGATTTAAGGTACATACTATACATGCATACATTTTCTTGTTTTTGGTGGATAATAAAGATCAAGAAAAGTGATGGTGCTAGAGAATATGCATTTTTCAAGTCTTTCATACAGATGTGTTCCTTCGATTCCATATATAGTTGTTTATGTCCTGCTAATTATTTTATTCTTTTCTACAGCAAAATTAAACAGATTTAAAACACTTATACCCTCAAATAATGAGAAAGTATAGATGAAAACTATCGATATACATTTGTATTTGTTTTCATAGTTTGCTATATTTGTCTGACTTTGCTTTTGCTTGAGACTAGAGATAATAATAATAATAATAATGGCCTTATTTATATAGCGCCATATACCACAGTCTCATGGCGCTTTACATTTTACTGACATATCCCGTAAGTGAATTTTTCGGACTGCTATTACGGCGCTAATGGCTGCCACGCAGTTTACAATGTTGAGTGTGTTGTCAGTAGTGCAATGCAATGGCCAGGCTGCTGTACCGGGTGGCAATTATGGTGCTTGAAGTCTGCATTTCTCAACAAGTAATCTGTATAACCAATTTGTGCTCCTTTCCAATTTGGGTCCAGATATTCAAAAACATCGAATAAACACCGAGTGAATTGGGAAGATAATCAAGTTTACCTTTTTAGAGGAAAATCGACAAGACCAGAGGTACTGCTTCTTTGTTTGATCTGCATAAAATGTGTAAAGCAAACACAAAGTTTGGGTGGGAAAGTCCCCATGCAGGCTCTTGATTTCATACACCAACCACCTCTCTTACAGAATCACCACAAAGTTCAGTAGAGTTCCTTGAAGGACACAAAAATCCCACACAACATAATTAGGGTCACCCCTCTTCTAACATGAACACAAATTAAATGAACACAAAACTGCTCTGCCAAAGGCATTCGATTACAACTATGTTTTATTGTTAGCTTTCTGAAAACAGAACAATTATAACATATTAAGTTTCTTACATGTAACACTTCATTTTCTTTACATTGGTAAAAGAATCAACTAATTCGTCAAAATGCCGTTGTGGTACCACAATAACCAAATCAAGTGAAATATTGTACAATTTCCTGATAATAGCTTCTGATAACAGTCTTGTTGCGCGCGAGTTTCCTCTGGGTTATTTTATAATTATTGATATTGTTTACATTTACAATGTATATGCATGTAATGTGTCACCTGTAAATATTTAATTATATAGAAAACAATATAACATAGTAATTTTGTCAAGGGAGAGCAAGGATTGAAAGGGAATACTGGACCACCAGGAACTTGTAGCTGTAACAATAAGGTAAACTATTTCCTTTATAGAATAAAAATATTATGGTGTCGATTTGGAAACATTTAGAGAACAGGAAATACTGTTTTCAAGGGAACCTCCACTGAAAAGCGATATTTGCTCTCAAATGTTTGGTATGGTTACCTAAATATAATGCTGTGTTTGTTTCCTGTAAATTGTACAATAGATATAAGTTATAAACCGACTTTCTTGTCGATAAAAATTAACTCAGAAAACAATAGCCGTTTTTATACTATAGAGACGCATAATGCGTATTTGGGCAAATAAAACGTAGTTCGTCCAGTCGCATAATGCGTCTTGTGCCCGTTTTAATTCGAGACAAACTAAGAAGTCGCACTAGGTTTTGTTTGCCCAAATACGTCTAGGGGCATTATGCGTCTCTGCTATAAAAACGGCCAATAGCTCTTTTGTTGTGTACAATAGGGACAAGAATGTGACGTCGTCATAAAATCCAAGATGGCGACGCCCGGGAAATTCAAATTAGTTTTATGAACAAGAAAATCGATCCATAACTGACATCTAGTGTACAATTGTCAGGAAAAAAACATGTACACAGCATTAGATTTAGGTATCCATAACAAATATTTGAGAGCAAACATGGAAGTACATGCAAAGTCATACCCTATCGTGGTACAAGCGTTTTTTTTTATTTCAGCGAACAACAACAAGTTTATTTGGGTACCTAACAAATACATGTACAACGTATATATTCTTGGCGTTTATCAAAAGAGCAGGAAGCTCATCGAGGGGGCGCTTACGCCGCTATTAATTTGACGAAGTGTGACGAAGGGACATACAATAAACAATAATAATAGCAGTAACAATAACAATAATAATAAGAATAACAACAATAATAACAAAATCAAGCGGGTTTTGTAGGAACCCTAAATTTTGCTCCCTGTAGTTTTCGTTTATGTTTGAACTCAAAAGACGACCTCATATAATAACATGTATCATAAGCACTTTTATAACATAAACTTGGGGAACATTCTAAGAACGCGCGATTTCATTGGTTGAAAATGTTGAGTTCATCGGGTTTCATTTTTTTCGCGTGGGAGAAACGCGTAGAAATGTATTATAAAACAAGTAAAATACGGGTTTCCTATGTCCAAAAATGTCATTTCAAGGTCTTGAAAAGTTGCTAAATGCCGCTGGTACACACCACAGCAATACCTTTAGTGTGTATATGTTTTAGAACATGGAGAATCATCTTTCATTTGTTTAATAATGCACTTAGTTTTATCAGTACATAGGACTAACAAGTGCAATTTTATTTACAACTAATCCATAGTAAATTTCTTTTTCTCAGATCGAGGAAATGCAGTATAACATGACAGTACTTAATCAAATACTAGGTTAGTATAATGATAGAGTTCATGTTTGCGGCGTATTAAACTGTGAGTTTGGTCCGGGCAGGGCAAGGAGGATTGGAAGGCCTTCCCATGAACACTTGCGCTTGAAAATTTGTCAAGAAGGCAAGAAACTTGGAGTTTCCCGCGAGTTTTGTTATTTCCAACTAAATTTCTCCTTGAAGTTTTTTAACTCTAGAAACTAGAGATGGATTCAACGAAGTCAGAAATATACTTTCTAACTTTACTACTCGCTAAACATCTTCAATTTTTGATCTTTTCATACAATCTGAGCATATTTATCGGACACTTTTCTCGAGAGGTTGTTTGGGAGAAATTTCCCGCGAACTCAAGTCGTAAATCTTACCCTGAAAGAAATTAACTACAAACCTTTTAGACAACTAACCTTACCTGGAAATTAGCATGAGCAGTGACATAAATAAATTAAGTGTCTAATTTGTGCAAAGGGCTCCAAAGGGCTCCAGGTTTAAGAGGTTTACAAAGCCGTTGAAAATGCGTATTGTTTACGGTGTCACAAAATGTCGCGCTCACTGGATATACAGTAGTCACGCCGATCTTTCGTGAAGCATTTCGCGAAGCATTTCGCGAACAGTACGAGCGGTGTTTATTGTTAATTATACCCAAAAAAACCAGACGATTCTTTGTTAATCATTTTACTTAAAAAACAATTATGATTACCTGAAAAGCTAAAGGGCAGAAATAAGTAATACTTTGATTTATTCAGTCGCGCGCTCGTACAAAAGCAGCTTTGAGCGCGCGCGCTCATTGTTCGAAAATGGCGTGATCAGATTGCGTCAGCAGCGCGCCAACCTCTAAAATTGAAAACTTTTCACTCAAATCACAGGTGATTCCCTGCATATTTTCCCATTTTTCGTAGGCTTTCATTGTAAAATAATGGCCAGAAATACGGGGAAGTCGAAGCTAGCCTAGAAATACGTCAAAATCCCAGGAAAAACTTTGGTTTTGAGATACTTTGTGAAAATTTGTGCCGCTGAGGTCCGATCTCCACGAAATTCAACGCAGAATGAATTGCTCACGTGACCGGGAAAATTGATAATATAGTTGCTACGCAAAGGATTGTGGGAAGGCCTTCCAATCCTCCTTGGGGCAGGGGTCATTTTAGCTCGAATATCTTGACGAGGGTTAGACGTGCCCTGTGAGGGCCAAAATGACACTTTACGTCAAACCACTTGGACCAGTGTATTACTATTATGATCAATTTAGCCGATACTTTAGATTCCAAGAAAGTACTATTTTATTTGTGCTTACGAGGTAACATACCTCAATAACATTAGAAAACTTGGAGAAACGAAGTGTTCAACAAATAAAAATAATTTGTAACCCATTACGCTTTTTGAAAGTCGTTTGCTTGCATGAACTGTTATATAACAAAAAATTCCAGAACATGAATGGTATTTTCCATTCCTTTTAGTTTCCACGTCTGGACTGCACTTTTTCGACAAAGCTCAAGATCTTCCCACCAAAGGTGCAAGTGCTGTGCGTGCTTTTAAGATCAACGGTGACTTGTATCTGGCATTTGCTAATTATCATGGTGACACTCTTAAATATAAAACTCATTCTGTTATTTATAAAATGAGCGGATCTTCCATGACACGATTCCAAACCCTTGCAACACGAGGAGCTTACGGTGTTGACCACTTTCAGATAGGAAGTGATCACTATCTTGCCGTATCGAACCGCTACGACGGCACATACCAAATGAACTCAATTGTTTACAAATGGAATGGTAACCGGTTTCTCCAGTTTCAGACTATCGCCACCAAAGGTGCCAGAGACATGACATACTTTACCATTCGAGACCAAACATTCCTGTGCATCTCAAGTTATCAAGACGATAGCTCTTACTCGATCAATTCATTCATCTACAAATGGCAAAATAACAAGTTCGTCAAGTTCCAAGACATTCGCACAGAAGCTGCTATGGGATGCTCAGCTTTTGTAATTGGAAACCAAAACTTTGTCGCGTTTGCCAACTATTATAACTCAGCAAGTAAGTATGCTGTCAAATCAACAGTATTCAAATGGACTGGCGGCCATTTTGTGAAGTTCCAATCGTTGCAGACATATGGAGCTCATGATGTGCACTACTTTGCGATCAACGGTCTTCATTTCCTTGGATTTTCTTGTTACTACACAGGCAGCAAATACAACACTGATTCATTTATCTACAGGTGGGACGGGACCAGATTTATCTTGTTCCAATCCATACCAACACATGGTGCTGTATCAATGCGGTCATTCGTGGTCAGCGGTGATACCTACCTTGCTGTTGCTAACCATGGCGACTCTCTCAAGCACAAAGTCAAATCCGTTGTGTACAAGGCAGTCGGTGCACAGTTCATTAAATATCAAGAGCTTAACTCGCGCGCTGCATATGATATCGACATATTCAAATACAAAGGATACACATACCTTGCACTAGCGAACTACAGTGAATCCGGACGTGGAAACAACATCAATAGCTTCCTATATAAATGGACCTGACTTTTCAACAGTAATGGTGACTGATGAAGTAACAGCAAGTGAATTTAACTATTTAAAATGAAAAATAATCACTGTATAAAGCTATTCATGTTGATATAAAACCCCGTAAATAAATAATATACAGATTGACGTTACTTTACACCATTAAATTTTAATAACAAAATAATAAATTAATAAAAAGGAGCAACATAGCCTTAGTAACATAGCCTTAGCGTGGATTAGGTCATCAAACAATATCAGCACTAACAAGACACACGATAGGATTCTTGGAACATGATTAAATCATGCCATAAAACTCTTTTATGATATCATACAAGTTACTAGTGAGAACAACATAGTTTTCTTTCAGTGTGATATACACATTGAAATTACTTTGATAATGAGTAACTGAAAGAAAAATAAAGACGAAGAAATATGATTCTAGATCTTTTGTAACCCTCAGACGTACATACAAAGCACAGCCAACCTGTCAGTGTGGCACAAGGTGTGGGTTGGATGGAACTCCCGTCGGTTCGCAAGTTCGAATTTTTGCCATATATGTGAACTTAGTTAACAGTATTGGACATATTGATTTTGAAGGATTTAATTAACCTATATTTATAATAAAATTCCAAAATTGACAAACCCTTCTTTATTAATAGGCGTTTTGCAGGAAACAATCACGTGCTGGTGTATCACTTCATTAACCAATGAACTACGCTGGTGAACTTTACCAAGAGCCCAAAACCAAGATCGTCCATATCTCTTATATAGATGCTATGGCGTTTTCACAAGTTGGGCTATTTTTAGATTATTTTTGCCGCCAATTAGTGGGTTACACCAGTGGCGGAACAAAAGATGCCTTTTGTGATTTTATTCCCTTAGGAATGATTGCAACACAAGAATAGCGGGAAACCGTTCTAAAAATAACCTAACTTGTGGAAATGCCGTAGCATAGAGGTAGTATGGGAGATTCTCGCTATTGGTTATGGGCTCTTGACTTTACTGGATGGCAAACATATCTTCAAAAATGTAGTTTAGATAGATCGACAATCGATTGGAGGTGGAAAATAATCACAAAACATTTTCCACAGCCAATAGGAAAACTGAGCAAACGCAAAACCAAAGCAATCACGGATTGCTTTCGACACTCTAACACCAGCGTTCTCGCTCGTACATATTAGTTTGCCCTCCAATGCAATCACGAGATTATATCCTGCACAAGGTCCATTCGTTAACTTGCCCTACTCCTTATCTGTATTAACATCAGTTTCTTTCGAAAAGAGGCCACAAGGACCATGGTATCAAACTAAAAGGGCTTTTCGTGGATTTTGGGAGGAGGGATTGTCTGCATTCATGTACGTCCGAGGGTTAAAACAATACTGTTCTTAGTTATTATGAAAAAGTACATCAGTCTATGAAATAGTTCATAATGCAAGATCAGTAATGAACAGTCACCAAAGCGGATTTGTCAAATATTGTGTACGAACATGTGATTTGGAATGGACAAGGACTGTAATAATAACATAAAATAAGAAAACAAAACTGGCGAGGACTTTTACCCCATTGGGGATGGTGATCACGTGGTTATATCCACGCTATGTTCACCGCATTTACGTAATCAGATAAAATATTCACAACCTTCCTATAATGCAGTAGTAAGTTACATAATTTGTATTGTATCATAGTGAATAAAAGATGTGCATTATTGAATTCAGTGTTTATGTAATTCACTCTTTTCACCTGGTAGCCATCTTGGATTCAATTGCAAAGCGAGGAAATCCTTTGTTTTTGCCAGGGGGACCTCGTTTTGACTATCCCTCACTACGAGACTAACCTGGCAAAAACAAAGGATTGCCTCGCTTTGAATCCAAGATGGCTTCGGTTTTGTTTAGGGCTCGAAATAAATAATTTTGAGACCATGACAAAGCAGTAGATTTTACTTTTCAAATATTTGTTTTTGTTTCGGGATTACCTTGCATGTCAGAGTGATTTGTGTTGATCTAATTACAACGTTGAACGTCAGGACATTGAAGATGCGGATATTTTACTATTTGTAGCACTTTTTCTCTGAACCAAATCGATTTGTGTCGCGATAGCGCGCTAAACCGGTCAGCACGCACTCTCAACTAAGGAGTTCCCAGTTTGCAAAGGCGACTACGTGGGCCGAAATTTTTTGCATCCAATTTGTACCTCGAATATCATTCTATTCTGAATATTTCCCCTCATTCTGGTATTTCTCTCAAGAAAAAAAGCGGAAACATTGGAGATATTAAACAACATCTGTGGTGTTTACCATTTATACCGAAAAACCAAAAATCAAATGGAATGCATTATTTCGTTCGGAAAGTTTTGGAAAATGTGGGCTACCGGTTGGTTAATCCAGGTCACTTTCCCGCTCTTTTCGGTCTTTCGGGTGGACTCGCGTACCATTTTTACGTTAATTTTGTTTTTCTTTCCCTTTTTTATATTTCCATCTACCCTGCGAGCAGAGCCTTCTTCAACTCCATGAAACCAGAAGAAAAGAAGGCTCTGCAGTATTTGTGTTGTTTTCGTATTGAGCATGCGCCAACGGTTCGCCCAAGATTGTGGGCGAGTCAAGCCTGTTAAACCGGTTTACCAGCGCGCGGCTAATATTTTTTTTTACGCTGATGACCAAACCTGAGCCCACTGCAACAATGGCGGCCAAGTAGGCTCACAGGTATACGAGCGGAGCGGGCCATGAATATGGAACGTTTGGACGCGTTCCAGAGTAGTGAGCGGCGTGGAGAAAGGGGATGGGAAACAAATGAGAGATGGGGGAGGTGTGGTATTTCATCCCCCCCCCCCTTCTTCTTCCTTTCATTCTCGCTTCACTTCCCACTCGGACAAGATAATATTCCCACGGACTCAAGAGAGAAAATGGAGGACGGCTATCAGTCTATAGATAAGACAACACCATTTCACGTCCCGTTGTACGAGAGAAAAATGCTTTTCATTTATATAGCGCAAATCCTATATAAATACATTCAAATTTGATTCACAGGGGGGTCTTGTCATGAGATACGGACTGCAATTGTGGCGCAATGGACAGCTGAATACCAGGACGCGCGGCCACTAAGCTAAGGACGGTAGCAAGCATGGCAGAAATTTTGCGAGTACCATCATATTTTCTGCGAAGATTAGGATTTTTATGGCAAGATAAGCTTCAAATACTCAGACTATTACCTTCTATAAAGAAAAAAGTTTGTTTTGAACATTGTAGTTTAAGTTTTCAACACAGGGATAAAATTTACTACACACAAGTTAGACTTCCACAAGACCTCCACTAGATCAGTAAAAATTAGGAAATAATATTTTACATATAAATCACACGTCACTCTGGATCGACAATATCGCATAAACAAACGTTTGCCGAGTTACGTTGATCTCCTACAAGTGTTGTTATTGATTAATCCAGAAATGACATTAGCTACTGAAAGTCTCAGCTCTTTTATCTGTTTTCGAAGCGCGACATTGGAGCTCCTTCTGAAGCAAAGGGCAATAATAAAATAGCATTTGTTAAACAATTGAATATCATTTATTAGGACTCATTTATTACAGCAATAACGAAACACAGAACTCTCTCTCAAACCACTTAACATATCTCATACATTTTTCACTGCCTGTACTCTTATTCACAATAGATTACAGCATACTGAAAATTTCCAAAAGTCAAGTGGAACAACGACCATACATGGAGTTGCTTCATTGCAATTTTTTGGACGTTTTATGACGTGATCTATGATCAATAAGGGTACAGATAATGAAAAATGTGTTCGTTTTTACAACGAACTATTTTAATCGACAAGTGGGCAAGGCTTTGAGTTTAATTGATGGATATTCATATAGACAAGTTCAAAGGTCGAGCGCGCACCTTGTGTCAGCAGCATTGTCTGTACTCTTATTGATGATGACCAAGACTGAGCCAATTAGAAAGCGAGAAATCTGGATTACGACTTACATATAAGGGTGTCCTGTATGTGTGTGTACGTAGATGTATAATGTGCATGCGTAAATACCTGAGTCTGGACGTGTATTAAAAACTGATTAGCTTTCAAAAACTATGTACAGTAATATACCAATATGTAAAATGGAAAATAGGAGCTCCCGTTTGATTCCTATGTCTTCGGCTTGATTACACGTAGTCTGAAAAGCATCAAAGCAATTTAACTTAGATAAAATAAATAGAAAAGAAGCCGAGAAGAAATAAAACCAACATAGCTCACAATGGAGAACTCATGGTTACAATGTTAATTGTAATTTGAAGCAAGAATGCATTGCATTACACTGTATGTGGCTCCAGACAATATTCATAATGATGATGTGCTAACACCATAGTGAGTGAGTGAGTGACATGATTTAACACAACCCAATAACTCCATCAACGAGATAAAAAGGGCCTCCTTGGAAATACACGAGATTTAATTACCCTATCAAAGCATTATCATCAATCAATCAAACAAGGGACGGGAAATAGAATAGATTGAAAGAAGGAATTTAAGATAATAAATCACCCTGCTGAAATATGGGATATTCTCAAAACTCCTTTGTCGGGGAAAATGTTTCTGGACTCACCAGGTCCTAAGGTCCACACTTCACCCTTAAACCTTTAATGGCTAATCATTAATAGAACGATGCATATCCAAGGGAGGGGTGGGTGGGTAGTTTCCCAGAAACCGGGATTGAGCCAGTTTAAGATCTATCATAGTGAAGCATATATATCGAAAGTCATTTATTTAAAACACATTGAAATACACTATGCATAACTCGCGCGGTCACAACACGAAAAAGAGGCCGGTAAGTCCTCTGGAATGTTGAAGTTGAAACACTAGCAGGAGGTGTGAAACGTGTTGAACATGATTGTTTAGTTGAAAAATGTTGCTAATCTGTCCTCATTTATCCTTTATTTTTCTTTATAGTACAACCAGCCAGGCGCATAGCAAATTAACGGCATTGTTTCACTGAACATTCGATCAGTGCATTTCACAATCTCCCGGCCGGGCGCTTCAATTTCAACATTCCAGAGGACCTACCGGCCTCGTTGACATGCTAGTTACCAGGAGTTATGCATAGGGTCTATTACCGTACCTTCTTTTCCATAGCTTTCTAACATTTCCCTACGAAGTGTTCGTTCGTCTAAAGTAACGTGCACAGCCTCTGGCACCACTGTTGGTGTGCTCTGATTGAATGAGAAACGCTCTGTACTATCGGTCTGAACTATACCAGGGACAACGCTTGGTGTGGTAGCCGTTGCTAATAATTTGATAAAGGAGTGAATTAGATATAAAGTACTGAAATATAATTCAGTCAGAGATCCAGATGAAGTCGAATGCGGCAATGTCATTGGTTAATGACATGTTCGGATGCTTTCATCTAGAGCTTTCATGATTTATCCTGATCATCAATAAAAATACTTAAACATATTTTTTATCACTTTTATTGCAGTTATCTCTGGAACTGGCTTGATAAATATGCCGGATTGTGATATTTCAGAAATAGCTGAAGTAAATACTTAATGAGGTAAATACCAAAAATAGTTATAATTTTATGTTATCCCAAATTAACCCAGAGGACACACTTGGTCATTAACTTGTACGTCTTAAGTCTATAGTGCTGTCTTAAATAAGTCACTATAATTAGTAAAAAAGATGCATAAATAAAATGGTTACGTAGCCGGGAAATCAGAAATGAAAAGTATCAGGCAGATGGATACAAAGTCATTAGTCAGGCTGCTAATTAATTAAGTATCGTAACAGTTAACTAGAACACAAGTAATCACCTTTCTAGATGCATGGCGGAGCCCTCAAAATACAGATTTCGGAATGGCTCATCCTCTAGCAGCCTTTTTCTCGAAATCCAAAAATGTTTCAGTTATTTTGGTCGGGGTTCTATTTGAGGTTACTCATTAACGCCGTTGTTTCATTCCTGTGAATTATGAGGATAATGAGGCCCTTGTTTCAGGATACCAACTGATTCACACTTACCAGTAGGATTGCTGCCTTTATAGGGTGAAGAATTGTTCAAACCGTAATCCTCCACAGAAGCACTCCTCTTTCTATATTTAGCGATGTGAGATTGGTTATGATTGGGGTCTTTTGGAGTTGATGTCCTTCCCTTTGACCAATCAATATTTGAGGCATAACTATTTGATCGTCGAAGATGAGGAACCACGTCTATCATACAAAACAAAGAGATGAACATACACATGTAATGTAAAATGAGACGTATTACTCTTTTTGTCGGTATACTATGGAGGTGCTACATTTATGGAGTTTGGTTTTGGTACCTTTGGAAACATAAGTCAGTATCAATGATTGTAAGTTCCTATTTTCGTCGATTCTTTTGCCAATTTGGCAGCTTTCAGTAAGTGAGGTTTTGTTTAGATTCTATACGTTCTATATATTAATCCTCTTGACTCTGCCGTTTTTCCATTTTTTGCGTTCATGAATTTCGTCAAGGAAGACAATTCTTCAAATACAAACTATATCATAATAACATGATCCCAGAAGCAGTTTATAGTGGAGCTCCTGTGGCGGAGCACCAAACACAGAGCGAGCGAGCGAGCGAAACCATGGCGACCACTCGCGTCCGTCCAATCGCCCGTCGCCCGCCCCAAATAACTTTCACCACATACATCATACACGATAACTTTAACCACATACGATGTTCTTCGAAATTAAACCACAGTTAGTTTGATCAAAAATATATTCAAACTTCAACAATTATGATGGTCCAGATAAGAACTGTAGTAGAATCCATTGTTCTGCGACAATGAGCCTCCCCATGCACATACGATTTTGCTTGAATATGCATTAAGTGATTTAGGAGGTATCTACAGTCCAAACTACATCTCGAAAATAAAGTATTTGTTATGCTATTGGCTTTTTTTTCTGTGAAAACGCAGAGAAGCCACCATCCAGCCAATCGGATATAGAGAAAACAAAGGATTTTTCAATCGCAAATTTGAGAACTTTCCCCACACACGATATTCTTCGAAATTAAACCATAGTTTGATCAGAAATAAATTCAAACCAGAAAATAACATCGAATGAAAATGCATTATTTCAATGAGTTTCTATTGAATCTATAAGTATCAACCAATGAAATAACGAGAAAGAGTAATAGAAAATCAACACCTTTTAACATTCCTTGCCGTAGACACTACAGTTCTTATCTGGACCATTACTTAATGGCATATTGACTTGTCGTTACCTTGGTTTCAAACACCTGTGTTGATCTGATTTAAATATTGTAACTTCACTATCTTATACCTTCTCAATTCTGTAAAGCCACTTTGCACCATGTCAACATATCAGCCCGAGTTTGATTGGCATAGCCAGTCTCTGTTTCTCCGAATGTAAAAGGACACCGTGGCAAAACGTTGTGTTCCGCTGGCCGAAATAACGAAGGCTCTAGAGTTCAAATACGAGGTCTTAAACGTTTTTAGTAAATAATTTTATAACTTAGTAAACTCACAGTGAATTACAAATTAAGAAACCTTTAACCTGTGAAAGCTTTAGGCTTAGCTTTTATGTAGCCTCTGTTTTCTTTTAGTTTCGGCGGGAAACTGGGGAGACGCGCGCGCGACCGGCTCATCAAAAGCGCATGCGCGTGACGTTTAACCGCGGTGTCGCGATAGCTCATCGGGCTTGCAGCACGCGCTCTTAACTTTATTAAGGGTTCCCAATTCGCAAGGGTATGGGTTAGACACCACGACCGAGACATCGGTTTCCCCTTTTTTTGAAGCCGTAAATCATTTTATTTAGCTCTTCTTTCCTCATTCTGACATTTCTCTCTCTTTCCAAATTATCATTGTGATAACAATAAAAAAACTTCACTAGCCGCGATCAGATATAATTGGCATGGGTGGCGCAGTGCGTAAGCGCTCGCCTCTCACCGCTATGTTCCGGGTTCGATCCCGGCTCGGGTCATACGTGAGTTGAGTTTGTTTGTTGTGTTGTTCTCTCCCTTGTCACGAGGGTTTTTCTCCAGGTTCTCCGGTTTTCCTCCCTCCTTACAAATCAACAAGTGAGCTTGAATGTAGTGAGTAGAGAATATAATTATGAGTGTAGTGTGAGCGTATGTGGCGTGAACCGGTAGGGAAAAGCCCCTCACGGGGAGTGCCTGGTTGTAAAACAGTATTTGTTATTATTATTATTATTATTATTGAAGCTTTGCCCATTATCCTGTTTAAGAGCTAGAAAAGCAACAAGTATTGCATCAATAGGCCTTTTGCAGGAAACAGTCATGTGCTGATATAATACAGTCACGTGCTGATATAATATTTCGTTAACGAATGAATTGAGCTCGTGATCCCATGGGAAAGGCGTTGCCATGGATGCTGTTTTAGAAAGATCGACAATTGATTGGAGGTGGAAAATAGCCTTTACAAACAGGTTTTGCTAATAACACTAGCGATCTCGTACAAGTGCCTTTAAATATATGATTTTTTTGCCACCAGTACAACCACCTGAGGCCAAAAGGACCATATATTGGTCTATACTGAGAGGTAACGTAATTTATTCTCAAACCATAAGGTTTACCTTTCTCGTCCCCAAGCCCATAGTTGATGTGTCCAGTTTGTTGATACTTGTGATTTCTTGCCACGATCGACTCCACAAGGGATGGGATACGCCCAATTGTCAGTTTGACGTGTCCATAGCAACGCTTAGTAAATAACAACAAAATAAGCATCATGATCATTAGCTGGCCGACGACCACTGATCCAAAATAATGTACCTTAGTTCATTCGTAAATCAGAAATACAACTGGAACTATTAGTAATTGAACTCTCAACGGACTTGAAATGTATTAATGGTTCTAAACAACTGGAGAAGAAACAAGCCTCATATCTCAAGATTTGGTCAATGGTCAAAAGTGGCTAATAGACCTTTCTCACGCGGCGGCCATCTTGGAATAAACCTATTGTTAATGTTTACCCAGCCTCGGTCTCAAATGTGTTTAACCGAGGCTGGGTAAGCATTAACAATAGGTTTATTCCAAGATGGCCGCCGCGCCGCAGTGTTACCACACCATTTTTCAAGAGATACCTTTAGTACTTGCGTCGCGTGCTCTTGTGTGGCGCTTCGTAGATTTTCGCCGTTTACTTCAATGATTCTATCCCCCTGTCGCAATGTGCCATCGGCATCAGCCAAGCTTCCCTCTGCCTATTATGAAGTGAATATGCTCAGGAGCCTATTACCAGGAGCGTCTATCTCCCATACTGTGAGTCAGCGTATGACCGGATTCAGCTATATTTAGAATATATCTCATGGGAGTTCTTGTGCCCACACTTTGAGAATCCAATCAAACAATATTCAGTACGATATGCAGTGTTAGTAAATCACCTCAAAGAATAATAGATCATTCTCAATCTCGATAATGATGGCAAGCGTGCACGGATCGCAGCGGAGTCAGAAGCAGTTACCCTGGAAACATATTCTAAAAATAGCTCAAACCGGTCATACGCTGACTCACAGGTATAGTATATATGGACGCTCCTGGTAATGGATCCTGATATGCTACATATTTACTTCTAATTACCTAATAACAAGAAACAATTTCGACAATAAACGATCGAAAATACAATTTTCTAACGATACTGTAATATAAGAACATAAACAGATGACATACGGTGACGTTGTGAGCATGCAATCACACCAAAGCACTTTTCTTGAAAAATACAACGTTGGCATTGAAAGAAAAATCCATGGAAGTAATATACTGAAGTTACAAGTGTTCTGAAGTCACCGGTCTTCACTAACTCAGTGCCAAATACAGAAATACATTGATCTGTACAGACATAGAAAACGACGACAGACACAGAAATAGATCGAATCCATTGATACTTACCACATACGTTACAAACACACCTTTCCTGTCCCTGCAGAATGCATAAATATGAAGCTGCCGATTAAAATTCATCCGGTCTCGTACCCAAAGCACTTTTGGGTATTTACTGCGCTAACCCCAGGTTCAGTTTTCCTACCATTACCGATAGGATAATCCTTTATAACTATTATATGTATAATAGCAATTAGGGGAGCATACTAAGAACGCGCGATTTCAATGGCTGCTCAGCGTGCTTTATGTTCTTATAATGCACGCTCAAGCATTTCATTCCGCGTAGATCGAATTTATTATGAAACAAAAAGAAGATGGTACCCGTGTCTTATAGTAAAATAATGCACTTTTGAGGTCTTGAAAAGCTGCCAAATGCACTCTCGTTCCGCTCGTGCATCCGAAGTTTTATTTGTTAAATGGGAACACGTGCTCATTCAAGTCGATCGGCTGAGCTAAGAAACAGTGCCAAAGAAAGGGAAAAAGTATCCGATGCAGAGCTAGTGGCCTCGTCGCTTAGCCTTCAAGGGAAGAAGAAAAAGGAAAGACAAAGGAAGAGAATATATAGAAAAGAGGGATATCGTTATGCTATTGCTGCTGTTGCTCAGTACTGCATCTGATGCTAGTGCTATATTCATTTGCAATATTGCTATTTTGCTATTATTGCTATTTCCTTTGTTCTAATTCTTGTTACAATTCAGTTACACATTATACACAGTAGTCATTCACATCTGAATTATTATGCAAGTAATTTACGGTGCGTTAAAATAAAACGTTAATTGTGTGAACCTTCTTGCAAGAATGCTGAGTCCTAAGTATTCGCTAATCGACTTGCTCAGATGAACATTAAGGAGGATCTTCGGAACTGAAAGGGAACAATTGGAACAACATTGTTAGTCAGGAAGATTGGAGTCTTTCAATAACTAAACCTCTTTGATAACATCCTCAAAAATCCGGCAAAATAAATTATATTTACTTCCCACTTCCAGTAGATTTTGATTGGCCCAAGCACATGATTCGTGACGGGGGGCATGACATGACCTGACAAGGGGCGGAAAGAAAGCGATTCGAAAAAAATTATATCAGGCTCTCTTTTCCCCTCTCCCTTTCCGTCTTTATTTTTCTCCTTTTTCGGGGGAAAGAGAGTCTGATCGAAGGTTACCCTGACCCCGATTCCAGAAATGCAGATTAAACTAACCTAGGGTTAAGTGCTAATGCTGGATTAAATTTTCTATTCCAGGATTACCTAATCCTAGGTTAAAAAGCCGTTCCTGGAAGGTCGATTTAACCCTGGCTAGTCAGATCAATTAGTTCGCGTCAGATGGAAAGCGCCCTCGGATTATAAACTTAACTAATATAGGATTACAAAAACAAGTGTCACTGGGTTTGTCTACGAGTTGAGCTTGCTTGATGCAAAAGTATAATTACATTATTTGTGTAGTGACTTCACATGCGCGCGTTGACGGCTATATGGTCTAATCCGTTCGATCCCTACTGCGACCAGAGAAAATGTTTTTCTTGTGATTATCTACCTTTTATTGTTTTTCTCTCTTTTTAATAACAGTTGCATAGTTATTTCAACATAAGACAGAGACTGAATATCGATGAGGAAGTTTTTGATTTCAATAGCTTTTCTGCCTTGGAGTTGACGAATTTAAAGTGCTATTGCTTATACCGAGATTTAAGCTGTTCATTGGTAAATTCATCCAAGTTGATAGAACGTGGCCGAAATTGCCTTTCTGAAATTGCTGAAATCTCGTTTTCACCAAATAACATGCAAATCATGAAAAAGTAAACAAGCCGCCACTTTGATTCTCGGCTCGATTAACTAGTTAATCTACCTCGCTAAGTGAATTAAATTTAACCCACAGATTAACCCTGGATTAGCGCTAATCGTGCTTTCGAGTACCGAATGTAACCTAGGATTGATATTAATTCTGGTAAAGGGAAATTTAATCCTAGGTTAGCGCTAATATGTCTTTCAGAAACCGGTACGTGCTCGCGTCGGGACCCGCGCTTAGAGAAATCCTGCGTACGCCCCTGCATTCCAAGAGATTCTAATGATTCAGATGGCGGCCATGTTGCTTGACCCAACATGAGAAGCTAACGAGGAATAGTTTGTCAAAGGAACCAAGATTGCGGAGCACCCCAGCAATGAGTATCTAACCATATCTATGGTAATCTCAAAAGGGAATAATAAAGTATCCTGAATAGCAGGGCCTTTATTACTAATACGTTCCTGATTGGCCAATCCTGACTCGACTTTTATTAACAAAATTCCGCCACTAACCTTCTTTCGTCGTAAATAGCTTTTCCGGATCTTCACGAAAAACAATCAAGCGGACGGGAGAAGAAGCTGTCCTCAAGGCTGAGACCGCTTCTTTATGAGGCCTGTCTCGCAGGCTCGCACTGTTAACCTTAAAAGTAAAAGTAGGAATCGTCTAGCGACATATTTTTGACTTTGCACATGCAATGACGGAAATGCTAGCCATTTATATGTAATACCTCATCTGTACTAAGTGTTATTAAAGTTGATACTCGGGCCAGGCCTTTGACCACCCGAGTCAAGTTTCACAAATGTTTATTGAATTTGTTTTCCGTGTCGCACATTGTTGCAGTCAACCAATCAGATTGTACTGTCCACGTGAACACATACACATGGCCGCCATATCATGTGACATGTTCCGCGGCGATGATTTTCCCTAGCTCTGCGAAAATCGAGGATGTTTCGGTTCTGTTTCTGCTACAATAATCACCAACAATCACGGATATTGCGCCCGCGGTACATAAGCGGTTTCTGGCATAAATGACTCTAAAATTAGACTTGACAACTGAATGCAGGGAACGGCTTCACAATTTTCCAAATACAAGCGAACATAATAAATATTCTCATCTCGCCAGACCAGCAGTCCAGTATACAAGCCAAAATCGTCTGATCGTTGCAAAAAAAATAGATCTATTGCTTGTGTTATGCTTTTCCTTTCCACTATGCTCAACTACGAAGAAAGTCGCCACTCAATCCTTCTGATGGACGAGGAAAAACACGCTAAACCAAAAGTTGACAAGTTCATATCTCTATACCAACATCGATTACTCAATTCGCCGGACTGGATTCACATACTAGCCCTGGTGCTCGTTCAGAATCCAAAATTATACATTCCGACCATTAAGATTTTCTTTTTCCGTTCTCCCGTAAATTCGCTACAAATCTAAAATCCAACACGATGCTCCATCCGTCGTAGTTGTTTCCGGTTCGTGAATCGATGAGAATCTCAGTGTGATTTTACCGGCCAGAAAAATCGCTCGAAGATTCACATATTTGGTATCAAACACCGAAAACTTTTCTGTACCCATATAAATGATTTCTGGCTAGGGCTTATAGGCTCTTTAACATAAACCAATTATTTTATTACAAATTCGAAAATTAGTCGACGAATGCCGTATTTTGAAAGGAACTCATTTCCGCGCTGAAAAAGGTCTGGTAACAATGGTATCAGAGCGAGGCCAGTTGTCCCAAAGATCACAAAATTGGAGTTGGCGAGAAATGTCTTAGTTTCTGTCCTACCACACTGTTGTGTTCTTTTGTGTCATAAGAAAATTAACGTTATATTCCGTCATCAACTGTAGATTTTTCTCTTCCTGTGACAAGCTAGGACCACTAGCCTCGCTTTGATGCCTTTATGAATAAGGTCAATTACCACTAGAATTTGATCTCCCTTTTTCAGCCGTCCGTCGTGAGCGGCGGCCCCATCTGGTTCCACAGATTTAATAACCACTCCACCCTAGAAAACAATGCAATTATCACATCCGCAGTGAGCTGCTGTTGTAAATTCATTAATAATTCATAATGAGGTACTAGCCAATCCTTTGCGCTGAATGATACCACATGATGGGCTCTGAATGTATATCCCCATACAACCCTGATTAATAAAACATCAGTGTTATATCAGACATGAACAACAATGATGTCCTATTAATCAGTGTTGTATCCAACAAACATTATGCTAGTGTCAGTACGATAAAGGTCTTACAACCAATCAATGACTTCCCCATCCCGGTAGCGTGAAGTATCAAGGTAAAACTCCAGTACTGATGCATAGAGACTGTCTCACAAGTATGGGACCTGTTTTTACACTGCGCATGTCTGTGACGCAAACTGTAGAGCTGCACCCTATTTTGTACGTTTTGTAACAAAATTTCATAATTATTTTAAAGATGATTTATTAAATATTATATAGTTTCATTTCACAAGTAAGATTCATTATTATACGACTTGGCGTTTTCGAGTGCAAATACGGGCTAAAACGAGTGCAAATATGAGACGGTATTACACGGGTCACAAACCGGTTTGCACAGGTTTATTCAACACTTAAAAGGTTTTGTAAGCGCGCGAGCCAATCGAAATGGGGCTGTTTGAGTAACAGCCAATCAGCTTTTAGCGCGCGAAAAAAACTTTTCAGTGCGCGCCCGCCCCCGACATTGGGCTGAGAGATTTCTTCTCTCAAGATTTTCTTCAAACAGAGCAGTAAGGTAAGCGAAAACAAACATGTTTTGTTCGTGTTAGCTGTCGTATAATAAACAATTTATTACACGAAGAGTTGTGTAATACGGCTGAGCATTTTTACTCGTCAATATTATTTTTTCTCGCCTTTCAGGCTCAAAAAAATAAAACTGACTCGTAAAAATACCCAGCCGTATTACACAACTTTTCGTGTAATAAGCTCTTTATATTCGCGTCCGATCTGTATGGGTATTTACAATGGCTCACCAAACGTCTCGTTATTGTAAACACTACATACATATTGACCGCTCATATTGTATCTACACTTTGTGGATGCTCTTGAATGGTGAAGTAACCATATAAATAAGGACAAAAAATAGCTTGTGACAGTTACAATATGAGCGACCAAATTGTATCGGATTTACAATAGCGAGCCGTTAGTGGAGCCATTGCTAATTTCATAGAAATGAACTATGTAAAACTGAACAACTTTCTGAGATTTTGTTGAAAAGCGTAAAATAAAGGTTTGATACTATAGTATGGACACCTGCAGCGTGCACAAAACAACTCCACAATTGTGAGATCTCTTTGCATCAAGACAGGAGTTTTACCATCACATTTTACCACGGCAGGTCCGTGATACGTCATGAGACTTCCCTTATATTGACACTAGCGTAGTTAGTATTCTGTAATTGATACAGTTCAAACAGTACTCCACCTTCACCGTGCCCATCAATTAAGTCAAACCGATTAAACTTTCCACATCAGAAGCATCAAGCGTGCCACAACTCCACGCTCTCCCCACCCCCCCCCCCCCCCCCCCCCCCCCCAAAAAAAACATCTAGAGCGGGTTGCAGGTTCGTGGACACATTAGTAACGCAGTTTAATTATGCAGACTCACCAAATAGGTATCAGCGCCCCCTACGATTTGTATACCTAGACCAGCGGTTTCCTTCTTCAATACAATCGTGGTTTCCTGGCAATCCACTATCTGTGCTAGGTGTTCTTCTTGTGCTAGGTGTTCTTCTTGTGCTAGGCAGACAAGAATCACAATTAATAAATAATCGTATAATTCATGAATAATTAATGAGACTGAAAACCAATTCCAGCTCAGTATTCAGATCACATGCACAGTACTGTAAATCCCAATAAGAATATTAAATTAATGAGTAAATCAATTTTAATAAAGATTTCGTACTCAGCTAATAAGTATGCATAACTTTTGATAAAGATCTATAACTCCTATGGGACATCTGACATGGGCATTTCAAGTTCCATAATTAGAATAACACAGAATCACATATAACAATAATGTGTATTCCAATTATTGTTTCATTTCACAAGCACGATAAAATATTCGCGTCCGATCTTTATGGTCATTTACATTTACAAGCGGCTCGCCATTGTAAATGACCATAAGGATCGTCCACTCATTGTATCTACTACCTAGATACACAGTTTACCTGCTTTATAAAAACAACATGCACCAGCAAAAAAAAATTAAACCTATTCTGGTTTCTAAAATTGCCTATACTGTATCTAGTGCTTACAATGATGACAGCTTTATACATACAAATCGCATTAAAGAGCGCGTGGTCGGTAATTTTTCAGTTGCCGTGCCATTAACGTCCTTTCTAATTTACCCTTTTCTATACAGCGTCCATGTTGAGTCCCAGGAAACTATTGTTGTTGTTCCCCATCTAACCTCGTTCTGGAACTGCTCTGTGCGAGGCTGGCCACGCAAAATCATTGGTTCAACATGACATCTGCGTCAATTGTGTTCCGATTCTTTGTGACCCTAATCTTAGGGTTCACAATTTTTTTTACAAATTCCATAAAAAATGTTTACGAAGTCATTTATTTGTTTATGCGCCGTTGATTCAGCATTTTGCAGTATACATTATTACACTTCATTTTCGCGTCACTTTAATTTCGCGTGTTTCGCGATTTTTAAAAAAATCGCGAAATTAAAGTGACGCGAAAATTAAGTGAACACATATAGAAGCTTAAAGTGAAATATAAGCGCTTTAATGGACGTTTTGAGTTCACAAAATCGCGAAATTTAAGTGTCGCAAAATATGGCCAAAAAATCGCGAAAACTTGATGTCGCGAAAATTAAGTGTAACAAGAGCCCATCTGGGCTTTCACTCGGGCCACATTAGATTGAAGATGAAATACACTTTCATTTGAAATCCTCTTAATCCTCTAATATTAACCAAAGGGAAGAATTATTAGCTGAATTTAGCAGTCTTTAGGAGTGGCCAGTGGCGCGGTGACTTTCATTCTCTGCTCCCCTAGTATATATGTAATTTAATAGTTTTCTTTTTCTCGTATGTTGACCTTTTAATTTAAACACTACTTATTCGTTTAACACACTGCATTTGAGTAGGCATATATTCATTGTTTTGAACCCGAGAATTAACCGTACTACCGCACTTCATGGTACCTTTCTTTAGTAGTGGGTTGTCGGTCAGGTGATTGTAAACTCTCATCATTTAGCACAGAAAATGTATTCTGATGAATAGGGATCGGGTTGTCATGTAAGAAATATGGCTCTTGAACAAACTGATAAGCTTCAGTAGGTTGGGTAGTCTCGGAACATTGTCTTCTTTTTTGTATTCTTGATATTTTTTTTAAGTTTGAAAGTCGGATCTCAGCTTTAAGTTATATCCGCTTTCAACTCGCCATTTTCAACTTCTAGGTCAATAATATATTCGAGATGACAGCATCTTGATTTCGGTCTTGTATATATTATCTTGCTGCACTAATTTGTCTTCCAAATGACTGAGTTTGGTTTCTTGATTCGTGTTTTGATGTGACGAGAGTAAGAATTCATTACCCATATCAGTTAGGTCAGCCTCCATGTTACAAATCAAGGTCGTTAAAGCAGCGAGAGAGTTCTTATTGCGGGCTAACGAATATTTTTATCCTCGTGAAGAATCTAAAGAATTCCGTCTCTTCCGGTTTGAATTTGACTCATGTGTATGTTGCTTTTGGAGTTTCAAGGATATGTTGATCCAAAACTACAGGCCCTTGGGGTTTTTCATTGACTTGTGAACTTGCAGGCTCTGTAATTTGTTTTGTTTTCTTAGTATAACATAAAGTGTTGAACATGTTCATGTTATCAAGCATGTCGCGCGTGACCTCTGTTTCTTCGTTCATTAAGTTCTCTACTTTCATCTGTAATCTGGGAAACTCTATCTTTGCCCATGCCTTGGCACATAACTATTCCTGTTGTTAAGTAGACGTGGATGATTATAAGTAAAATCATTCGACAGCTTGTACCGTTTCCGCTAGGTCAATATCCTCGCTGGAACGAAATAACTTGATCTCAATACTCTCTGATCCAACTTACGGTAAATTTAAATCTCTGACAGTTTTTAAGAGACTCATAATATTGGTATTGAAGTGCCTTCACCTAAAATAAGATGTTCTCCTCGGATGTTTTAAATGCAGCACAGCGAGCCGATGGCTTATAGATTCCAATATGTATTTGTTCGAATTTTAGCTTTCCGGATCCTAGCCCCTACACTGGCTTCAGGTCGTCGTACGTGTCGTACAATAAAATCACTGGCCATCTGGGTAAAAAACGCGGTCCTTCGGCTCCGACAATAGCGCCAGTTGAAATATCCTGAGCCTGTTGGAATGCTTTCGCACGAGTGAAGTTAAATAAAACATTAAACTGGCTTACATTTGAGAGATGAGACTCCAAATTAGAGAGAAAGTTCCTCGCGGGTCCTCCGCCATCTTGCTTTACTGTATTAAATTATGTAAATAAATTAACCTGGCGATTGTTGCGTGATCAGCACAGTGCAATCTGATTGGTGTGAATTTGACCTTTAACGCATGCGCAGAAATTTTGCGACACCCAACAAAAAAAAAAAAAAACGACTTGCATTTTAAGACTCGGTGCTGCCACAGGCAGCCCGAGTAATAAGGTATCTTAAACATTGTCATGACGTTGGAACACTGAATGGCTAATGGAGATTTTACCGCTCAGCGGCGAAACGCGATCGTCCACACGTCAAAGAGGAATCCATCTGTATTTACTGATATCCGACAGTCCACTTTCCGTTCGTGGAAGGAAATAAATTAAACGCTGGGATACTAGCTCCGAGTATTTGACTGGCGTATCACGTACCCTATCCCATAATCCCATAAACGCCTTGTATCCCTCTAATGATAATGTTGCGCTTAGTAAATAACCAATTAATTATGATGAATAGTCGTAACTGATATAGCCGAACACCGACTGATTGGGGTCAATAATAATTTCCCAAAATGAAGTTCACTGGCACTGGGTAAGATGCACGTAAACCTCATTCATGCCTCATTATTTCTGAAATAATTATTTGTCTCAAATGGTAAAAGGCTTCGAGTTCAATCTGTGCCAAAAATGGTTTGATTAACGGTTCACACTATTCCTTTTGCATAGCGAAGGTAGTCGAAGTTTATAATGATATAACACGGAAAACGTCAAAGTTTATAATGATATAACACGGAAAACTGTCAAAAGACAGTTCAGCCTAGATATCAAAACCACTACTAATTGTCCTAGCTACTTTTCTAAGATTTAACAACTTCTTAATTTGCACGTGCCTGCCCAAAGAGATTAAATGCGCAAATGACGCACATGATATATTAGCCGGTTCGTTAGGTTCAACCCGGGTGTATGCGAATATACCAGTTCACTTTTTCTTCTTTTCCACTAACCCACCCTGGGCATATATTTTATTATTTGGGTGGCAGAGATTTATTGTCGTTAGTCAGTTGAATTATTTTGTAGTTCATTTTTAATAAACTTCTCTACCGTGCCAAAAACGAATTGTGTCTTTGTTAGGTGCTCAGTTGGGGTAATTAGCTACTGCAGTGCATGTCGACCTAAATGAAACTGGGCTCGACTGCAGCACGCCTTGCTTACAGACGTCGAATTCAATTCAGTCGGTCTTTTTAAATATTTTGTCCAACTTATAAAAGTTTTGTTATAAAAACAATGTTTTGAGTTATCATCGAGTTCAACACGGTAGTAGGACTCCGTTTGAAACCATGCGGTATCACGACAGAGATTGCCGTGTTACACGGCAATGCCGAACTTTTTCCGGCGGTATTTAGTTCAAGTTTAGGAACGAACCAGAGGAGACGGCTGAAATTCAGGCTAGTTCAAGTTGCCATATTTAGTGGTTTCAAACGTCGTACCACCGCCGTGATAAGGTCGAACTTAATTGATGAAGTGAGTTCAACATGGCGCAGGTTTTATTTCATAAACAGTCCGATGACATACTCATGACAACCAAAACATTTGCTGCCCCTAAAGAGTGTGTTGCCTCTGTCAGTTCTAGTGAAAAATCTCCCACATTTTTGCCAGTTAATGAAGTCTTCAATGAAATATTTCTATACATACCTCCTTCAGGCGACTGTCTTGACTGCGAAGCAGATTCTCTAGAAAATATAGCCATTTTGTATCACCCTCGAGGGGCAGTACCAGAGTTATTCAGTCAACTAGCTTCCGTGTGTGTTTACATTTCGATCCAATGTCCATTATTTGTGATAGACAATTATTGTCTGTTGTACATACAATCGATCTAATTTCAGTAAACATTACGAAAGCTGTACTGGTGACTTAGTTCGCGAGAAAGTTCGCGAGAAAATTTACAGACAAATGTATGGAAAACTGAAAACACGATTGCACGCTTCCCAGCACAGCTACATCCCTCAAATTGTGATCAGTTAATCTTTTACCTGGTATCTTAAGTTTGCAGACGCGAATATTTCGCCCTCTGAATGTACTTTTTGGAGCCGGCCTGTACCGCTCGAAACGAGCCACAGCATTGCCCAACAATACAAAACACCCTAACCTTTAGAACGTGCAGTACAAAAAGAATAGAGTTACAGTATAATGGGAGCAATCAGAAAACAGGTTTCGAGCGGTATTGTAATTACTCACTTTTTGTCAGTGACCTTGTTGCAAATAATCAAAGAAACTAATTTGGAGGTATAATGGCCATGTTGCATGGCGATTTAATGAACTTAAATTTAATCAACTGAAGAAAACGTTACAAGATTTGATGACATTGACTTGTCAGTAACTACGTAATCTCCGTCAAAATCAATAAATAGGCCAACAGTCTATCCATATTTCACTCGCTGGAGTACGATATACAAGCCACTCACCTGCCAGATGTATGACAAAGACGGGACAAAGATGGGCGACACCGAGGAAGATGTGAACAGCAAGAAAATAAGCAAAATAAGATCTAAAACTCTCTAATTGGTCTCTCGTGATCAATGAACCTGATCTGATGCATGTCAGCAGTTCATTCCTTTTACTAGACTCTACATTGCAACCAATTTTTTTATAGCTGTTTCCCAGTTATTAAGGTAAGGTTTAGGAGGCAAATCTATTACAACCTTGGATCAATAAAATCATTCGAAATAATCACTCCAGATTATTGCCGTAAAATCTGATAATAAGATTAGAGGAGGGTGTAAAGAATGGCGACAGGCTGTTAACGTAATGACTGGCAGGAAGAAATCTCCTCTTGTTTTGATATTAAAGACATTAATCCGGCGGTATTTTCAAGTAATCAATACGGGTCCTAATTATAGTGAGCCAGAGCCGGTTGATATACATGAGGGTACTAGAATTCCTAGTACGTTTATAGTGTGGACGAAACTAGTGTATTTAGAGCGCTTCATAATCTTAAGAGCCACTGCCCTGATACATTTCCATATCGGTACTGGTCTGATTACGCTTACCTTGTTTGAGCAAGCTTTCCTGATATTTGGAAAGCTGCTGACGTGCGCCCTATAACAAAAGAGTTTTCTATCACATCACTAATGTGCCAAGACCTATTTCTATTACGGCGGTTATCATGCGTCTATTTATTTATATATAAATATTATAATATAAGCATATCCCTTCACCCGTTCGCGGTATTACGCAGAAAGCGGAGTTAAAACTCCTAGGCGTATATTTAGGGTCAACAGTAGAATGTATATTCTAAGGAATTGAAGAAGTCATGGTTATGGCTTAGATGATTCGCACCTCTCTTCTACTCGCTTATCATGGCGTTGTTTTCCTGTGGCATGCATGCATGCCTGTTACAGTAAATATCTAAGTAACATAGATAGATCAACGCTAGGGCCTTAAAATTTGGTTATATTTAGTCTGTTATCGCAGGAGAAGAGCTAGAGAGCGCTTTGGAACAAAATTGTTGGTAATCCATTGTATGATATTCTACGTCCTTAGAGGGAAAGATCTCTAGGGTTCGAATCGAGAGGTTCAAGATGTTTTATCAATCGTTACCTGTTCTCATACATTTAGTGCATTTAAATATATATATATACATAAGGTTTTTGTAGTAACTGCTGTACTTATCATCTTTTTTTATTCCTATGTAAACTTGAACGTTTGTTTCGTGTATTAATTTGAATAGACTATTATTATTATTAACAATTTTCTCGACTGCAATGAAGAAACAAGAGAACCCGACGAAATTCTCCCAGAAGAGCTTCGAAAGATCAGACACTTATTGACAGTAAGTAAAATGAATAGGAGAGTTATCAGAGCAGTTTAATCGCCCATATAATAAAAAGAAAATTACACGGTGGTTTGAAGATATGACGTTTATCCTCTAGAGTCCAAAACATTTCACTCGTTCGCTGCGCTCACTCGTGAAATCAGTTTTCGACTCTCGAGGATAAACTTCATACAGCAGACAGAGAACTAGAATTCATGACACACTATGTCCGCGGCTGATTTTTATTACATCCTTTCCTTCACTTCTATTCATGTGACTCCATACCTGATGCAATCCTTGTAAAGGAGCTGTTTCAGTCTCCTTTTTGATGCAATCGAAAATGGCCGCCAAGCCAAAATTCAGTTTTATAGTTTGAGCTCCTCTGCTGCTCCAGTGAGGATGATTTGAAGAAATACGTAAGGCAATCAACATATCCTGAATACGTACAGTAATCAACAGATCCTGAATACGTACAGTAATCAACAGATACTAAATACGTACAGTAATCAACAGATCCTAAATACGTACAGTAATCAACAGAGCCTGAATACGTACAATAATCTACAGATCCTGAATACGTACAGTAATCTACAGATCCTGAATACGTACAGTAATCAACAGATCCTGAATACGTACAGTAATCAACAGATCCTGAATACGTACAGTAATCAACAGATCCTGAATACGTACAGTAATCAACAGATCCTGAATACGTACAGTAATCAACAGATCCTGCATACGTACAGTAATCAACAGATCCTAAACACGTACAGTAATCAACAGATCCTGAATACGTACAGTAATCAACAGATCCTGAATACGTACAGTAATCAACAGATCCTGAATACGTACGGTAATCAACAGATCCTGAATACGTACGGTAATCAACAGATCCTGAATACGTACGGTAATCAACAGATCCTGAATACGTACAGTAATCAACAGATCCTGCATACGTACAGTAATCAACAGATCCTGAACACGTACAGTAATCAACAGATCCTGAATACGTACAGTAATCAACAGATCCTGAATACGTACAGTAATCAACAGATCCTGAATACGTACGGTAATCAACAGATCCTGAATACGTACGGTAATCAACAGATCCTGAATACGTACGGTAATCAACAGATCCTGAATACGTACGGTAATCAACAGATCCTGAATACCTTATTGTTTAATTCAGAATTGGATTACAGGAAAGGAAACATAGCCTGTGAGGTGCGCAAAGGACACTGGTTGAGACGGATCCGTTAATTAGTTAAAATTCAAGTGTCTTGATCAGTGCGGTTTGAACTTCACTGGGTATCAAGATTAATCCGCTGTTGATCTCATTAATGCTTCATGAGTGTGAGACTGTTCAAATGCAACATACACGATACAACCTTTATTGAAATAGATATGTGTCCTACCTTCCAGACAGTGTTACAGTGGAACCCCGTCTAAAGGGACCTCAGAAAGTGTATTATTGAGATTAACTTTGTATTAAAAACGTGCTGTCGGGCGAGCGAAAACTATCGGGGTGTCCGTAAGGCGGGGTTCGACGGTAATTGAAACTTATAACTGCGCATATACATTCGATTCACCTGTTCGACGGGGCTTTCAAAATCCGCGTTAAATTTCAAATGCGGAGGTATTTGAAATTCTCACGCGCATTTTGAAAGCCTAGTAGTTTGAATGTCAAAGTCTTCCGACACTGAAGTGGAGTTGAACTCCTCCTGAGAGTATTCGACGGGGAAATTCAAAGTATGCCACGTGGTACAAATTGAGGCCTCTGAGTGGTAGTTGTTTTCATGAATAATTAATGAGCAGAAGAAAATATATTATTGCCTCAGATTTAGAATTCAATTTCTCAACCAAAATATTCTCTCGAAATTGATTTTTTTCCTCAAAAATAATTATAATTTTTATTGCACTATAAATAACATGTCGCATTAAAAAGCACAGAAGTTAAATTTAAATTTAAAATCTTCAAGCTTGGTATACACGTGCTTGCACGTACGCTAACACGTGTAAACCGACCTTTAGCATCACTAAACCCTTCCTGCAGTAATTCTGTTATGAAATGCAATTTTATGTTGTTTAACAGCTCTTTCTTGAGCGCCGTAGCTTTGTCTCTGATTCTTGGTTCCTTGTCGTTGTACACATACTACAGGCTATTGAGAATTGTCCCCCTGTGGTCATCTGATAAGAGTGTTTGTCTGTTATGTTTTATGTGTTGTTTAACAGCTCTTTCTTGAGCGCCGTAGCTTTGTCTCTGATTCTTGGTTCCTTGTCGTTGTACACATACTACAGGCTATTGAGACTTGTCCCCCTGTGGTCATCTGATAAGAGTGTTTGTCTGTTATGTTTTATGTGTTGTTTAACAGCTCTTTCTTGAGCGCCGTAGCTTTGTCTCTGATTCTTGGTTCCTTGTCGTGGTACACATACTTCAGGCTATTGAGAATTGTGTCCCTGTGCTCATCTGATAAGAGTGTTTGTCTGTAATGTGTTGTTTAACAGCAATTTCTTGAGTGCCGTTGCTTTGTCTCTGATTCTTGGTTCTTTGTCGTTGTACACATACTTCAGGCTATTGAGTATTGTGTCCCTGTGGTCATCTGATAAGAGTGTGTGTCTGTCGGCTTCTGAAATGAGAAAGAGGGGTTTACGTTCAAGCTGCATTTCAACGTGATGCAGGACGTTAAAGGCGACACCGTACTGAAGAATAATGGAATTGATTATAGAATAATAGAATAATAGAGTAATTGAATGGATGGCTTACAAAACCGTGGACTAAAATAATAAGAGTTGTTCTAAGTTTGGCTCTAAAACAATAGCTTCCATCAACTCGTAACTTCACAATCGTTCATCGAAATTGTCCTTAAAGGCATCAGAGCGAGGCTAGTTGTCCCAAGTTGTCACAGGAAGAGGAAAATCGACAGTCGATGGTGGAAAATAACGTTAATGTCCGTGTGACACAAAAGAACACAACAGTGAGATACTGCAGAAACTAAGAAATTTCTGACCGGCTCCAATTTTGCGACCTTGGGACAACTGGCTTCGCTCTGATACCATGAGATATCATAGTTTCAGATGTTCTTCAGGGTATCTGAATAGTAGTAAGGTTCAGAATGGCTCTCTACAATATTCGCGTAACCGGATATCAAGACCTTACACTGTAGAAAAGCAGCTCATCGTTCACAATATAAAACGCACATAGAACATCGTGATAAGGTCTGTTTGGAGCGATTCAGGCCATGAAACAAAATCATTACGTCTAAGTTAGCCACTGGAGGTTTTTCGAACGACAACAAAAAACTACCTTTCAACGAGGAATTGAGACTCTCTAGAACGTCGATGGATCCTAGACGTACTGCAGCATATTTCTTGTTCTCTGCAAATTCAATTACAAAAGATTAGAATCTTTGTTTAGAATTTTAACGGGGCTGTGTGACGGTGGAGGCCCTTGATATTTACTGTCTGGGCCGGACACATTTATGCTCAGCAATTTTCATATGAACAGTGGAACCTCGCACCCATGTGGGATGGTTAAAAGCATAGAAAATATACAAAAATAACCAACAAACTGTGTGTAGATATAGTCTTCAAGGATACTATTGCGTATCATTTCAATCAAGTATTGATGTAGGAGACTTTAACTGTTTGAGCCAATTGACACCCAGCATGCGAACATTGACTCAAGACATGCGCAAGACACTAACACATCCCCATTAATCAAAATAGTTTTTTATTGTCAGGCAAGATGCGACTTAATAATTTATTTCTATAGCAAGACATTTGATGTTGGTGGATGTCGATTATATGTGCCTTTGCATTTTGCTCATGCAATCAAATTGTTGGAGAAAGGACAGAGGAACTTTGAATAAGATGACGTCACTTACCGAGGCCTTCGCAGACTGGTGCTATTATTTGGCTCAGTATATTTTCTAATGTGGATGATCTAGTCGACTCGTTATCCATCGATGAATGTGACAAAATATCTGACTTCCAATCAAACCTGACAACAACAAGTTTATTTGTACCAAAAACAGAGAATTACATAAATGATTTTAGAAAAGAGATAGATTAAGACTAAATACGAGGTACAGGCTATCGGAAATAGCTTGCGCCAAACAAGTCCGATAGCCAGCCTGAAACGGCAATGACATTTTACAACGCCAACGCCAACGACGACGACGACGACGACAACAACAACAGCAACAGCAACATCGAAAACAACAACAACAGCAACAAAGTAAACATGTTGTCCGTAGAAGTGAGAAAAAATAATAACGAATGCATGTTTCGCTCAAGTCTTGCTTATGTATTGAAATCGGCCGTTTAGAATGATTATTTTGGTAAAGTGAAACATTTTGTCGACCTGGAAAGGCGAAAGGCAAACACAGCAATAAAGCTATATTTTAATGTTGGTAGTACATGTATGCCGCATTTTAAACAAATGACATCGAAAATCTTCTTGTAATGAAAGACTCTACGTAATTGCAACAATATCTCAAGAAACAAGCTAAATTTCTATCACCGCAACGATCGATTTCAAAGATAGTTTTTTCCGACTTTCAGGAAATGTATCTTCTGTTGTTGGGTCACGATTGTAATACATATAAGAATGTTATATGTAAGCGTTATTAAGTCTCTTTCAGTTATAGTAATAATAATATTTACAGCCAGGAAAGCTTTCTTTTCAGAAAGGTCCCGGACTAAAGAAATTATAATAAAACTACAATAAAAGTAGATTAAAAACTAAAATATCGCAACACTGATAAAAATCTAAAAATGATTTTTTAAATTATGTTTCAACATTTCCTGATAACTTCGCTAAGACTATTCCAGTCTTTCAACGCATAGCACAAGAGGTCATCTTAAATTGTCTTTTGTGCGAGTATTATCATTATGAGTATCTTTGTTGGCTATCAGATCCATTTCGTGGCTAGCGAAACCTTTGATGCATATAAAAAAAACACAAGCAACGATGAAAAAATCTACGCTGTTCTAAGTTCAGTTGACTATCTATAGCAAATTTAACATAATAACATCTTACACTGAACCTAGCGCTATTGTGATAGTAAAACAATGCTACACACCTTTTTACTAAAGACGTTAGAGCTTTCAACACAGCTAGTTGTACCTTCCACGTACTTGACGTCAAGGCCTTGGCGAGAATCTTACTAAACCTTACACCAAATGTATCTGTATAACAAAGAAAAACACGAGCATTAGATTTGTCTTCCTTTGATTTCATGGGAAGATTCGTGTAAATGCTTGGACTTATAGACTAGAAAGTAAGGCAGCGGGTGTTAGCAATATTATTTAATGTTTCTCTCTCTGATTAATACAAAGCATAAACATGTTTTTAGATATTTTCTCGTAGATTTTCGATTGAATGCATTTATTTTTTCGATATATTCGATACTGACCTGCTAAACAGGCTACAGACTGAGTTTTGTGCCGAGCTAAAGTCGTTTTTATCAAATATTTCACGATATTTGTGTTGCTTTTTGAATGGTGAAAGTTAAATTGGAGTGTTAATCCAAAGTGAAAATTTAAAAGAAAACCTTCTCGTCTCGTCGACTAAATTTACAAAGAAAAGCAAGAAACTAACTTTGTGTTCATGCTAAAACAGTTCTTAGTCAAGAGCTTAAGTTATTTGTGTTAGTTTGAGTAATTAGAGTGTTAATCCAAAGTGAGCAATGAATTCAAATTAGGTTACGGGCTAGTTTTTTGCGCTTTTTTCAAATATTACAATTAGAAAAATCCCCTTTTAATAACAAAACAACAAGCCTTACCCTGTGTTATTCCAGCCGTTGTAGGCCACGCATGTCCCAAACATTCATAAATAGCTCCTAATAGATTCTGGTCAGTTATCTTTTCATCTTTCTCTTCTTCCTCTTCTCCTTCTTCCTCCACCTTGTCTTCCTGTAATTACAGTATTAAAGGCTGTAAATATACCCTAACACCAGCTTCCATCAAAACAATGTGTGTAAATATAACCTAACACCATCCTCCATCAAAACAATGTGTGTAAATATAACCTAACACCATCCTCCATCAAAACAATGTGTGTAAATATAACCTAACACCATCCTCCATCAAAACAATGTGTGTGTGAAACTGTTTCAGCTTACACCGCGGTAAAAACGACACGCGCATGCGCTTTAGACGAACCCATCGTGTGCTCGTCTCCCCAGTTTCCCACCGAAACTAAATGAAAACAAAGGCAATCACCCCTGTTTCTAATTTTACGTACGTGTACATATGTGAAATGTTTCGCGAAAAACAAAAAAGCTACTTAAAAGTTAAGCCTAAGACTTTAACAGGTTGAAATTCACTGTGAGTTTACAAAGTTTGAAAATTGTTTACTAAAAAAGTTTAACAATTCGGTAACTTGTATTTGAAACCAGAGCCTTCGTTAAATCGGCCAGCGGAGCATAACGTTTTGCCGCGGTGTACTGTTTCTATTGTTTGGGATCCCTGTGGTCAATATCTCTCGATTAATCGTTAGTGACGCCATGTAACAACTGGGATCCAACATAGTTACTGCACAGAATAATAATGTTAGCAATTCAGTTTAGTCGACATGCGAAGAAATTATGTTCTCTTGTGCGGCGCAATTCCTAGGAGAACAGTAATATTTGTCCATGTTTGGGCAATCTAGTACGAAAAGAAAACACAAAACACACAAAAAATAAATTTATCATAAGAACGATTTAATTACAAAGTGTAGACTTCTTGAAATAATCACAGCCCTATTCTAATCCATAAAAACGCCGACAACAACAAACAAACAAAAAAGTTAGAAAGCACAGCTTTCTTGATATATTTAAGGAAGGTTTTCCTATAATAATCCCTAGTAGGCGAATTACAGTAATTGTTGTAAATCGTAGCACGACCGTGTGTGATAAAGCGTAACATCTGCTGTAAGTAACCCAATAATGAGAAATTCTTACCGGATCAATGATCGGAAAAAGGAGGTCTGCTATATCCTGGAATCTATCAATGGAATATTCTTCAACGATTTGTCCAAAGCATTTAAGGGCAGCCGTCTTGTATTCAAGCTTTTCCTTACGACATTCTTTCAATAGAGCTTCCACAACCTATGATGTCAAATGGTCGAAAAGTGAAGATCAAAAATTGGAAATGAGACAAGTCTGTAGATAAAGGCCTTTAGCAGGAAACAGTCATGTGCTGATATATCACTTCAATAACAATGAATTGAGCTCGTGATCCCATAGGAATGGGAAAGGCGTTTCTGGATAGTAAACAATATTCAAAAAACGCAACTTTAGGAAAATCGATGATCGAATGGAGGTGGAAAATAACATTTACAAACAGGATTTGCTAATAACATTATCGATCTCGTACAAGTGCCTTTAAATAAATGACGTCAAACATATTTTGCCCTCCAGTACAACCACGTGAGTGTTCCTGCAAAAGGCCCATTCACTCGAACCATTTACAGTAACGTCTATAAGATATATCCATATATCCATAGATTGAAGTCTATAAGATATATCCATATATCCATAGATTGAAGTCTATAAGATATATCCATATATCCATAGATTGAAGTCTATCTACAAGAATTATTAACTTTATACAAGCCTACCCGAACACTCCGATCCTCAGCTGATACATTACGCCTTGTCCGTCCTACTGCCAGACTCAAATCCTATGGTCAGCGGGCCTTCCAAGTATCTGCACCTACATTATGGAACTGTCTCCCGTTAAATATACGCCAAAGTCCATCCGTTAATGAATTCAAAGCTAAACTAAAACACTACCTTTTTTGACATACCTATAATCTGTACAGAGTAATCAGTCTTGTTTTCAGCTCAATGTAATTTATGCGCAGATATTTATATTTACACTTATTTAGTACATGTAGTTGTCAAGCGCATAGAACATTTATGTATATGCGCTATACAAATGTCATTATTATTATTATTATTATAAGAGGGGCTGAATGGGGTTAACTGATAACTGAGAAATGGCCAAAAATATTACTGTTAACTGAGAATTTTACCTTTTTTTAGCTGTTAGCTGATATTTGTGAGATAGCTGTTACCTGATATTTCATTATTTTTTATTAAAATGACGTAACGTCACATGCTATTATTGGCTTTTCGGATGGTTTTCGACAGATTTGATCCAGTTGATAATAGTCAAATATTAAACATGACACATCAGAGTTATCTGATACTAGAAAAATCTATTGAATAGACAAAATGTAGTGTTTGATGTTGAATTAGCGGTTATTATTCATTTCATACCAGCAAATATGTATTCAAATCAGGTTAGGGTAGTCTTTTTATATAACTTAACTGATAACAGCAAAATTTAACTGATAACTGATAAATAGCTAAAAATTTAGCTGTTAACTGATATTGGTACCCCCCCCCCCCCCCCCCATTCAGCCGCCCCTCCTATAAGATATATCCACCTTTTCGACACTTGGGTCCACTGCTGCAGTTGATGATTCTATCGATTTTCTATCAAGAAAAAAATAAAAAGGAAAACAAGTTAGACAACAGTAGGAAGAAAGTGTAAGATCGTCATCTGATTTTCTTCAACGAAAAAGAACAGTATTGAATTTTAGTAAAAGTTAGACAATAAGACATTGGCGCATTATTTACCTGCATTTTAAACATACAGAGGATATCGCTTCGAGTAAAGTTTCCTGCAGAAATAAACGAGTTGGCACGTTAGCTCTCAATATTATTAAGGCGAAGTATAATTCTTATTTCATTCGCATAATAAATTACCCTACGATCAGATGTTTCGTTTTAATCGGGAGGACCTCTATGCTGAAGAGAGGGAAGAAACCTCTGCCTGCACCCACGATGTTTTTATCTTACGCATGCGCAACGATGACGCAATCATGACGTTTGCAAGCGCCAAATTGTTTGAAAATGTTTTTGAGCCCATGTATTTGTTAAAAGCGTTTTTCTGCTTGACGTCATGCGCATGACGACGTAACAGGAAGAAAACCGGTTTAAAACTGGTTTATCATACAAGTATACCATATCGTTTAAAAGGAATGGATGTAAAATCGCGGGTGCCGGCAGACGGATTAAAAGAAACTTCTGCTCGCAGGTTAATAATCACTGTTATTATTTATACGTAACCACTTAGTCGGCCAATGGTCTAAGTTGAAGCCAAGCTAAGGGCAATGAAGCAAGCAATATGACCTTCAGAGTATTCTCATAAACCAAAGGACAACCATTATACATTGTAAAATACAAATAGAAAGCATCGAAAACAAGAAAAATAGATAACAAAACAACAACAGCAACAACAGAGAGAAAAATTGTATTTCCAAACTCGTTTAGTTTTCCACTTACCTTTCCTGTCCATGTTCGTCCAGATAGGCCACTGACGAGAGAGCCTAAAAGCTTTCCAAGGTGAGGTTGATTCAAAGAGGACCCTATACATCAGGAATTAGAGTAAAAACACTATTATAAGCATGCTGCCAGCGTGTACCAGGTTGGAGACTAAATATATCACTCGTTTCATCTGTACCAATTTTCTTTACACTGACGTCAATAGCATTGTTATTGCCATACATCCCGCTGTATATTCTACAGTGTTTTACATGATTCCTTCTTTAACAGATACTGCGCCAAACTTGACACGGTTATTATGACCTACTGTAACACATACATAATCTGTTGCTACAATACAAAATGTTACCTAGTTTTTTTCCCTATATTTCTTCTTCTTCGTTCTTTCGTTTTTGTTGGTTAAAGTTTTTTTTACTGACAACTGTTCAAGCTTGTTGTTTTCTTATTGACATTTTAACATTGGGAATAAACCGCAACAGATTGCAATGATCCATGATAGATTGCAATATCCGCAATAGATTGCAATGTCCGCGATAGATTGCAATATCCGCGATAGGTTGCAATATCCGCGATAGGTTGCAATATCCACGATAGGTTGCAATATCCGCGATAGATTGCAATATCTCCAATAGGTTGCAATATCTGCGATAGGTTGCAATATGTTACAATATCCACGATTGTCACAATACCCGTCGTCTTCAAGACCCTGCCCACTTAACTTTTCTTAGTTTGTTGAACATTGTAAAACAAATCTATATGACAGTTTACCGTGGTATAGCCTCTTAATTACCACGTTTTACGTCACCTCATGATCAAATTCGTTGTGAATTCATCAGGCCAGCACTTCGTGAATCCACATCATTTTTGACCATGGTAAACTATCTCATGATCTCCCCTGTATGACAGCATGATCCGCATGAGGCGCATCAATCACGGTTTCTGGGAAACTATCCACCCACCCCTCCCTCCCTCCCTTGGGTATACATGTGTAATTAACGATTAACCATTAAATTTAGGTCGAAACAGGAGGAGGGGAGGGGTCCCAAAAACCGTGATTGATCCGCATGGTTTGGCTCTTGGAGAACATCTATTAAAATCAATAAATTTGTTAAGAAGCCACACTAAACGTTAATTATACTGATATATATTGTTCTACCTAGTTTGGTGGCTACTGAGGAGATGGTTTTTGCTGCTTGTGCCTTCACAACCCAAGACTGTGAGGTGAGAGCAGTGCACGTGATATCAACAATCTCAGCCAGATAGAGTCGAAGCCCAGACTCAGTACCTAACAGAGAACAACAACAACAACAGGAAAACACGTTCAGAGTACGTTACATGGGTGACCTATTTCTCAGAAGAAAAAGGACAGCAGTGTTATCATGTCGCAGCAAACGTATTCCGAACGAACAACGAGAGTCAAAGACCAGAAATGGATATGAACAGGGCTCGTGCTTTGGCGAGATTTTGCGAGAATTGGCACCTGTTTTATGAAAATCTCCCCCGATATTCCCCGAAAATCGATCTTTTTTGAAAACTGGGGAGACATATTATAAAATCAAAAGGAAGCCCTTTATATTTTAAGAGACGCATGGAAAATGTTGTAGTTGCGAATAACACATAGCCAAAACAAGAAGTAAAACAACAAAAACTGTTATAATAACAACGACAGCAAAATATGCATAACTACCTGGAGTGTTTTCGAGCCAGATTTCCTCCCACACGGACTGCGAACTGGAACTTATCCCACTGGTTCCTGAAAAGAAAGGTCAAGTCATCTGATAGACTGATGCTCTTCCCTGACTTCGTCTAATATTCCTCATGTTGAAAAAATGGGCCACCTCGCAGCGCCTCGTAAGATTTGCTCCAATTGGAATGGTTAGGTAACCCAGCAAACTTTAAAAAGGGTCTACCAAAGGCGCTGCTATTTATGTTGGAAGGGGGTAAGACAAAATATTGTGTACGGTTCAATAGGGACCTTAAGCAACCACGACGACGACCTCTCTCTTATTTGTTTCGCATCCCCTTCTCCACGCTCACTACTCTGGAACGCGTCCAAACGTTCGATATTAGGGACTTTAATAAACCAGGACGGCGACGGCAGTGACGACGGGACACAGAAAAGTGTTTTCTCATGAAATTTGTTTTTTCCTTTTTCCTTTATTCGCCTTTAATTATTTTTCACATCCAAATTTTCGAAAAATATGATAAGCATCAAGTTCCCTTCACGCCGAACGAAAGACGGAGTGATTTACTTTTTGACGTTCGCGTTCTGTTTGGAACGTAAAACGTATGGTTTTCACGTTGTGTTTTTGCAGACAACGGTTGAAATGTAGGCGACTGCGTGTATTTTCACGTGCAGTTATTGTATTTTGTAATTAAGGCTATTGTTTTATGCCGTCGTCGTAGACATTGCCGTCGTGGTTTCTTAAACTCCCTATTAGGGAGTTTAAGTATCGAGGACGGCAACGACGACGGAACGTGAAAAGTGCTTTCTCATCAAATCGCTTGTTTATTATTTCTTTCATTCGTCTCGCGTTGCTTTTTGACATCCAGATTTTTAAAAAATTGGATGCACAAAAAGTTTCGTTCACACCGAACGAAAATAAGAACGTTTTAATTTCTTACGTTGACGTTCTCTGCTCAACGCATTTTCACGTGCAGTTATTGTTCTTGGTAATTAAGTCTATTGTTTTGTGCCGTCGTGGTCGTCGTTGCCGTCCTCGTTGCTTAAACTCCCTATTCGTCGAACAACCACGACGGCAACGTCTGGGACGACGGCATAAAACAATAGTCTTAATTACAAAACACAATGACTGCACGTGAAAATACACGTAGTCATTTTGACCGTTCTCTCAAAAAAGAAGAACGTGGTCGTGGAAACTAGAAATTTTACGTTCAAAGGAGAACGTAAACGTAAGAAAGTAAATCACACCGTTTATCGTTCGCTATTGATTTTCAACAGGAATTTATTCGATTTGTGTGAAATTTTCACAAAATGTCTTGACGGCGTTTCTCGCATATCTATTCGGACTATGTTTCCGCCTTTTCACGAAGAGCATGACAACTTTTGAACTAAATCGAATTTTGAAATTCCCCGACCCCCTTTTGTAATATGATTCCTCTGAAATGCGACAAAGCAAACAGATTTTAAAACTTTTGAAAGCTATCTCACTAGATCGGAGAAACGGGATAGCGGAAAATTCGAGATTTTCAAAGAACTCAAAACTTTTTATGTATTCTTGTAGCCAATTTTATAAGCTTTAAATGATACATGGATGATTTATCTACGATGTTTCCTCGAGGCGCTACATAATTTAGACTGGAAACGCACCCTGAAGGTATCCGGTAACCTTAAGTGCTGTATGAGTTATCTACAGTTCAAACTACACCAAGAAAATAAAGTAATTTTATGCTGTTGGAGCTTTTTTCTGTGAAAACTCTAAGAAGCCACCATCCAGCCAATCGGACAAGGAGAAACAAACGATTTTTCAATGGCAAATTTGAGAACTTTCCCCACATACGATATTCTTCGAAATTAAACCAAAGTTAGTTTGAGCAAATATCAATTAAAACTTTAAAATATCATATGAAAATGCATTATTTCGATGGTTTTCTATTGAATTTATGAGTATCAACCAATGACATTACGAGAGAGAAGAATACAAAATTAGCACCTTTTTACATTCCTTGCCGTCGAGTGCTATCGTTCTTAGCCGGATCATCAGTATTCGCTTACCTGCCTTCTTTTCTTCGTGCATAGCAAAGAATGCCGTGGGCAGGGCCTTGGCAGTGTGCTGCCTCATTACATCCGGGGAATAACGAGTGATGGCTTGGAAAGTTAGGCCACACGCCATTCGCAAGCCCGCATCTGTTAAAGTGACGAATGTTTAGCACTCTAGAAACGAGTCCACATACGCGAATTGGTAACCCTTTTCCAACAGGAAAAAGATATAGGAAGAGGAAAATAAGGAATACAAAACATGCCCGTAGCCCTAGACTTCCCCCAACGATGGTATATTACAATATTTAGTAAACAAATTACTATTTCCATGGCAACATCATGGTTTGCAGAATGATGTTGTGTTGTTCTTATTACTACACCTGTGCAAAGTTTCAATTGTTTTTACCCACTATGTGAGATATTGACAAACAGAAAACGCATTCCTTCCTCAATTTGAAAGGATTTACTACTAAAATCAAAATTTCAATTACGAATGTTTTTGTCATACACTGTAGGCACATTAAATATTGAGCAGATAACTACTTTTACTACCCAAAATACTGACGTGCGGATATGAGACGTCTGAGCAACGATGCGAAGATTCTGGGGTCTACGCTGCCTCAAACCCGATGGGGAATTTGGCACCACACAGACCCCCGCCTTTATAAACGTTCCCTCTCCTGTCATGTAACTCTATCTACTGGCCTGTGAACGAGTTAAAGGGAAAGGGGAAAAACAGTTTGTGACTGACCTTCTTTTTCAAAGTACCAGTTCTTTATTCGATCAATAAGCTTCTCTACACTGCTGCCCTTGGCAACCTGAATCCATGGAAACGGAGAACAATCATTATCATCATCAACTTTATTTTAATTCGGATTTTACATAAATAGCTAATAGCTAGAAAAAAAAAGAGCAAGTAAATAATTAAATATATAAAAATCGATAATATAAAACTATAAAGCCAAATTACCTACAAATATAGAATTTAAATATATTTACAGAAAACACAGCAGTGTGTGAAAGATAGTCCATGGACTTCCTGTTGAAATCATTCACATGTATTATATCATCAGGTAACTTATTCCAATTTTTAGATGACATATCCCTGAAAGAATGCAGCACAGTTGTCCCAAAGATCGCAAAATTGGAGTCGGTGAGAAATGTCTTAGCTTCTGTCGTACCGCACTGTTGTGTTCTTTTGTCATAAGGAAATGAACGTTATTTTCCACCATCGATTGTAGATTTTTCTCTAACTGTGACAAGCTGAGACAGCTGGCCTCGCTTTGATGCCTTTATGAAGTAAGACATTTTACCTTGACTACATGTCCAATGGTGGTCGCGTAAGACTTCCTGACTGATGAGCTCCTGTCAGTCAGCCCTGACAACAATGAACTGAGTAGTTTACCTGTACGAAAGAACGTACAGAAAAGACATGTTTGCAAAAGAACATCCCGATATAGAAATATCTCATATTGATTAATGAAAAGTTTTGTGTACTTGAAAGTTTGAAGCGCGCAAAATATACAGAACCTGCGTAAGGTGTCAAATTCTGAGGACACTGCATGCACAGGGAGACCACAAATCCAGAGCACCCAACCTGCAGAGCAAAGCGACAGTTATGAGTATATATCAAAAGAAAATGACTAATGTTTCTACTAGCGAATTCACACTAGTGACATTTCAAAAACGTCGGTCAATTTGACTCAAGCCTACGCGACAAGACCGAAAGGAACGATGGGTAGACTAGTTCTGAAATCGAAGTTTTTTTAGATTAAGAAAATCGCGTGGATTCTACGATTTGTACTTTGGAATGCTTTACTTTCGGTTTGCAATGTGTTTAGTTCTCGTGGTCTAGGTGGTCGCGGTTACAGTAGTCACACTGTAGTTGTAATGTGTTTAGTTCTCGTGGTCTAGGTGGTCGCGGTTACAGTAGTCACACTGTAGTTGTAATGTGTTTAGTTCTCGTGGTCTAGGTGGTCGCGGTTACAGTAGTCACACTGTAGTTGTAATGTGTTTAGTTCTCGTGGTCTAGGTGGTCGCGGTTACAGTAGTCACACTGTAGTTGTAATGTGTTTAGTTCTCGTGGTCTAGGTGGTCGCGATTACAGTAGTCACACTGTAGTTGTAATGTGTTTAGTTCTCGTGGTCTAGGTGGTCCCGGTTACAGTAGTCACACTGTAGTTGTAATGTGTTTAGTTCTCGTGGTCTAGGTGGTCGCGGTTACAGTAGTCACACTGTAGTTGTAATGTGTTTAGTTCTCGTGGTCTAGGTGGTCCCGGTTACAGTAGTCACAGTGTAGTTGTAATGTGTTTAGTTCTCGTGGTCTAGGTGGTCGCGGTTACAGTAGTCACACTGTAGTTGTAATGTGTTTAGTTCTCGTGGTCTAGGTGGTCGCGGTTACAGTAGTTACACTGTAATGTGCCATGGTAAAGTAAAGTATACAGTTAAAAAAGGAAACAAAACATCGGCTTGCCTTTGTACCCAGTCCAATACCTCTGCGTAAGAGGTCAGCAATCTTTGGCACCAGTTCGGGTAAGACTGTCTCGTCCACATACTGCACACACTGATGAAGGAAATTAAGAGATGCTAGGAACAAAGGTATTTTCTATAACGATTGTTTACTGAAAGTGCTAATAAGCCCATTTTTGTTATCATTAAAATCGATTCTACATCAAGTAAATAGGTGAATAGAGCGGATTTCAATTGAGTGTCGGAAGTGTTTACTAAGCTCTCCTATATTGGCTGAGAAAGTAAACCAACCAATCACAATCCAAAGTAAAACCAAAATCAAATTGGTTTTGGTTTTGCTTTGGTTTGTCATTGGCTCACAGGGAAGCCATTTAAGAGTTACTTGTGATTGCTCGTTCCTATGATTGGCTGGCTGTGGGTAATTTGCGTTTGGTTTCACTACACTCAACTGAAAACCGCTCTAGCATAGAACATGTCTTGGCCTGAGTGTTCCGTCCATGAGTTATAAAGTTTCTATTTCCAATATTTTGTATAAATCAGAAATAGTTTCATTCCCAATGACCTTGTGTTGACTTCCTGTGACATCACATAATTATCATAATTATTGGAAACAGAAATCTCTAACACATACGCAACACTCAAGTCAAGAAATATTTTACTATTCACCTATTCACTTGAAGTAGAATCGACATTAATGATAAAAAATGGGCTTGTAGGCACCTTAAGTATACTGATTTACTTAGTACTTGGTTTAAGGTCAAAAACCTTAGTTCCACGAACAGATGAAGCTCCATGTCGAGCGCTACGCTTAGCGGGCTCAATCCCGGTTTCTGGGAAACTACCCACCCACCCCTCCCTTGGATATGCATCGTTCTATTATTGATCAAACATTAAAGGTCAGGGTGAAGTGTGGGGGAGGGGTGGGGGTTTCCCAGAAACCGGGATTTATCCACTTTGCGCGACTCAAGCGAATTTCGTAAGATACGAAATTCCAAGTTTAAAAAGCGTCAAAACAATTACGATAAAATTTAGCATTGATTTTAGTATTCCCAGAAGGTATGTAACAATCGTCTTCAACGATTATACATGCAAGCAACAAGATGTGACCGAGTTCTACTTTCTTGTTGATTGGGTTATTACACAAGTTAATACATTGCAGCTAAAGGACGTTCCGTAGACAAACACCAAGTATTTGACAGTCCAAGGTATGTGATATAAACATTCAAATGTTAAAAGAAATAAGATGTGAAAGAAGATATATATTGCGAAAAGCTGGACAGATCACTAGAAAATTTACAAATTTACAGAATTCGTTTACAAACATTTTACAGAGTAGAACATTTCTCCAAATTGAATCATTCACAGAAATGTTGCACACGTTACAAAGACTGCAAAATGGCTGTGATATGCTCACATTGTACAAACATTGTACAGACTGTTTACCTAGTTCTTCAAGTCTGTAAATGATTCGATTTTTTCAGTGGAACGGTGCATAAGGAAATACGTTCTTAGATAACATACCATGTTGACAGTCTCCATCATAGGTGACATTTTGGAATCAGCTATACGAGCGCTCTCGAGCTGAAGAATAATAACAATGTTAACAAATAGTAGACACCAAGAACTCCTAGTCTATCTAGCTCCTAGTCTGTCTAGCTGCTAGTCTATCTAGCTGCTAGTCTATCTAGCTGCTAGTCTATCTAGCTCCTAGTCTGTCTAGTTCCTAGTCTGTCTAGCTCCTAGTCTATCTAGCTCCTAGTCTATCTAGCTGCTAGTCTATCTAGCTGCTAGTCTGTCTAGCTGCTAGTCTGTTTAGCTGCTAGTCTGTCTAGCTGCTAGTCTATCTAGCTGCTAGTCTATCTAGCTGCTAGTCTATCTAGCTGCTAGTCTATCTAGCTGCTAGTCTATCTAGCTGCTAGTCTATCTAGCTGCTAGTCTATCTAGCTGCTAGTCTATCTAGCTGCTAGTCTATCTAGCTGCTAGTCTATCTAGCTGCTAGTCTATCTAGCTGCTAGTCTATCTAGCTTCTAGTCTATCTAGCTGCTAGCCTATCTACAGTAGCTCCTAGTCTATCTAGCTGCTAGTCAGCCGTCAACAATAGGGATAGCTGTGTGTAGTGGTATCTGTTAATTCCTAGTTTCACTAACAAACAACGACACGTGATACTAACCGCCGTACGGAAAAAGATGGCGGCTGTACATGTAACCATAATTCCTTGCGAACCTCACACAGTCAAAATAACTCGTAGAAACCTTTGTTCCCTTCAATGACGGTGTGCTGGCAACAGAAATTGTACTGGTTTGTTTTTAAGATTTAAATACTCTCTACCGCGATTTCATAACGAATTTAAAGCTTTTCGCGCGCAAATAATTGTGGGTAAAAGAACAAACCGCCATCTTTTTCTGTACGGCGTATTGAAGTTGCTTATGTTATGTCAGATGGCCAACTTTCTATTTAGGTAAGAATCAAGGCATGTTTTGCTCTTGTCTGGGCTAAGTTCATGCAATTCTGGGTATCATTCTACTGTAGTTCTCGCACCTTCTCTTGAACGTCTTCGTTCTTGTGAAGTTGAAGACTCAAGTAATTCATGGACTGAAAACAAAGAACAGTAAGAACAAACTTAATTTGTGTATGGAATTTTGGGTTTCGTGACTGTGAAATAAAACAAGAATAAATAACGTAACTTGCAAGTGCCGCAGGAAGGCGAAACATTATGGTCACATTTAACCCTTTCACTACTGGACGCGTTTGGGCTCAATTGGTGAAACGCAGAGTGATAACTCAACCCTCCCCCCTCAGTTCCAGTTTGGCTAGCCCGGGGTAGTTAAATACTGCTGACTTTTTAAACCAAGGGCTCAAACGTTTTTTTTTTTTTTTTTTTAATAGCTTAACTCAGGCTGAGAAACAGACTCTAGGTCCAAACAAGCTCAGCCTGAGACAAATACAAATACACTGACAATACATTACAGATAGAACTATGAATAATGTATTAAGCATGAAATGTAAAATATATGATGCAAAAAAAAATATAATAATAGTGTACATTTGTACATTTGTACATTTGGTCGGCCGGCCAAGTACAAGTAAATAAGCGCAGAAAAAAGTTAGCGGCAACAAATAGTAGATATGTTAGTAGATCGGCATTTAGAACAGATAGTTTTATAGGTTCTAATGCGATCAGGGTCAAAAGTGGAAAGCAAAAGCGCAAGATAGTGAGCTCGTAGCAATGTTTTGAAAGACGAAATTGAACTACAGGACTTAATATTTAAAGGCAGCGAGTTCCATAGAATAACTATGCGATTAAAGAAAGAATCCCTATAAGTAGATGTTTTGCATGGGTTAAGCTTGTAGTCTGAACCAGTAGTGCTTCTTGTAGATCTTGATGAAAGCGAGCATGGAGTTACATAACTAGATAGATCAGTATTGTTAAGCTTTCCCCATGATGCCATTCGGCAGAACTCTACGGACTCGTCGGCGGTAAGTATGCTTTCTTCTGTAGGATTTCCAACCAAATGTGCTCTAATTTTGGACAAATAAGCCACTGTAAGAGAGCTAGAGGACATCATTAAGTCTGATGACGGCTGAAAAGTACTTGGTTTGCTTTTAGTAGGCCTTGTGAGGGGTTTCACAGGATTTTTCTGTTGTGTTTCTGCTTTGAAACACATGAAATAATTCTTCACTGAAATCCTTGAAATTCAGCAGTTGGTTGTCTTTTTCCCCTGCTCAACCTATTAGGATGTGTTTTTGTCATTTTAAAGCAACGGCTTGAGTCCAAATCACCGCTCTTGGTTGTAGGGGTAAAAGGCTTCTAAAAATAATCCTACAGGAGTCCCAGAGGGGGTCCCCTTGTGATTTTTTTGTTGATTACTCAGCATGCAATTGGAGGTGGGAGCAGGAAAACATGGTGGAGAGAAGTGCAACATTAAGAATAGCACACTTCACAGTCGCTAGGTGTGTTTTGTGTGTAATGACCGCAAGTATTAGTATAATCTTGTTATCATAACTTAGTTCTATGTCATCGATACGTGACCTGTATAATCTTGTTATCATAATTTAGTTCTATCTTATCGCTACCTGACCTGTAATATTGTAAGCTATCATGAGCTATGCGCCTCCGGAAATGTAGGCGTTTAGATTGATTAGAAAGTGTACACAAGGAGAAATAAAGTTCAGTTCTATCTGGAAGCCTTTGAGTGAAGTTATTGTATATCCTCGGTACGCTACATGTGCAAACAAACCTGGTGGTTGGAAAGATTAAAGAAGGTACTGTAACGACTGAGTGCTGATTTTGTGTTTGCTTTTGATTTCAAGTAGCGGTTCAGTAGCGAAAGGGTTCAAGCACAAAGTGCTATTTCTTTGGGTCGACGAAGAACTTACCTGAGGCTCCAACCCGCTTAGAGACTCCAACAACGCGACCACAAGAACCGGGATGTGAGGTTTGAGATGGGAGCCCTAAGAAGTACAAAATAAGTTTTATAATCACAATACTACACGTGTGCAATCACTTCAATTCCTTTTCTTTGCTCTCAGAGACACTGCGGGGAAGAAAGGAGGGGAAATATACAAAGTGTATAACACGCTCAGGTGGTAGAGCGCTGGTCAGGAATGCGGGAGGTCTGGGCTCGAATCCCGGCCGCGTCTTTGGCAGGGACCCAAAAGCAGCTGGCGTTGCCTCTCAATACTTTCTCTTCATAAATGATGCTATTCGCGAAGACATCATTTCTACCGCCAGGTCACTGGGCAAGACGTGACATCGTATTCCGTGAAATCGCGTTAATAAGCCACTCCACTCGTTTTACCTGGTGGCCATTTTGGATTCAGAGCGATGCAATCCTTTGTTTTTGCTATCGTTCTGATATCCCTCAGTGCGAGGCTAACCTAGCAAAAAACAAAGGATTGCTTCGCTTTGAATCGAAGATGGCCACCACCAGGTGAAAGAGTGAATATATCAGCTATGGACTAAGAATCCTCCATCCGAGAATAACTAACTATCGTAAAAAAAGTGACTCACTGCATTCTTGCTGATCTTCAGAATGGTTGACAATCTTGGAGAAAAATAAGAATTGATGGTATTAAGTAACTCATTATTATCAATTTTATCGTATCAAAAAGCTAGTTCCAAATTACGTTTCGAAGAATATTTTTCAACTTAATTACTCAGTCCGTCATCAGAACATGCGTAGACCACGTTCATTCACTTCGTTCAAAACTCGCCATTCGCTGGCACGTTATCATGTCTTATCAAATCAATAATAATTCATGAAGGAAAACAAAGAAATCAATGTGTGATAAGTGATATGTAAATGTTTAGAAGGACTATCGATTAGTTATTTTTAGTTTGCTTGTTATAGGACACCTAACGGTTTGAGCCAATCAGCGCTCAGTACTTTCCCGCTGAGGCAAGCAAAACTCAGTGAGGCAGAACGAAGGGTTCGGGAGAACGTTTTCGACAGTTTGTATTCTTCGCCTCTTAGGTTTAGATTTTCGGGTATTTTATCGATGTAAACAATTAGAAATAAAAGAAGTTGAGTTTACTACCGAGTCGGTCGAACAGTAAATATGTTACAGTTTTCGTCCTGGGGCCAACACAATACAACTTCTACACGTGTATCTTACAAGTCCTTTCTAGCGTTTAAACAATGGGCAAAATACACATGTAAAAGTTTTATTGAATTGGCGTCTGATTTATATACACTTTTGCTTCGATTTACTCGGCCGAAATAGGTCGTATCGCCAATGTAACTGAAAAACAAGACTCTACACATTTAGGCGTTTAATAAATCATACACATTTGACATATAAATTCGTGAGTTACTTGTGATTACTCGCTCCTATGATTGGCTGGCTGTGGGTAGTTTGCGTTTGGTTTTACTACACTCAATTGAAAACCGCTCTACGACGGCTCGAGTTTGCAAAGTCCGATAACACACGGCCACTCTTTCTGTATCTATTTAACGCGAGGAGCAATCTGTGAAACGTATCAAGATGTCCTTAACATATAGATGTCTATGTCTGACCTACTGAGGTTTATACGTGACCAATGCAATGATTATTTGCGAACCTTCGTAATTTGACTTACGCAATAGCCCTGACTTCCTCTGCTCCACTTGCAAGTCCCGTATGTAGCAGGGTGGGTAGAACTGTGGCAATCGCCTTTTCTCCAGCCTTGCCCTGATTTAGGTCACAAATTTGTATGGAGACCTAGAAAACATTCAGAAAATGCAAATAAATGTACTTCCCAGCTTCATGCCCAACTGCAATCCATGGCTACCGATAGACCTGATTCATATCTCACCTCCGCGCGGTAAGAAGTCTGGTAACAATGGTATCAGAGCGAGGTCAGTCGCAAAATTGGGGCCGGTCAGAATTTGTTTAGTTTCTATCGTAACGCTATGTTGTGTTATTTTGTGTGATATGGATATTAACGTTATTTTCCACCATTGATCGTAGATTTCTTCACTTCTTGTGACAAGCTGGGACAGCTGGCCTCGCTTTGATGCGTTATGAATAAGGTCGATGCACCATTAGAAACCCCGAATTATACAAAATGGTGACAGATAATGTCAACTTGCAGACCAATAGACATCTCCCGCATTCGATCGAACAACTGCACCAAGTCGAGATTGGTGTAGACAAAAATACAGTAAATGTATGAAAATGCCTACTCCAACCTCGACTTGGTGCCATTGTTCGTGGACATTGGAGCGGAATGCGGGAAAGGTCTATTAACGCCCGTTTTCGACGGTAAACGTTTCATGCGAGAAACTTAATAGATTAATTACGTACGGCGCGGCAGAAAAGCGGCGTCTGAATCAACTGGGTTCGACGTGTTTGAATTAGGTGCGGCAGATGCATTAGGTGCGGCAGATGCATTAGGTGCGGCAGATGCATTAGGTGCGGCAGATGCATTAGGTGCGGCAGATGCATTAGGTGCAGCAGATGCATTAGGTGCGGCAGATAAATCAGGTGCGGCAGATGCATTAGGTGCGGCAGATAAATCAGGTGCGGCAGATAAATCAGGTGCGGTAGATGCGACTCTCAAACGCCGCTCTTCTTATGTGCCAAACTAAATATATGAATTATTCTATCTTAAAATTTGATTTTCGCGCTAAAGTTAAATCTAGACCCAGATTTCCTGATCGCTACAACTAGTTCAACGAATTAAGTTCATCGTCTGAATCAACAGTCGCTACAACGTCTAACTTAAAGGTATTAAGTTCATCGTCTGACTTATGCAACTGTCGCTACAACGTCTAACTTAAAGGTATTAAGTTCGCCGTCTGAATCAACAGTCGCTACAACGTCTAACTTAAAGGTATTAAGTTCGCCGTCTGAATCAACAGTCGCTACAACGTCTAACTTAAAGGTATTAAGTTCGCCGTCTGAATCAACAGTCGCTACAACGTCTAACTTAAAGGGCAAGTATAATGTCAAAAAATAAATAAAAATATTGTACTATTGTGTTTGTTTCTCACAAAAAGGTATTAAACCTTGCAAATTGTGTAACATTTCTGGCATTTAATCCCTAATTTTGGTTACTTTTCGTGGATCCTGTGACGTCATAAGATGAATCAACTCCCTCCCTAGAGAAAAGTACTACAATAAAATCCCGAAGGTTTTCATTATGACATCACAAGATGAATCAATCCCGTTATTCGGGTAACCTTTATTCTAGTTGAATTGCTGCTCCAGTCTCTCGAAGAAAACTAATTGAGACAACTGAAATATATTAGAAAAAATAGAATTTGGAGCAAAAAGAGTTAATGTTGTTTTATGGCTTTACTTGCACTTTAAGTAATGATTCATGTAATAACATGAGCAAGATCTATTGTTCCACGGCCATGAATGTGATTTCATTAATCCAAAATAGAAAATGGTTCAATAGGAGATATTGTAGTTGAGTCTACGAATAGCAGTTTCAGCGCCATTGAAACCATCATTCTTACACGACACCAACACCCTCCTAAACAAGCACGACTAATTTAGATACACAGTTTGAATAGCGCTTCATTACATTGAAGTGAGGCGTTTGGGTCAATACCGCTGAAACTGCTATTCGTAGACTCAACTACAATATCTCCTATTATATACTAAATATCTCTTGACTAGTGGTATTAATGTTCTCAAATTAAAATGCACGAAATCGCTCGTTGTGTATATGTTTTTGATTCCAAAACAAATTCAGCCAATAGAAAGACACTAAAACAAAAGCTGAGATATTATAAAATATTTCAATGTTCCCCAAATAGGATAATTTTTTTTTGGGAAATCAGAGTTCTTTCCTATTTTTAGGAGGTTTATTTCTGTATAACCAATGAGATATCGAGTTTCAACAATAGAAAAATTAACACCTTTGTGCATTCCTGGCCGTTCAGTGCTCCTGTTCTAACGCGAACCATTACTTAAAGGTATTAAGTTCGGCGCATGAAAAATTCGCCATCTGAAACGGGCCTACCACAAACATTTACTTGGTGAGTGCGTTCCGTTCAAGTTAATCTCTTTAAAACAAAACTACAAGAATAACACCCTGAGATACAAGAAAAACACTATATGAATGCTCTGATATACTTTGAAACATTTTCGATAGAGGATGGCAAAGATTAAAGTGGATTACAAAAGCAGTGAACCGATTTCAAGTTGTTTTAAATTTCTCTTCAAAAACTCATGAATAATTAATGAGCATTTTGTCCAATCAGATGAAGCAAATCAGTCACGTGCATGCTCCTTTATACCTGATAAAATCTCATCATTCTAAAAGTCCCGCGGAGGGATTTGAATTCTGTCCCAGAGGGAAACGGTGTTAATGATTGAGACAATGGAATTTCTATTGATGTTTCAGCTTTCTCACTGAATTGCTAATTAGGATGAACGTTTTATATAAAGAATATTAATGAACATGAAATTTTATATAAAGTTTCATCCTAATTAAGAATTCACTGATAAAGACCCAAAGATAGCAAAAAGTACACGGAACATAAGGTACCTAGATAATAAATTTTGCACTAAATTTACTAATATCAGCAGACTACCGAGATACACAGATAATATTTTTAAAATGAAGTTATCCAACTACCATTACTTGTTTACCGAGCCACTGTTTAGTTCCAATTATTAAACCAAACTCAAAGCCGTAAAATTATAAAAAACGTGCATTAAACTTACATATTTTGTGCCGGAGTCAAAAATTTAGAGTCTGCCGTCATGTCAGTCACATCGCTTTCCAAGTCTTGAACTTTATCGAGGTAAACCACGACACCAAATCCTTCAAGTGCAGATTCTACTTGCATTGCGAAACGCGGCTTCAAACAACATAGTATGGTAATTTCTTCATTTCATTCCCTTGAGATGTTCGTAATTGCAGGCGGTGATTACTCGAATATTTTGCATGGCGTTGTGAATACAAAGGTTCAATGGTTCATTAAGTAACCATTCCCTTGAGATGTGCGTCTTTCTTTCATTGCATTCTTAAAGCGTTTTTGAAGCCGTTTAAAACACTCACAGCACGTGTTTTATCAAGTCTAAAAATTCTCGGGCTTCGCCCTCAAATTTTTAAACTTGATAAAACACTGCTGTTCGTGTTTTAAACAGTTCTTAAAAGCAGTATTTTTCATCTACTCAAATCTTTGTCATCCTTTATCACAATTCTCTCAAACTCTCTCCAGTATACGTGGAAAGTATATTCTGCTAATCTGAGTAGTTATTTGTCTTTCGTCATCATAAAGTTTATCATTTGGGGGTTGATAGATCCCCTTTGAAGATCATACTTCTCTATTCAGTTTGTGTGCACCAAGTCAAATTAAAAGTATCATTGTAAAATTCATGAATAATTAATGAGGATGCACACCAATCCCAGCTCAGTATTCAGATCACATGCACAGTACTGTAAATCCCAATAAAATTATCAATGAGTAAATTAACTTTTGATAAAGATTTCATACTCAGCTAATAAGTTGCATAACTTTTGATAAAGATCTGTAACTCCTATGGGACATACATGGTCATTTCAAGTTTCATAATTAGAATAACACAGAATCACATAACAATAATGTGCATTTCAATTATTGTTTCATTCACAAGCACGATAAAATATTCGCGTCCGATATTTATGACATTTACAATGGCTCGCTTTGTAAATGACAAAAAAGATCGTCCGCTCATATTTTATCTACCACTTCAAGGTTTACATAGACTTTCTCAAAGTCCTTCTAAGCCCCCACTTGCAGCGCGTCAAATTTACCGGTTGATTTTTCAACCGGAGGCGTGGCTTATGACGTACTAAGGTTTGCTCAATCACAAAACGTCAATTCTTCTGGCATTGTATGTTGACGTGTCAAGTTAGTCGACCGTGGATGTGGTATTTACAATTTGATTGTACTCAGAAAGAGTTTGTCAAAGGCGCGAAATATAAGCTCCGCCCCTGAAACGTGTTTTCGCGCCAAAACATAATCCCCCGATTCAATTTCCTGCAAGTGAAACAAGTCGAACTCGCCTCTCGCTTCGATTCTCGCGCTCGCTTTTTGACCCAGTAATCGCTTACCCAGTGACTGAGCGAGTTCGACTTGGAGCAAGTCTAGGTTTACTATTGTCGAACTACCTATAGTACGATAGAATGTCACAGGCTCAACATACAGCGTAGCAGACTTACTTTGCTTAGTCTCCTGCAAGCTGAATCTGCTGCCTGTCTGACGGTTTCCTGAGAGAATAAATAAAACAAAAACAACAGTAATTAACACATGATGATAACGACGAGAATAGACCTGTTTGTTGCCCCATTTCAGACCATGTGATAGTTCTCCAGAGGATTCAGTACTTTGTTTTCCAATCATAGAAATTGGTACATTTCTTCTTGGGATACAGATAGAGATACTCAAGGGAAAAATCAGGTGGTCTGAATGGGACAACAAACAGGCAAGCTGACTAGGTCTACTATGATGATGATGATAGCAAGAACTGTTACAATTCTTTTTTATTTTACCACGAAGAAGTGATCAAGCTATTCTTTGTCATTTCAAACGCATAATTTGCTCTCGTTTGTATTCATTAATGATTTTACAGAGTTTAAGTTCCACTTTAACGGGAAACGACAGAGTTTGTTTAAGTTTCGTCAAAGTACTACATAAATCGATAAGAAAAATAGAAAAGAAGTCCCACGTTCACGACATCTCACCACACGTAAAAACCGAAAACCGCAAACGCGGGAAAATCGTGGTAGAGTGATTTCTGCCGTTCGTGGGAAGAGAAAACGCGATGCATAATCTCTCTAATGATATATTTTTGCCACGCAATACCCTAAAAATTGGCAATGTAACAAACACGATAACTAACGAAGCCGTATGCATATGGAGTACCAGCATTGTGTGGATCAATTTATATTGTTACATACCAAATATTGCGTGATATCTAACGCGCGTTCTCAATGGTTGATCCGAGATCACGTGGCAGTTGTCACAATAGGCTTATGCATAATGTCACACTTTTGTGATCACCACCAAGCTTCACTTTAGCACAACATTTCCTCTCAACACAAACGTGACATCATCATGCATTGAAATGTATCCCGCCACGTGATCACATCGTGTGAGAAGATGGTCGCGGCTAGATTCCATCCGCCAGAAGGTCGAATTGCAATTTTCTCGATGTTGTATTTCTAGGGTACAAACTAAAGCTCTAGCATGGTGAATGTGTCGCGCGCGCCATCGCCTAGCTAAAGGCGGGAAAAGGAATATTTCTTTATCAAAACTCAGGCAAAAGAAATCTTATTTCAAAAAGCTGTTCTCATTGTTGCTTGTTCTGTTCATTGTTGCTGTTCTCATTGTTCTGTCTCAGAGAACATCGAGGATCTCGGAGAATAAAACTCACTGAGTGACGAGGGGCCAGCCATTATGGTGCCAATCTTTTTATATATTCAGTGATGTTTTTGTGTATTTGTAAAGTAAAGTTGCCTTATTTTTCCTTGTCCAAACCGTTCTTTGATATGGCGACGGGAAGTATTATTTTTGGTGTCCGAATCTTGAGTTTGTATGTCCGCCATTACGCGAACCCGTTCCTGTGACAGAGCTAATGATCAGCGGAAGTGACGTCATTTTACTCAACTCAACAACATGCGGGGCTACTCTTCACACAGACCTTCGCACGAACTTTTAAGTCAAGTACAATATTTTACTATTTTTCTACAAAGGAAAGAAAAGAACGAAGTTTTGAATAGAAATATACCTTTAAAAGAGCGACGTGTTGAGAAAATGACGTCACGACAGCAAACCGCTGGACGAAAATCACAAACTATTTGGAACACACTTCAGTAATGGCGGGCATGATGTTGACGGTAAATTATTCGCAGAATTAAGTCTAGTTTGGACCTTTAGCAATATTTTCATTGATTTTGGTATTTCTCCCACTATGTCCTTTTGGAAGGCAAAAAAGTGCCCAAACAAATGGTCGTAGTGACACTAACACTTAGTTTAATTCAATAGTTTTTAGTCTAATTCAATACCTTTATATCATCCCTGGCTCGTAGGCACAGCTCCCACAGTTTAGGAAGGTACTCGAGAACATCTTCGGCTGAACGACCGCTAAGGAGATCACTGAGAGCCATGCAACTACGAAAAGAGTTCGAACATTCGTTAGCAATAAAATAAGGCTAAAGTGAACAAGCTGCATCGTAAATACGTGGTCGATAAGAAACCGGCAAGTGGTCGGTAATGGGTCGGTGAGTGGTCGATAAGTGGTTGGTAAATGTAAGTGTCGATAAGTCAGCCGACCAGTTACCGACAACATATTTACGGTGCAACGTGTTCACTTTAGCAATAAAAGAAAAGGGAATACGAGCATCTCCCATAGGGTAGCATCTCTCACAGGACAAGAAAATATAGATCCGCTGTGCTGATTTAATACGACATCAAAATAATGAATCAATATTGTTAATGCCTGAATATTTCTAATAGCCAAATTGGAAATGCCATTATATCTAATCCTGCTATACCTTGATTGCCTTATTCTCCACAGGTTACTGTTCAAGTTAGCAACGAGGTCCTCAAGTATTTCCTTGATGTATTTGTCAACCTACGATTTAAACCGCAACACTGATTAACAATAAAGGTTGTTTCAATGATCTTTTGGTCAATTAGGAATGCATCTAGCCTGTGAAATGAAACATAATAAAAATCAATCCGAAACGGAAGTAAAAGAGAGAACATATGCCCTGTTCTATGGGGAAAAGGTAGTACAGGGTTTGTACTGCGTCGAGATGATGGACCAGGAGTTTCCCAGGATACCAAAAGAACATTTCCAGGACTCTGAACTCTGAGATTTCACGAAAAAAAGTAACAACCCTATTGTATGTAAGGATATTGGCCTGGAGAGAGGGGGTATGGGATTAATAGCTCACTTCCGCGATATGCTTTACTTGTCACGCACAAAGGTTTCTGTGAAAAGAATAAATTTAATTGAGCACGGGGCCTCATATTGAAACCTTTGTGCGTGACAAGTAAAGCATATCGCGGAAGTGGGCTCCGAGGGTTCCGCACCAGGGCGCAGCCCGAGGTGACTAAATCCCATACCCCGAGCGGAAGGCCAATATGATGCTTATTTTCACAATGGCGAGGTTTTCTCGTGCTACGCAATAACAATATCTCTTTTGAGAAGTCATTAGGATCATTGTTTGCCTAGTGCATAGTTGCATAAAATTACTGTTCACAAGGTTTTGTCTCGACTCTTTCAACCAATGGGCTTTTATCGCACGGCGGCCATGTTGAGTCCCAGGAGAAAAAAACTTTGTTTTCGTCTGGTAAACTCTTTCTGAAACCAACCAGTGCGAGGCTACCGGGGCCAAAACTATTGTTTTATCCAAGATGGCCGAACTGCGATAACAGCCCATGTCGCTTGTAGTGTAGCCTGCGTTGCGGCTCTGCATTATCGGAGCGCAGCGAGCGGAGATTAGGGGGATTGGGCGAGAAAAAAAAGAGAGGGGGGAGGGGGTGGGGAGGAAGGCAAGAGAGAGCCTGCCGACAAGCCATGGTTATTTTGATAACTCTCGGCCTCAGAAGGCCGGGTATTGCTATTGGCTAAAATGCGTGATTGACAGAAATCATTAAATTTTATTCATGCATGGCATGCGATAAGAGCAGAAACCAATTAATATGGTGACAAACATATATGTAACAAGAATTCCTCAGCGATGAATTTAAAGAAAGAAGAGGAGGAAGGCTATTAGATATATTTTATCTGGAAGAGATGTTCTAGCTGTAATCCCAACTGGGTTTTGAAAAAGTAGGATATTCCAAGCATTCACTAGTGTTAAAGACGTCGAAAATGATGGCCGGTTGTCGTTTTGGTTATTGCTCTTTTGGCTAGTATTGTGAAAGATCAATTGAACCAGTTAAGTTCCTTAGGTTATCCTGCTGCCGAACTTCAAACCAAAAACCCGAGGAACTACAGAAATGCATCTTCAAATTGCTGTTTAGTTCTGCAGAAGAAGTAATGAGAGCGAATTTCGCGATGAGCTGAAGAACCCTGCATCGGAACTCCACAATCGGCTTGCTTGTATTAAATTCGCACACGGTTAAAATATGGACCGGTGTGTTCGAGGAACAGGATTGTGCTTCCGAAAATACGAGCTGCTTTGATGATTTGGTAACGCTGCGTGGATGGTCTTTAGCGCTGCTTTTGGCAGAACTTCGTTCCGGTGTTATTGTGGTCGGCAGTGTTCTTTTCTGATTTGATGTCGACTTTATATTCAGAGGCAACGAGTTCTATTTATCTTAGTTATCTTTATCCTGCAAACGTTCTCGAACAAAGGTGTAGTTCTCTACTGCATTTCGAATCTTCCTTCCTCAGGAACGACAGACTCGCTCTGATAGAGCAGCAGATTTCGGAATATGAACACCAATACTTTTGCAGGCACCAGCTAGAATTAAGCCTCGGCTCTCTTTTCTTTCTGAAGGCTTGAACAGATTCTCGCTGTGGAAATATTTGAATTCCCAAACGCTACCTTAAAACATACATTACACATCCTGCAAAAGTCGTTGACATTTACAGGTTTGGGTTTAGGCCTGTCTTCGCATGTTTTTTCGATGTTTCAGGTGACATTCTCCAAGTTCGTATATTTTTTGTTTTGAATTTTACGCCCGAGTTCAGATTCCTTGAGATTCCACGCGTGAGTTTGACAGATATTAAACATGGTTTTCATTTCCGCCGCATTATAATTGGATGAATCGGTCGAATGACTTACTAATTTTTGCATTTTAATTAGTGGGTGGATACCAAAATAACCATGGCTTGCCGGCAGGCTCTCTCTTCCTCCCCTCCCCACCCTTCTCTCTTTTCTCTCTCGCCCCAATCCCCCTAATCTCCGCTCGCTGCGCTCCGATACTCCAGAGTCGCAACGCAGGCTACTCGTAGTGTAGTGGATAGGACATAGGACTAGAATCCAAGAGAGTAGTGTTCGAGTTCGCGTCATAACAAATTCCGTTTTTTTCTATCTTCTAAGTTACTAGGAGATGCGTGAGGGAATATACATTAAAATGCCAGGGGAATATGTGTTAAAGCATTGATAATATGCAATATGTAAGAGAATATGTGCTAAATCACTGATAAAATGCCAGGGGAATATGTGTTAAAGCATTGATAATATGCAATATGTAAGAGAATATGTGCTAAATCACTGATAATATGCAAGGGGATACTGTGTTAAAACATTTATAATATGCAAGGGGAGCATATAGGGGATATGGGATATATTGGTCTTAGTAGAACAAAGGAAACAGAGCCAAAGTAACAATAAGCCATGTTATTTTCATTCACTTAATGTTTATAAAATTCCAAGTGTTTTACAGGAGTAGGTGGATATACGTTTTTTTTCAGGGCCCTCGAAGGAAATTTTAAAATTCCAGGAGTTTTCCAGGAATTCCAGGAGTAGTGTGAACCCTGGTGGTATTATTTAAACTACGAACGTAACACAGAGCGCATTACCGTTTTCTTGGCCTCTGGGACCAATGCTGCCCATATACTGGACATCGCTTGCTGAATCCTACCATTAGGGTCATACTGGTACCTTAGGGAAAAAAACAAAGGCATTAATTGTAGCCTTGCGAGTTTAGGCACTGTTATAGCTAGCAGGCAATGTTTCGTCCAACTTGTCGCATCTCATCTCATATTAATTAATCCATCATTAAAGTGTGAATACTATACAGGATGTTAAAAAGCGGTCAAGACTGGAAATACAAATCATGACTACGCATAAACGCCATTATATAAACTTAAAATAACAATAACAATTAGGTAAATACAACATTAAATTAGTAGAAATACACGTAGAAGGCTTATTAGTGCGCGGAGTTTAAAACATTATCCTTCCATGCTATTCTGCTTTTCTGCTGCATGATTAACAAAGGTAATATCTTCTAGCTGTGTCGATTCGAACGGCAGATCGCGAGAGAAAGATCAACGGAAGAAAGAGATCAACTGTTCTTTTGCCTCCAATTGGTGGGTTGCACTGGCGGCCATGTTGGCTGGTAGGAACAAAAGAAACCACATTTGCTTCTTTTGTTCCTACCAACCAAGATGGCCGCTACGCTTTTGTGATTGTATTCCCTTAGGAATGATTGCAACCCAAGAATAATGAATGTGGGGTTGCGGTGTTCTGTATCTAGTAGGGGACCTCGTGTCCTATTATAAAACACCTGCCCTTTGGGTGAATCTTGAAATAAATAAAATAAATAATATAAATAAATAAATAACGTAAGAGGCACTTGAGAAGCAAATGTGATGCAGATATACGTAGGTAGGGCTTTAATTTTGGCCGGCATAACCTCAAATAATTTCTAAAGGCGAGCGATGGCTTTGTTTTCGTGACCCACGAACCTTTTACTACCGCCGTGACAGTTTATTTGCAGAAATTAAATTGATAATCCGCCTTGACGTCTCTCTCGGGAGGAATGAACCAGAGGAGACGGCTGAAATTCAGGCTACTTTAATCACTCCAAGTTTCAAACTTAAATGTTTGTGTATACCTGTAGAGTTTAGGAATTATCTTTGGCAGATACGGCTCAAGCTGCTCTCTGGAGTGAATAGCAATAGTGCTAAAACCAAACGCTGCACCCTGAAAAAAAACACCAAGGGAATTTTTTTTGTACTGTAATATACAATGATAAAAGCAGAAAAAAATAGAATATACAAAACTAGACCATGCATTATTTACTGGATAAGCCCATTCAAATAGTTGTAGTTAATATCAAGAATAACTGTAGTAGCCCTTTTTTTATGAGGAACCTTGTTGATGATTTTTTTAAAACACTAAATCTGGGTTGTTAGGGAATGTTGACATTTAAAGACACTTTAAAGAGCATGCAAAAATGAGTAGGTTTGTAAATATTAAGGTACAGAATTAGAGAGTTTTGTATGAGACCAGTTTCTAGAGAGTTTCAAAAGTTGACTACATTTCAAGGATTTATTGTTTCATCATCCAAGTGCTAAATGTTACTAATATGAACTCTATCAACATTATGAAACAACTTTTTCGAATGGCTCGATACCATATCATAGGCTCGATTGCCAGCCGTTTGTGTGAGCTCACGTTCCTTCCCAGCACTAGTGGGAGGATGATCGAGACCAGACTAGCGCAACGGATGTATCCGTGACAGATCCACTTAGGTGATATAATCATCCCTCCTGATTTCACTAAATGTAAACTAACAACATGTATGCCCAGCTTGCACTACACTCTCTCTACGCTAATCAAGAACATTACCCTGCGTGAGTTCCAGAGTGCATTGTGATTGGCGAGATGCATGAACTTGTAGATAAGGTCGGGCTGGTTGAGGTCACTCGCCAGAGAGCATAGCTCCTTGTACGTGGATAAACCGCCCCTGTAGAACATAACAACTACAAGTCATGACATTTAGAGATGTAGTAGTAATAAGCCACATTCTGATACCTTAATTTTCTTAAATGGAACCTCGACTTAAAAACATTGATTGCTCTCAAATGTTCCTTCCTCCTGCCGCGCGAAAAAGGTTGGGGCTGGTCACGTGGTACGCAAACATCTGCGTGGTAACAAATTTTGAACACGAGGGAGGGACGGGAAAGTCAAACACACTCCTTACTAAGACTAGGATGGAACGGACCTTTTGTCATCAAAACAAACTATCTAGCACATGGGTAAATCTTCCCTGAGTTAATCTTCAGCTCGGGTGGGTAATCTTACGCAGGTTTTTAATGGTTCGTCCTCATCAAGTTGTTGCCGGTTCTGCCAGTCCACAGGCGATATTATAGGCATAGGAAAAATCTTTATGAGAAAACAAAAATCGTGCGCTTGTTTTCGCAGCCAAGGAGCTGTGTGGAAGCACGAGGGTTTGCCACATCTAATGTGTGAGCCATGTTAAACGAGATCAAACACCTTTAACGCGAAGGTTTGTGCAAGCCAAGCCTCCTACAAGAGAGTGAAAAGGTGTATTGAGGTCTTCGAACACCGTAGAGTCTCAAGACTACGGAGTTAACGGAAGGTCAGTGGGAAGCAAGAGTTGTCGCGGACTTGCCTTCAGTCCTCCACTTCACCTGCTTTAGTTTAAGGTTTATGCTAGAATATATTCTTTTGTAATTGCGTGATGCAAACTGTTCGAAAACATGGCGTCGTTTGACAAAATTTAGTGTGACAAAACTTCTGAATTTTACCTACCCCTCCCATAGTGACCGGCCCCAACCAGGGCCGTTTTTTACACTGGAGAGAACGAGGTTCTGTGCTTGCTTTCTGTAAATTGTACATTAGACGGCAATTATGATGAACCAATTTTTATGTCGATAAAACTCAATTGAATTTTCCGTGCGCCGCCATTTTGCTTCTATTGTCAGAATAAGTATAAACTATCTTTACCCCTCTGGTGCCTTGCCCAGTTCTCCTTGACCAAACAATTTAGTGTCTCCGGTGACTTCTCTTGGTTTCCTGAAATTCATACGAAGCATATGATATAAGCTGTATGCCGACATAGATTGAAATAATTATGTTAAATCTACTGACTAGTCAATAAACTTTCGGCACGTTCGATTGACCGTATTCCAGAATAGAGATAGATGGTTAAGCTCCGGTCTGTTGAGCGGGAGGTCGCGGGTTCAAACCCCGGCCGGACCAACACTCAGGGTCTTCAAAAAACTGAGTAGAAGGTGCTGTCTTTACATAATCCAACAGTAAACGGCTAGAACTTCTCGTCTTCTCGGATAAGGACGTAAAACCGCAGGACTAAGTAAAGAGAGGGCCACGTGTTAGATAACTGAATTACATGTTAGCCGGTAAACGTGTTTAAACCCTCTATAAATAAAAGTGACTTTACTTTACTTTAGATGGAAGAGTCTCTGGAAATCAGGCACATTTGGTACTGTAAGCTACAAACGCTTGCTGACATATGATATTCAGGATATACTAAGGGCGCGTTCTATTGACCGTATTCCAGAATAAGAATAGATGGAATAGTCTGTGGAAATCACTGGTTCAGGCACATTTGGTACTGTAAGCTACAAACGCTTGCTGCCATAAGATGTTCAGGATACATTTAGTATTCCAGTGGCTAAAATATTCCCGATATAAGTGATTTGTAGTTATCATTCTGTGTATTCTTATTCCGGAATACGGGCTAAAATACAAAGAATACATTCAATGAATAATCACGTATTTATCTGATCTGTTTTAATATATTGATATATCCATATACGGGTGCTGTCATTCGAGTTGAATCATCTACAGTTATCTCTGTAAAAGACAAACGTACAAAAATGCCACCCTGGGACAGAAGAGAAATGCCTAAGAATCAGTTCCAATATACTTTCAAACTATTCAGATGAAGGATGGAACCATAGTTAATAAAGGGGAATGGTTAGAAATCCCGGCAAACTTCAACGGGGCTAACAAAGGCGCTGCGATTTAGGTTGGAAGGGGGTAAGACAAGAGATTGTGCACGGTCATAGCTCATTAGCGTCCCCTGTACGACTGAACGTTTCGATTGGCTGATTGATTAACATATTCCAATATCTATTGTGTTTTTGCACGGTCACGGTTGAAAAAAACGAACAAAGACATGTAACAAAGAAGGTCGCTGGGTTTCATAACTATTCCCCTCTATTAGCCAGTAACAAAATGAGCAGGGGACTGGGACCGAGTTGATCAGAATTACTCTTATTCTAAAACGAAGTTCATCACATGATAGAGCATGTTGAAATTAGCATGTGTGCCAAGTTTGACGTTATTCAAGTGAATCTTGTCTGAATTATAAGCAATTGAAATTTCTTTGTCCCTCCAAAATTTTACAATGAATGTATGGTTTGGAGGGACAACGTTAAAAAATAAGAGAGTTTGTATGGGAAAATTGACATATTTGATGCTTTCTAGCATCGTCAATATTGAGCCAAAGTTCACCAAACTTTCCAGACTAGCTAAGTTTGATCTGTTCTTTTGGAAAATAATGCTCACTTTGACTAGTTATTAATTGAATTAGTTTTACTGACTCGGTTCCAGTCCCCTGCTCATTTTGTTACCGGCTAATTACCTATGATGGAACATAGAAAAGTGGATTGCCATGCTTTCTTTTCCCACTGCTGCGAGTATCTACGAGTAACAACACCAACTCTTCTCTCCTTTCTTCTCCACCCAGTTCATATACTAAACCCAAGCCTTTAGGTGTATGAACCAACTCCTACCTTCTCCCACTGGTGCGAGTATCTACGAGTAACAACACCAACTCTTCTCTCCTTTCTTCTCCACCCAGTTCATATACTAAACCCAAGCCTTTAGGTGTATGAACCAACTCCTACCTTCTCCCACTGGTGCGAGTATCTACGAGTAACAACACCAACTCTTCTCTCCTTTCTTCTCCACCCAGTTCATATACTAAACCCAAGCCTTTAGGTGTATGAACCAACTCCTACCTTCTCCCACTGGTGCGAGTATCTACGAGTAACAACACCAACTCTTCTCTCCTTTCTTCTCCACCCAGTTCATATACTAAACCCAAGCCTTTAGGTGTATGAACCAACTCCTACCTTCTCCCACTGGTGCGAGTATCTACGAGTAACAACACCAACTCTTCTCTCCTTTCTTCTCCACCCAGTTCATATACTAAACCCAAGCCTTTAGGTGTATGAACCAACTCCTACCTTCTCCCACTGGTGCGAGTATCTACGAGTAACAACACCAACTCTTCTCTCCTTTCTTCTCCACCCAGTTCATATACTAAACCCAAGCCTTTAGGTGTATGAACCAACTCCTACCTTCTCCCACTGGTGCGAGTATCTACGAGTAACAACACCAACTCTTCTCTCCTTTCTTCTCCACCCAGTTCATATACTAAACCCAAGCCTTTAGGTGTATGAACCAACTCCTACCTTCTCCCACTGGTGAGAGTATCTACGAGTAACAACACCAACTCTTCTCTCCTTTCTTCTCCACCCAGTTCATATACTAAACCCAAGCCTTTAGGTGTGTGAACCAACTCCTACCTTCTCCCACTGGTGAGAGTATCTACGAGTAACGATACTAACTCTTCTCTCCTTTCTTCTCCACCCAGTTCATATACTAAACCCAAGCCTTTAGGGGTGTGAACCAACTCCTACCTTCTCCCACTGGTGAGAGTATCTACGAGTAACGACACCAACTCTTCTCTCCTTTCTTCTCCACCCAGTTCATATACTAAACCCAAGCCTTTAGGTGTGTGAACCAACTCCTACCTTCTCCCACTGGTGAGAGTATCTACGAGTAACGACACCAACTCTTCTCTCCTTTCTTCTCCACCCAGTTCATATACTAAACCCAAGCCTTTAGGTGTGTGAACCAACTCCTACCTTCTCCCACTGGTGAGAGTATCTACGAGTAACAACACCAACTCTTCTCTCCTTTCTTCTCCACCCAGTTCATATACTAAACCCAAGCCTTTAGGTGTGCGACACAACTCCTACCTTCTCCCACTGGTGAGAGTATCTACGAGTAACGACACCAACTCTTCTCTCCTTTCTTCTCCACCCAGTTCATATACTAAACCCAAGCCTTTAGGTGTGTGAACCAACTCCTACCTTCTCCCACTGGTGAGAGTATCTACGAGTAACGATACTAACTCTTCTCTCCTTTCTTCTCCACCCAATTCATATACTAAACCCAAGCCTTTAGGTGTGTGAACCAACTCCTACCTTCTCCCACTGGTGAGAGTATCTACGAGTAACGATACTAACTCTTCTCTCCTTTCTTCTCCACCCAGTTCATATACTAAACCCAAGCCTTTAGGTGTGTGAACCAACTCCTACCTTCTCCCACTGGTGAGAGTATCTACGAGTAACAACACCAACTCTTCTCTCCTTTCTTCTCCACCCAATTCATATACTAAACCCAAGCCTTTAGGTGTGTGAACCAACTCCTACCTTCTCCCACTGGTGAGAGTATCTACGAGTAACGATACTAACTCTTCTCTCCTTTCTTCTCCACCCAGTTCATATACTAAACCCAAGCCTTTAGGTGTGTGAACCAACTCCTACCTTCTCCCACTGGTGAGAGTATCTACGAGTAACGATACTAACTCTTCTCTCCTTTCTTCTCCACCCAGTTCATATACTAAACCCAAGCCTTTAGGTGTGTGAACCAACTCCTACCTTCTCCCACTGGTGAGAGTATCTACGAGTAACGATACTAACTCTTCTCTCCTTTCTTCTCCACCCAGTTCATATACTAAACCCAAGCCTTTAGATGCGACCTCTTGAGTTAATTCTGCAGAGGAGAAAAAGAACAGTAACAGCGATACATTATACCAGCACATTGTTTCTTTGGAGATTTCATGAAACACAACTTACAATAGTGGTCGCTCACCATTAGTTTCAGCCAGCATGTTCATGAACGTCATCTGGATCTCCTTCAAGTTCGCCTGGTGGACACCAATAAATCCAAATTCAAAATATATTCATTTCAAATTCAGAACAGTAAAGCAAGTAAGCAAACGTCCTCTCCTGTTACAATAATAAATTGCTGTGACTAAAATAAAAATAAACCAAAACAAGGTAAACAGAATGAAGATAGTTGCTTGACAATGCCTGTCAATAGCGTTTTTCTGCCATTTACAATCACGTTAGTATATTTTTGACATTCAGCATTCTAGTACTCGATATCAGCGATAACTCAAGCGGAGCATCACATATTGCATAGCTTTGAACAGAGCTGTTCACTAAACAAACGCTGATTGACAACTGAATTGTCCTCAACCTGGTTGAGGTCTTTTATAGTACGTGTCCTTGTTTAAGCTGTTTTCTTTGCCTGAAAGCAGGCTAAACTGTTACAGATGTGCAAACTCGATCAAAAGTGTAACCAACAGTCACCACACACGTATCAACAATGTCATGCTATATGCCTTCGATGTTTACATATTCGGTACCTGGATTGCTTGGTGATGTCCTGAGTACTTCACAAGCGATAACAGCCAAACACACGAGGCCTGGTGTGAGATAAACAATAACTATAAGTTTTGATAAGCTCGTAGCTTGGGCTTGTCCTTCAGGAGAAAAGTACTTTCTCAATAAAAAAAAATCTGAATGACTACTTTTCTGACCACATTATGGAACATATAAAAAAAAATTATTATGGCACTATGGCTATTTTGAGGTCAAATTGAGCGTTCTGGTTTGCTGTTAATCGATCTTCATTTTAAATCACGTAACTATTCGCAATCTGCATACATGTATATCGCCATTTAGTATATACCACCCAAGTGAACAGTGCTTTTTGCGCGCTCTGACTGGCTACTCCGGAGGTGAATATCCTTTGCTATTCACCTCCACTTCGGTGAATAGTTGTTCAATAATAAACGTTACATGGTTCATTCGCACTTCAGAACTGTTTTCCTTCAAGGCCTTTTCAAGGAAAATCCACACTTTCCAAGGTCTTACCATAGAATCACACATCAATGACCTAAAAATTCTGCGCATATTATACCCAACGCTTTCTTTGACTTGTTTGCACGATGCAACTCTAACGCTCATTTGGATACAAAAACTAGGCTGTTTTACAGTCTTATCAAACATGCAAGGAGGTTTCAACAAAATTCAAGGAGTCTTGGTAAACATTCAAAATATTTTCAAGGAGAAACCCTATCTGTCAAAATATGCAAGGACTTTTCAAGGCCCGTGCGAACCTCCGGTTTCAAGGAAGCTGAAAGATAGTACGGCTTCGACTTTACATTTATCTATTGTAAACAAAAAATGTATAGCTCAATAAATGTTCAAAAGTTCAAAATAACAACACTTACTATACGACTTGGCGTTTTCGAGTGCAAATACGGGCTAAAACGAGTGCAAATATGAGACCGTATATTACACGGGTCACAAACCGGTTTGCACAGGTTTATTCAACACTTAGAAGGTTTTGTAAGCGTGCGAGCCAATCGAAATGGGGCTGGTTGAGTAACAGCCAATCAGATTTTAGCGCGGGAAAAACTTTTTTCAGTGCGCGCCCGCCCCCGGACATTGGACTTCAACTGAGGCTGAGAGGTTTCTTCTCTCGAGATTTTTTGTCGAACAGAGCAGTAAGGTAAGCCAAAACAAACCTTTTTTGTTCGTGTTAGCTATCGTATAATAAACAATTTATTACACGGAAAGTTGTGAAATACGGCTGGGTATTTTTACTTGTCAGTTTTATTTTTTCGAGCCTGAAAGGCGATAACCTCTTTTTACAACATCGTTCATTTTTCTAACTGCAAATCTTTTTGCCGCCCTTTTTCAAATGTCTTCTTTTTGGATAGTTCTTGATTCGGATCGATCAACAAACATGTTACTTCTGTACCTCAATTACTGCTTACCTGCCTCGCGTGTGGGATGGGGCTATTAGCATGCTTAGTGACGATCATCTCGATTAATTCTTGCATGATACCAGGATCTACACCCTCTGTACTGCTCTCTACATCGCATCCCTGTACAGTCCATGGATCACGTGCTGCTTCCGATAGTCTTCCAGCTCCTACACATGACAGGGACTCGCCTACCGTGAACTGAAGCTCTACCTGACGAATCTAAAGAAAACTTACAACCTTCAAGTTACTGTCTTATCGATACTAGCAGTAGCTATTGGTAGTTTTTTTATTAGATTTTACTGATGCACGTTCTAGAGAAACGGAAATTGGCTATTTTTTCTTTCATTTGCATGGCGAAGAGGTGCCATATGTCTCGGCCATTCTTGAATAGGAAAATAACCCTCAAGGGGAAAACCATATCCATTCACGTCTATCTTTCCATAAATTAACAGTGCACACGACCGCTAAATAGCTACACGTACCCCATATACGCGTACCCAATACACGTACCACATACGCCTACCCTATGCACGTACCCTTGAGTGAGACGACCATAAAGGGAACCAACACCGAGAAAGAATGTTTGTTCTCAAACGCTCCTTAATATGAATGCCCAAATCTATGTCAATCTATGTCAAATCTATGTCACTTTGATATGAATGGTGATCGAAGATTGCTTTTGTTGGAGAAGAAATGTTGAGAGTAATGGGGAAGTTTCTATGTTTGATGCTATGAAGAAGCGAATGTGTTGTACGCAATATTGCCAGTGTTTATATCACCAGATACACTAACGATTTTCGTGTATCCAGCAAATGTGATCCATAGGGAAGGAGAGAATTCGACCATGACTTTCTAACTAGAAGGCAAATCATTGTCCGCCTCACTGGTTAGCTCAGTTGGTAGAGCACAGTCTAGAGTGCGGGAGGTCGGGGGTTCGAATCCCGGCCGCGTCCTTGGGCAGGGACGCTTATAAGCCCGGCGTTGGCCTGGTCTCCTACTTCTAATCAGTATTTGAAGGAGACGTGAAAGAACCTGTTGTACTACTCGAAAAAGAGAATGGGATTGTCACCCAGTACAGCAGCCTGGCCATTGCACTAACCACACACTCAACATTGTAAACTGCGTGGCAGCTATTAGCGCCGTAAGCAGTCCGAAAACATTCACTGACGGGATATGTCAGTCATACGTAAAGCGCCACGAGACTGTGGTGATATGCCGCTATATAAATGGCCATTATTACTATATGGCTGAAGGATGGTCAACGTTTGAACGTGAGTGGAGAAGATAGATACAGAACGGTTGGTATACAGACGGAAAGCAATTTATCCATATCTCTTTCCATGACCCATTTAAAAAGAGGCGACGAAGGGCAGTAGGCGTGTCAGGCCGAGAACTGACAACGTTGGTAGTGCCAATCACCTTCGGCACATTTATATAGCATTAATTGTAAGTAATGTTGTTATGTGGTCTTTTGATGACGGAGATGAAAAGTTGCATTATGCTGCAGCTGTCTGTATGAGACAGTTCCAACTTGTTTCTAGAGGGGTAGCAACCAAGCATCAATAACTGTCTCACACAGTCTATTTATTAACTTATTGTCCTTTAGTGACAATACTCAATACTGTTAGTGTTACCTTGGCTGTCTCACACAGTCCATTTATCAGTTTATTGTCCTTTAGTGACAATACTCAATACTGTTAGTGTTACCTTAGCTGTCTCACACAGTCCATTTATCAGTTTATTGTCCTTTAGTGACAATACTCAATACTGTTAGTGTTACCTTAGCTGTCTCACACAGTCCATTTATCAGTTTATTGTCCTTTAGTGACAATACTCAATACTGTTGTGTTACCTTAGCTGTCTCACACAGTCCATTTTTCAGTTTATTGTCCTTTAGCGACAATACTCAATACTATTAGTGTTACCTTAACTGTCTCGCACAGTCCATTTATCAGTTTATTGTCCTTTAGTGACAATACTCAATACTGTTAGTGTTACCTTAGCTGTCTCACACAGTCCATTTATTAGCTTCTCGCGATGGACGAAACGTGGCTCACCAACTAACAAGTAACCAAGAGCGTGTGCAGCTCTCTCCTGAACCTACGAAGAGTTAAATGAATGCGTTACTTTTCCGACTATCTTAGAGACCATAGCTTCCATCACATTATGTTGACTAAATCACACTAGCAACATAAGGATCATAACTATCACAGACATAGGAAAAAAGGTCAAACATATTCTTATGTGTGTGATTATAATCATCAGCCTTGTATCGTTAGTGGAAATCAAGCCTTCATGATTATTATGTCGGCCTTATGATTACATCCCGAGTCATTCACACTGCGACATAAGTCTTTATGTTCGTGCATAGAACCATGATTATGAGCCTTACATCGCTAGTGAGAACCAACACTTTATGATTATATCAGCGTTATGATTATGTTACAAGACTGAGATTCACACTGCGACATAAGGTCTTTAACTTCGTGCTTAGGACTACGTTTACGATCCTTGTGTTGAGGGTGGGACTGAACCGAGCCTTTATGATTATGATTATGTCAGCCTTATGATTATATTACGAGACTGAGATTCCCCCTGCGATATAAGGTCTTTAACTTCGTGCTGAATATGATTATGATCCTTGTGTCGCTCGTGAGAACCTAGCCTATTTACCAACAGCCAAAACGCGCGCTTGTGCGATATGTCTAATAAAATATATTTTTAGTAACCGGAAGAACGCGAGCGTGCGACCATCTCATGGCAACAAAATATTTTCACCATGAGATTGTTGTCGCGCGCTTATGCTCTCTTGGTGCAACACTAAAACACATATTGTAATTCTGGTCACGTCTTTATTAAAGGTCCACACCTTGTTTTCCTTTGCATTCTGTAGTCGGTCCAACAGTTTTTCCACGACTGAAAGTTTTGTCTCGATAGCTTCAGCAACCTTTTGGTCACCCTCTATGAGAGTAAATATATCAATCTCAGTATTGTCTGAAGCCGGACAATATTTGAAAACTTAGGGTGCGTTCAATTGATCGTATTCCATAATAGCGAGACTTCGTGTTGATAAACATTACAATTGTTATGCTAATGTGCCAACCATGATTTCAAAAGGCCGCTTTGTGTCAGGAACGCGACAATGGATCTCTGGTTGGCACATTAATGGCAACAAGTGTCGCTATAGATGGAATAAAGTCTTGGAATCACTGGTTCAGGCACATTTTGCACTGGAAGCTACAAACGCTTGCTGGTATATGATATTCAGGATACACTTAGTATTCCAGTAGCTAAAAATCCTGTTATAAGCGATTCGTAAATAGTAACCTTTCCGTGTATTCTTGTTTCGGAATACGATCAATCAAACGCACCCTTTTTCGCATGTGTAGAAAAGAACTACGGCGAGAGAAGCAGTACGGTAACATTTCAGTGACATTGCCGTTACGTAATTCTGAAATTTGATTGGGTCAAATGGACACAACTAATGCACCAAATCTTTTTTTAAGTCATCGTCGTAAGTTTCTCCCTCGTACGAAATCCGCTCTATTACCTTTCAAAAGTAGCCTTTCTATGTAACAAGAAATAAAAACAGAAGAGAATATAAAACACGGAGGCAAAGAGGAGAAAAAACACGAAAACAAATACCTTTGTCACTTTGTTGCTGTCCGTCCGGTAATGGTAGTGGTCCACTTCGGCCTATTTCACCAATGGCACTGCATATAATGCAGCTGAGTGATGAAGTCCGGTTGTCAATTAAAGCAGCTATAAATTAAGTAGAAACGCTGCTTTCAAACATGGATTTCGGATGTCAAGAACCTCTTGATATCAGTACAAATCCTAATTTGGGGGATCTTTGAGATCTTGTTTGTGATCAGTTCACTGCAAAAACTAGGTTAATATCATGGCCAATATGCGAAAAAAAGTTTTGAAAAGCTTTTATTCCACAATTAAATTGTATACTTTTAATCCTGTAAAATATTTGCTACTGATTGAAAACTACTCATGCTATTGCATTTCATATAGCTCTTCAGTTTAAATGGGCTTAGCCTCCTTCTCAAACATCTCTACAACAACCGACAGTCCTTCCCTTTCTTCTCTATTCCTCCACAGGGACCCCGGTATTCATAGTTACACAGCCGCAAAATTAACTTCCTCCCACAAGCCAATAACTTTATTATCATTTTGTTGAAGTGCGACCCTGGAAGTTACATGTCTCGTCTGTAAAATTCGATTTAGCCAACCGTCAATCACATGTGTGCCGTCCAGAATTAATTAAGTCTAGGCAGCATGCGTTTGAAAACATTGAGACAAGACATCGCGTTTGATTGACGGTGGGCTAGACTTGAAAATTCCAGGGTCGCACCACAGGCAGCCCAGACTCGACATATAATTCCCGCTTATTAGTCTGTTGGGTTACCTGTGGTATGTTTCATAAGCGATCTCGGAAGAGTTTATATAATTGCTCCTTGTGAATTCTCTTTTCCGATTCCTACGAAATAAATCTTCAATAATAAAAGATTGATACTTAATGAAGTTGTGCGAGTGGTTTTGGGGCGATTTTGGGACTTCTAAAGCAGTTTATTAGGCCTCGAAGTTTTGACGGTTGGCCGCGTGTCTACCCATCGGACACAAATATACACAAGGTATGCAGCTAGGGCTGTCCACAAGTTGCTCGAAATTTCTTAAAATGTTGCTCGAGATTTCTCAAGAAGTTGCTTAAAGGGATACCCGAGTGTAAAACACATTGGGGCTCAAAAGAATCTTCAACATGTTCTTTGTTCAGAAAATGTATTAAAATTTGATCAAACGTTTTTAGTATTAAGAACGAGCACCTCAAAGTTGGCCCCGCGAAGACATGGGCGCCGCCATCTTTGTTTGCATTCACGGAAGTGACGTCACTTCGTCCCACCAGCATTCTCACTCTCTCACTAGAGCTTCAAATATCGGGGTCCTTCTTTTTTGAATGACTCTGGCAGCCAAATGCTACACAGTGAGGCATCGTGACCTTTAGAACTAGAACATTTGAAGCTCGAGTGAGAGAGTGAGAATGCTGGTGGGACGAAGTGACGTCACTTCCGTAAATGCAAACAAAGATGGCGGCGCCCATGTCTTCGCGGGGCCAACTTTGAGGTGCTCGTTCTTAAGAGCGACTGCCTGTAAATATCGAGAATCGCGGGACAACGGTGAAATTTCGGAATCCTTCATATTTTGCCAGAACATACCTTTGGGTGAACTGTTTTAGGAAATCATATAAAAAAGTTCCAGCGCTTTTTTAATTTGGCGATTTTTACAAAAGATTGAAATACGGCCCCAGAGCGGTTTTCGGCTTGTCGGAACGACCGAATCATCACGCAACAACAAAGAGCTAGGGAAGTCTTATAAAAACTCCAATGGAATCATACTTCACACACGTATTAAAACAACTCTTTGACCTCAACATCCAGCAAGAATATATTCCGATAGTGTAATTTATTATTTTTTCTCCGCCTTTTTAAACATGCATATTTTGGATGCCAAAACATAAGACAAAATAATGGCCAAGTTTGACAGCCCTAAGCGACTCCTGGTATATGATTTTTCTAAATAAAAACTACACGGCATGAAAGCTTGGTTATTCTAGTTTAATCTAGCAAAGTGCCAACTTTGGAATCCAAACGCTTCCCCTCGGCAAAATAAAACGACCATGTACTGTAAGAGAGACGATTTAACCTCTAATTTTACAGTGCTTATCATAAACACCCGTTCAAAAAATAAACAAACGTCCAAAATCACTTTTCAACTACTCTTAGCTGGTCTTTTAAAGCTCTGAAAGTGAAATGTTACCTTTTGTACCTTTTTATCAGTCGAGATTTTGAGCCTGAGAGCCGTTAATTGAATGGTAGCTATATATAGATTCCCGTGCGAATCCGATCAAACATTGAAACAACAACAGCGTTGTTCCAGTCATCGAATTGGCCGAAATTCACCAGGCTGTGCTCATTAAATGCCTACACTTACATCGGAAGTAGATTCTATACAACAAATATATCAGATCCTGCAGTTATTTCTGAAGCCAAACGAAGACATTTTCATTCTCAAAGATCTTACCTGTCACCTATCAGTAACGCTAGCGAAGCGCCGGCTCAACGAATACAACTCTAGTTCACAAGTCATGTTATGAGAACTAAAATAAATTCCTGCACCTTCTTTATAAGCCAATAGAAAGCTTAATTCAGACACATGGAGATAAACTACTGACTCAACTCTGCATGATAACGATTCCCCTAAACCTGTCTAAAATAGCCCGGTAAATATAATGATGATGATAAACAACTGAGCTCAAAATATACTACTCACCGACAAGAAGGCCCATTTCCACCACTTTTATTTATCCACCCGGACTATCCATTGTGGTGAGGGTCCTAAACGCCAGGCTAAACGATATGCAATAACTTTGTAGTGAGTGATCAAGGTGAACATAACTGATGAAATGTGACACTACTGGAATGTAACGCAACTCGTGCAGCCCCGTTACCCCGCATAAATTAAATACTTTCTGTGTGGAGAATAACGTGAACTTCGGATCCTACTAGCCGAAGCAAAAACAAATTTAAACTACAACAAATATTTCAAATTAGTTTTCTGCTTAGGCCATCCCAATAGAATGTTTCATTTCCCATCGCCCGACCGACCCAAGTTTTTTTTGGAAAAGTAAAAAAAAAATACAAAGCTCGACACCGACCCAATTTTTTGGATAAGTAAAAAAAAAGGATTGAAGCCCCCTTGAATGCATTATAACAGGAGCCCATTACTAGTATTATAAGCATGGCCTAGGAAAAGAAATTTGCGCCGGGCAGAATTGCTGGGAAAAAAAACATGCACACAGATAGTCCCTAGCCTCCTCCGCAGGCAACTCCTATATGTTTCAGGCTTCGCCGGAAGCCAATTCGAGCGGCGAAGCCGCGAGGGGACATTTTTTTCATCCTCAGACCCTTGCTCGTCTCTCTTATACAACAGGAAGCTCGCCGGTTTCACATCCATTTTTTAATTAGGAGTTGCCTGCGGAGGAAGCTAGATAGGCCCAAGTCCCATGGTGGCTCTGTTTATATGCCCTCAAAATGAAAGAAATAGCATTTCTGAGACATAATTTTTTTTTTTTGCGGGACATAGCTGATGGACGTCAAGGTTTCACCACTGTGCCGTATTATGTTTGGTAGGGAGGGGGGTCAGATATTATACTTTGGTTCCATATCCAAATGCTCCGACGACCCCCTACTAGCTCCCCCTACCAGCCATACCCCCCAACTGTTCAAATCGTATGCACATATTATCGCATCTACTATGCATTCGATTGTGCCAGCAAGTGCAGGGAAATACGCATCCGAGAACTAGAAATTCAAAATTTTCCCCGGCCCGCCTAGAAACTCGGTCCTCAGCTGGGCGTCGGGATGTAGCTACTCCCAGTACTAGGAAAGTGCGAGGGGAATACGTCGAGGTCCAGGGGGAACGAATCTCTCATACATGGGTCTCATGCCAATGGTAGTTGTTGAAATATATTTGACATTAACAGGACACAGCTTGGTTATTTTAGGAAATACACCCGATTTGTGCTAAGGAGTGCATGTTTTAGTTATATAACGATGATCTGAGGACCCAGAGGATACATACAATGGGTAACAACTAACGAGGGTAGCCTTCCAGATCGATATAAAAATAACTCAAATCACGTGTTGTGAAACTAAAAATAGATTTCAAATAGTTATCATGGGGCATGGGGATTCGCTACCTCATCCTCTCTTGGTTCAGGGGATTATACAAGGGTTATCGATCTGGAGCGAGGAGGTGTGGGATTTATTCACCGAGGGTTTCGCCCAAGCAAGGGCGACACCCGGGGTGAATCAGCTCCGCTTATTTTTCATGTGGCTCGTTTTTCTTTGTACCAGTTTCGGGGGAATATATCGCGAAACCCCCGCCCAGTTCCAAAGGCACGCAGAGGGAATCTCGCAACATATTCCCCTGGACATATTCTCCTGGACATATTCCCCCAAACTTATTCCCCTCACTTTCTTTCATACTAAGTTCTACTTACTCTTTACTTACGGAGAAGTAAATAATTATGTAATGGAACATGGAAAACACGGCATGTGTCCTGAGCGGATCTCTTGGTTTAATACTAGCCTGCTATCCCATCCACTACACCATAAGCTTCATTGGTTGAAAGAACCGAGAGAAAAAAATTGTGATAAGCTCTATTGTGTCAGCTTTGCCATAGTCCTTGGACTTCGTATTCTATGAACGGGAATTTTATGCAAAAATATTTCGTGCAACGAAATGAACCTCGCCATTGTGAGGAATTAGCATTTATCTGCCTTTCACTCGGGGTTATGGGATTATTCACCTCGAGTGCTGCCCTCAAGCGGAACCTAGGTGAATAAATCAGCCATACCCCTCGATCGAGGCCGATACCCCTTTTACAAACCGATAACCCGAGCTGAAGCCAATAAAATGCATATTTTTTTCACTGGCGAGGTTTTGTCCGTTATCAGTTGTACGAAATAACTAAAATTACTGTTCACAAATCTTCTCATTGTTTCTTTTTTCTCGTTGCTTGTAGTGTAGTGGATAGGACTAGTTGTGGATTGACAATAGGCCCTTTGCAGGACCTGGTCACGTGACCTTCTTAGTCTGTCAATCAAAAACAAGTTGGCGCTAGAACAACATGAATGCCAGAAATGGAAAGAGCAAGCCAAAATTAGCCAAAAGCCCAAGTTTTAGGTTCATATCTTTAAAACTGAAGGAATGGCATTGTTTTGAAAACTTTATAATTTAGCTTAATTTAGGCACGGCTTGCCAGTCAGCAAAAATATCCTTACAAACCGAGTTTTTAAAAAAATTGCCATTCCTTCAGTTTTAAAGATATGAACCTAAAACTTGTAATTTTTCTAATTTTGGCTTGCTCTTTCCATTTCTGGCATTCATGTTGTTCTTGCGCCATTTTTATTATTGACAGGCTAAAAAGGTCACGTGACCAGGTCCTGCAAAGGGCCTATTTGCATGAGAAAGGCAAGAAACTAATACGTAGAGATCTCGAGCACGGAAAAAGAGGTGTAGTTAAAAAAACATCCGGCTTCAATCCTTTTTTTTACTTCTCCAAAAAATTGGGTCGGTGTCAAGCTTTTTTTTTTTTTTTTTTACTTTTCCAAAAAATAATTGGGTCGGCCGGACGATGGGAAATGAAAAATTCTATTGGGATGGCCTAATTTGAAACATTTGTTGTAGTTTTATTTTGTTTTGCTTCGGCTAGAATTGAAACATGAAACACAGAAAGTATTTAATTTATGCGGGTAACGGGGTTGCACGAGTTGCGTTACATTCCAGTAGTATCACATTTCATTATGTTCACCATTTTGAAAAAAAATCGATTAAGTTTAGGACCCTCGGGCAGTTAACTTCTTTTCAAATACTGAGTACCAAATTGGATAGTCCGGGTGGATAAATAAAAGTGGTGGAAATGGGCCTTCTTGTCGGTGAGTAGCATATTTTCAGCTCAGTTCTTTGGTATCATGATTATACTTACCGGGCTATTTTAGACAGGTTTAGAGGAAATCGTTATCATGCAGAGTTGAGTCAGTAGTTTATCTCCATGTGTCTGAATTAAGCTTTCTATTGGCTTATAAAGAAGGTGCAGGAATTTATTTTAGTTCTCATAACACGACTTGTAAACTAGAGTTGTATTCGTTGAGCCGGCGCTTCGCTAGCGTTACTGATAGGTGACAGGTCAGATCTTTGAGAATGAAAATGTCTTCGTTTGGCTTCAGAAATAACTGCAGAATCTGATATATTTGTCGTTTAGAATGTACTTCCGATGTAAGTGTAGGCATTTAATGAGCACAGCCTGGTGAATTTCGGCCAATTCGATGACTGGAACAACGCTGTTGTTGTTCAATGTTTGATCGGATTCGCACGGGAATCTATATATAGCTACCATTCAATTAACGGCTCTCAGGCTCAAAATCTCGACTGATAAAAAGGTACAAAAGGTAACATTTCACTTTCAGAGCTTTAAAAGACCAGCTAAGAGTAGTTGAAAAGTGATTTTGGACGTTTGTTTATTTTTTGAATGGGTGTTTATGATAAGCACTGTAAAATTAGAGGTTAAATCGTCTCTCTTACAGTACATGGTCGTTTTATTTTGCCGAGGGGAAACGTTTGGATTCCAAAGTTGGCACTTCGCTAGATTAAACTAGAATAACCAAGCTTTCATGCCGTGTAGTTTTTATTTAAAAAAATCATATACCAGGAGTCGCTTAGGGCTGTCAAACTTGGCCATTATTTTGTCTTATGTTTTGGCATCCAAAATATGCATGTTTAAAAAGGCGGAGAAAAAATAATAAATTACACTATCGGAATATATTCTTGCTGGATGTTGAGGTCAAAGAGTTGTTTTAATACGTGTGTGAAGTATGATTCCATTGGAGTTTTTATAAGACTTCCCAAGCTCTTTGTTGTTGCGTGATGATTCGGTCGTTTCGACAAGCCGAAAACCGCTCTGGGGCCGTATTTTCAATCTTTTGTAAAAATCGCCAAATTAAAAAAGCGCTGGAACTTATTGATATGATTTCCTAAAACAGTTCACCCAAAGGTATGTTCTGGCAAAATATGAAGGATTCCGAAATTTCACCGTTGTCCCGCGATTCTCGATATTTACAGGCAGTCGCTCTTAATACTAAAAACGTTTGATCAAATTTTAATACATTTTCTGAACAAAGAACATGTTGAAGATTCTTTTGAGCCCCAATGTGTTTTTCACTCGGGTATCCCTTTAAAAGTTGCTCAAAAAATCCAGAAAGTTGCTTTTATTAGTCTGGGCTGCCTGTGGTCGCACTGAAACGAAAACGGTAATAATCAGAATAAATTCAAAACAAACATAGCGAAAAACACTGAGTTCGTCAATACTCTTCGTAACATTCTGATTGATTTATCGATTTTTGCTGAATTTCTTAAAACTTTGAGAAGATCTTAAGTTTGCGTTTTCATCTCCTTCTGCCAAGCTTGTGGGACAAGATGGCGGCCATATTTACCCGGGAGAACATCGCTGCGTTCTGATTGGTCTAAACACTTTAATTGACAGTCTTTAAGTACTGAATTTCCCTGAAGGGAAGGCAAACAATGAGCTGTAACTTCGTTATCCCTTACCGAGTTGTCCAACCACTTTAGTGAGATCAATTTGTGGTTGTATTGTTCCTTCAGCAGTCTCAGTCTCCATCTCTATATCTTCTACCATCACGTCCTGTTGTGTCTGGTGTAAATATCTAGCAATAAGAAACCCAAGAGCAGTAGCTGCTCCGTGTTGAATATCCAGAGCCTAAAAGAGCGAGACAAATATTCAATAGATGATGTAAAAAGCACTCTCGTAAGACATTTACTACTTGTTACATAGCAAGGCTTTCATGATATAACGCGCTCTCTCACTGGATGAACCGGGGTCACGTGGCAGTCATCAATTCAAATGTATCCCGCCACGTGATCACATAGTGACAAAAGATGGTGCGATGTGTCGCGCATGGCGGGAAAGGCGGGAAAGGCGGGAAAATAAATATGTGTTTACCAAAACGCAGGGAAAGGAATTTGATAATTGTTGCTATATAACAAATCACTTAATGACTGGTCCCTCGGGAATCAGTGAGTTTTGTTCCCATCGATTCTCGATGTTCCCTTCGACACCGTCTTGGGGAACAGCAAGGATCTCGGGGGAACAGCAAGGATCTCGGGGGAACAGCAAGGATCTCGGGGAAATAAAACTCATTGTTTCCCTCGGGGCCAGTCATTAGGTGTATAATGTATCCCTCGGCCAACTGTTCATGTTTCGGACCATCTCTCGGCCAATATTATCAACATTATCAGCCAATATATCTACCAGCCGCCAGAAGGGATCTATTTACTACGTATCCCACGAGTTGCACGCTATGCTGTTATCCGGCCATAACGTGCACCCATCACAACTCGTTTGTCGCAGAAAATTATGTGCGTTGCACTGAGAAAAACCTGTCAACATCCTAATAAATAAATGTCTTAGCTTTCCTTCAAAAGGGTTGTTCTGGGAGATTGCGTTAGTCAATAATATGTAAATTAGTTACTGATCACGTGCCCTACATCTGCTGATCACGTGCAAGTAGATTCACTGAACCTAGGAAAGTTTAGTTTTGAGCATGCAAGAGAAGCGAGAGAGAAACTACTGAGTTGCGAGAGGCTGTGGCGGCCATGTTAACATTCACCAACATGGCGGCGATGACGTCATACGCAACCGAGGAATTCTGTATTTTATTGTGTGAGCGCTGGTAACCCTCCTGTACTTGCCTGAGTATTCAGAGCATCAGAGAATCCCTTAACCATCGCAGAAAATGCCTCCACCCCTATGGAGCACACAACAATACCCAGCAAGCGGCCTGCGTATTCCCTTGCCTCTTGTTTACTGGAAAAGGTGAATCCCTGAGGGGAAAAATCGAAAAGTAAAACAAAATGTCATTCTTAACACGTGGTTCACACTAGCGCATAAGCACAAGCAACATGCGCAGACGCAGTGACGTATTTATCATGAGTGGTACTTGTTCTACTCAAATGTGAGACGAGGACAAGCGCCGCTAATGATCAATGCATCACTGAATCTGCGTATGTTACTTGTGCTTATGTCGCTAGCGCCAACTTGAATAAAAGAAGGAATAATGAACGTCCGAAAGAAGGAAGAATACAATTATTATTATTATATAAAAGAATAAAGAATGGATGAATTAATGAATGAAAGAACGGTTGAAGGAATAAATAGAAAAAGAGAAGAATGAATCAATTAAACAAGAAAGGAATGAAGGAAAGAAAGAAAAAGAGAAGAAATGAAAGAGGGAAGAAAGCAAGCAAGAACAAAACAAAGAAAACAAAATTATCTACAAAATACAAAAAAGCAGAAAGAAATCGTAGGAAATAGAGTCGAAGAAAAATCCTTGAACGAAATTAACATTTTGAATTCAGTAAAAGCTCAATGAAGCACGTGCAATTTTCCTGACGTTCAATTCTAATATAGATCTATTTACACATTAAATCATTCTTCATTACCTTGATCCACTCTAATTGTTTGTGGTAGAACTTCGCCAGTCGTGTAGGAACCGCTGCGACGACTTCAAGCAAACCATGAAGGGCGACTGTGTGTAGATCTGCGCCTGCGCATAAAGGAAACTCGCGCTATCAGAGGGTCATTGGAGTGACTGCAATCGACGAGTTAATAGCTAGGGCGCATGCGCGAGCTGAAGCGTAATTCGGCTGGAATTTTGCCGTAAACACAACCTTGTGGCGGTCAGTGTCTCGTGTTTGTAGTAAATTGTATCCCAGTTTTCACAACTATACTGTTCAAAATGTTTTTCTTAGTTTCTGAAGGAATTGAGGATTTGAAGTTAGGGTTTCCTATAAAACTCTTGCTCTACGCAGAAAACATGAAGGTACTCGCAAACTTTTGAAAAGTCCGCCATTTTTATATACGTTGCTGTCGTCCGAGTCCTCGTGTTATTCAGCTGTCACTGCAAATCACAACTGAAATCATGACATAAATGCATGGATTAAGGATACCCCATTTCAAGCATCCTCCATATACACTATAATTATTTTTAGTGTCTTCTTTTTCTTACTTATACATGTAGTGTAATCTTTTTACAAGTTCTTTGTAACTTTAAGAAAAGTAGAACTAAAACCGAAGTGTATCATGTTGAACAATGGATACAACAATGGTTTTGGCCCCGGTAGCCTCGCACTGGCGGGTTTTAGAACGAGTTTACCGGACGATAACAAAGGCTTTTATTCTCCTGGGACTCAAGATAGCCGCCGCGTGATAAAAATCCATGGATCATGAGATCCCCAGACCGAAATGGTTTGTTTGTAGGCTCTATTAAGTCTGGTGAATTCGTTTGTTTTGGCAGTCAAAAACTTTAAGACGAATATTAATGGTTTCCTTGGAATCAAATTTCGAATCACTCCGTAGATTCTCCTTTACCCATAGCGGCACAATTATAACCACACTCCATTGCGGTCTGTGAAGTCGTTTGTCGTTTATACGCTCTCCGTGGCAACCTTTTTGAAACAGGTGTACAGATATTTCAAATCACGTTGTCGGGAGTAAATCTGAAGTGAGAAATCTGAGATTAAGCTGAATCATGAGTGACTATTGTGTTCCGGCTGGCTCCATTGTATTCACTTGCATATATCAGGGCCTGTTGACATGAAGTGGGGTTGACCCTAGCACTAGGGCTATCTTCATTGTATTGAATCCCTCGAGACTGTTTTACATATCAACAACAATGCTGCTGGTCCTAGCACTAGGGCTATCTTCATTGTATTGTAATCCCTAGAGACTGTTTCGCATATCGACAACAATGCTGCTGGTCCTAGCACTAGGGTTATCTTCATTGTACTGTAATCCCTCGAGACTGTTTCGCATATCGACAACAATGCTGCTGGTCCTACCACTAGGGCTATCTTCATTGTACTGTAATCCCTCGAGAGTGTTTTACATATCAACAACAATGCTGCTGGTCCTAGCACTAGGGCTATCTTCATTGTATTGTAATCCCTCGAGACTGTTTCTCATATCGACAACAATGCTGCTGGTCCTAGCACTAGGGTTATCTTCATCGTATTGTAATCTCGCGAGACTGTTTTGAATATCCAAAACAATACTTCTAATCGAAGCTCCCTATATGTTGACAGCCTCTCAGATGAGCGTCTTTTTAATGAAGCCATTGTTATCTGAATGATAGAAATTGGGATTTTGTTTTAGTGTGTCACCTATTAGCGTGTCACCTTTTGTTTTATTGAAATTATTGAAATGTATTGAAATTAGTCACCACTTTTCTTAGTTGCTTCCCACAACATTTATTGAAACAGGTTATACTGGTTATATACGAGCAGTATTCGGTAGAGATGACAGACATCACGTACCTCCAATAGGCTGAAGAGCTTGTTCAATCAGACTGAGATACTTCCCAAGTGCACTAATAGAAAAATCTGTAGAAAGACGGTAGTCCAATGTTAGTCAGTAAATCAAACTAATGCTGGATCCTTAATCCTAGATTAGCTTACCATGATAGTGAATTGGATGCCGATCTGTGCATAACAAACGTTATTATCAAAATCTGCAAACAACGCACGCAATATGTACAAGAATGCAAGAAATATGATGCCGTATTGGGGTGAAGATAAAGGTAAGCGACTTTATTTACTGTCGGTAACTCGTGACAGTCTGGTGAGACTGATAAACTTGAGGCCGACGGGAGTCCTACGATTTAATGTCGTTATCCGAGAAGACGTGAAGGTCTAACCATTTGTAGTTCGAGAACGAGATTGTTTCACAAAGGCAGCACCTACTAACAGCCACGGTTTCCTTTAAAATAACTGAGTGGAACAACTTGCCCTTAAATTGTTGGCAATACGGTCTAAGTTGAAAATATGTTGAAAACATTGGCAAATATATTTTTGTTTTTTAAAAAAAAATTGTACATGATTCTGCGCGGGCGCCACCATCTTGGATGTGATGACGTATTTTGGCGGTCGCTATGGTTACACGATAAACGCTATTGGGTTTTGGACAATAGGGACCGCCGTGAAACGTCATCAGATGGCGGCGCCCACACCCAAAATGGTTCATATTCATGTCCATTTTTCCAAAAAAACTAAAATATATTTTCCAATTTTTCAACATATTTTCAACTTAGACCGTATTGCCAACAATTTAAGGGCAACTTGTTCCACCAGCCAGGGTTTGCTTTAAGACCCTGAGTGTTGGTCCGGCTGAGGTTTGAACCCGCGACCTCCCATGCCATGGATGCTGGATGGCAAGCTATCTTTTAAAACGCTGTTTTAGAGAGATCGAAAATCAATTGGAGGTGGAAAATAGCATTTACAAACAGGTTCTGCTAATAACTACCGATCTCTTACGAGAGCCGTTAAAGTGCCAATGAAATGAAAAAATGGATCCCGTTTTTATTTTATTTTATTAAATTCTAGGTTTCTCTTAGTCATTTTGTGCAAGTAAAAATCAATATGGAGAGCGTGACATTTTTTTTGTCAAGTGGAATTGCCAAAATCTGGCGACAATTTTTATGCCGTTAAAGATATGGCAATCACATGCGTGACGTCACAAGGTGTACTCATTTATATTCGTCCCCATAAATACTACAAAATAAGTGCATTTTTGGCCAGTTTTCAATTTAAATATGTAATACTTTGAGAAACCTTGAAGATGGCCATATGTTTTTTTATAGAATCCTTGCAGTCGGCTTTGTGAATATAAATGTGCAAACCTAGTGACGTCACGCATGTGATTAGCATATGAATTAGATTCTTTTGCCACCCAGTACAACCACGTGACTGCATTCCAGCAAAAGGCCCATTATACCCATTCACGATCACATCACATCAACACAATTCTTGTTATTCACATGCAATCACGATACAGATCAAAGAGGTAGAAAACCCAAGACGTTTTAAAACAACTTCAATATCTAGATTTAACAATAAATTTTGAAATCGGACGTGATTATACCATAGAAAAGGCCCAATGTAGTTGTACTGTATGGCAAAACATATCTGACTTCATTTATTTAAAACACACTTGTGCGTGATCGGTGGTGTTATTAGCAAAACCTGTTTGTAAATGCTATTAGCCACCTCCAAATTTGATTGTCGATCTTTCTAAAACAGCATTTGGAAGTTTGTCTGCCCTCCAGAAAAAAAACTTTTCCCATGGGATCACGTGTTCAATTCATTCGTTATTGGAGTGATATATCAGCACGTGACTGTTTCCAGTAAAGCCTTTCCCATGGGATCACGTGTTCAATTCATTCGTTATTGGAGTGATATATCAGCACGTGACTGTTTCCAGTAAAGCCTTTCCCATGGGATCACGACCTCAATTCATTCGTTATTGAAGTGATATATCAGTACGTGACTGTTTCCAGTAAAGCCTTTCCCATGGGATCACGACCTCAATTCATTCGTTATTGAAGTGATATATCAGTACATGACTGTTTCCTGCAAAAGGTCTAGTATCGTACGAGCACAGGCTAACCATCCTCCCATTTTTTGTATTTGTCACTGATGTTTTAATAATCCGATTTGAAGTAGTCGATATTTCCACCACAAATTGGCACAAACATTGAGAAGTTGAAGCGAATTCGCGAACCGAAGACCAAGTCCAAAGCCAAAGAGTTAGTCCGTCCATCACTTTAAACCTTGTCTAACAGTTCCAGCAAATGTCCAACATTTCCTCGTCGTTTGTCGAAGTCAAAGAAACAAATCCTGCTAAACCGTTTAGCAGGTGCACAGCGCCGTTAAGTGTAGAAAGCGGCCCAGAAGTTCGTCGGAGACCAAACATTCAGGAGGACACTGATGAGTAGAGAAGTTTTGCCGAGGGCGAGAATTTGATAGCGCACGCGTGCAAAAGTTTTTTCGCGCCTTTTGTGAGAACTGAGTTAACGTTTGAAATGAACAAAAAAAAAAAAAGTGAGCAGAAAACTGAGTGAGGGTTAGCTAGAAAACCGTTGCAAAAAGTGTTCAAATACTCATATATTTGGAAGCAATCCGTCAGACTACTAGTTAAAGTATAAATCAGCTACTTGAACCGTAAAACAAGCCAAAAAGGGAACCCTAAGGCTGGTACAAATGCAAGAGACTAGCTGAAACTTCTGTAGTTCTGAGCCGCTGAAACATGTACTATTTTGTCGAAGGCAAAAACATTGTACAGCATTAAGTGTCACTTAACGCTGTACAGTGTTTTTGCCTTCGACAAAATCGACTTCGATCTTTCGGAGCTCAAATCGGAATAAAGTGGAACTTCTTCTTCTTCACACTGTCGCCTAGAAATTTCAAAGATCCTGGCACTCTTGGAACGAGCAAGCTCACTACAAACACGGTAATTTGCTAGTTAAATATTTTTTTATGATGTGATAAACTGTATTTGTGCTGAATTTACTGATGGTAATACTAGTATAGTGGAGTAAAATTTGGTCTGAAATCATAGTACGAGAGTTTAGCGGTCGTGTGACATATATTTTTGTAAACAAACTTCCCGCGAAGTCTTCAATATATTTGTCTTCCGGTTCGTTTATCGGAAGCTGCCAAAAACTACTTCATCGGGGTGGTGTGTCAAGTTGCAAAACAGCCCATACGAGGGAGATTAGGGGAAATATGTCAGCTGTCCATTTCTTCGCTGGGGACTCTGGGGACGGGAGATCATTCGACAGTTTGATTAAAAAAAATTGAATGTGATGACCGTTATAAATCCTTATGATGGCTCATATCTGTCCCGATCATAGGGAGAAAAAAAAATCGCCGAAAATCTGGACCAGTTGGACGGTTTCTAGGAAGCTTTTACGAGTGTGTAACACTCGATATCGCCGTGAATTACCACCAAAAACGTAGCTCATTTACTGTTCTTCAATATTTTGAATGTTAGGAACCTGGAAGTTTTCGTTTTTCGGCAAAATTCTCGCGCGTCTCGCTTGTCGGCGATGAATTTAGTTGCCTGCCTTGTGTATTTTTATGTAGTTGGCGAAATGAGCCACAGGAAGCCCGAGCTATATGTAAACAAACCTGAGCCACAGGAAACCCGAGCTGTATTATGAGCGCGCGCTAAATCAACACATTCACAGCAGAATCAAGTGAAAAGCTACCCTGGTTACAGAGGTTTTCTAGAGAGAACAGCAGCGGCGAAAGAGGCGCGAAGCGGCGATCAGCGAGCCGCGAAGCAGCGAGAAGAGAAATAATGGATTATTAAAACATCAGTGACAAATACACAAAATGGGAGGATGGTTAGCCTGTGGTACGAGTAACACGTCTTACCAAGTTCTGTATCGTCCTGTAGTATGTTTGTAAGATACATCGATATGGGAATAAGGGTTTCGTTCTTCACTTCGTTCTCCTCTGTAACACCTGCACTGTGGGACAGACATCGCCTCAGATACAAGATGACCTGCGGATGGACAATATTACAGCACCTTACATACTAACGCAACCCACACCGCGACAAAATGTTATGCTCCGCTGGGCGAAAGAATGAAGGCTCTGGTTTCAAATACAAGTTTCCACATATGTACTTAAAATCAAAAACGGGTGATTGCTTTTTGACTTCTTTCAGTTTGGGCGGGAAATGGCAGGACGCGCGCGTTCTGAGCGCATCAACTGCGCATGTGCGTGACGTTTTGCCGCGTTTTTACTCAGAGGTTTGCCGCCGTCACACGTACGTTTGTGCTCTACCTTCACTCTCAATTAATAAAATAGATGAAACAATAGAAACTAAGGTAGGCCTGTAATAATGTTTACGTTAAGTAGTATAGTCGGCGTCAGATAAATACCACTTTTTCTTGCACAACAAAACTCAAACTAGCGACCACTAAAATCGAAAATATTCTTGCACAAGAGGCGTCATAAAGTGAATTCAGAAATCCACTTCATGACGCCCCTTGTGCAAGAATATTTTCGATTTTAGTGGTCACTAGTTTGAGTTTTGTTGCACAAGAAAAAGTTGTATTTATCTGACGCCGACTATACTACTAGGGGTAACTAAGGGTCATTCAAAGTATCACTAGACATTCTTGTACATAAAATCCAACTCGATAATCCTATTAGAGATATGATTACATATAGTTATATCGACATCGATTGCTTGTACATAAAATCCAACTTGATAATCCTATTAGAGATATAATTACATATAGTTATATCGCTGCAACATCCTTACACATAAAATCCAAAACTCGAGTATCTGTTAAAGCTATCCTAACACATAGTTATACCGAAGAGAGATATATCGCCCCTCAACAACCTTACACCTAGAAATCTGAATTTGGAGTGTCTGTTAAAGCTATCCTAACACATAGTTATATCGAAGGGAGAATGGTGAGACCACGTAGTGAACCACTTCCACGGAGTCTAGCTCGAGAGGCAGGTACTATTCTAGAGGAGAGAGATGGAATGCTCGAGGGGATGGAGATAGGTCGCCGTACTATTCGATGGCGCTTCTTCCAAGGTGTGGCAGGAGATTTGACCCCTAGGATCATGGAAAAGTTAGTTGCAAATGTAACCACCAGCTTTTACCTGCGCTACAGCTACACCTATCGCATTCGGAATGTCAACGACGGACGCGTGATTCTATTCTCCAAGACTGTCCCAGGCTCTCCATGGGTGAACATCCTAGAAGATGCAGAAGAGTGGATCAATAGCAAGGAGACAGCTCGATTGAATCCCGACAACATCACTCGACCAAATACCCAATGGGCCTTCATTCGTTGGATCTACGTAGATGTAAAAGTTGTGATCGATCGTCAGCTTTTGTTGGGAACAGGTCCACTGCCCCAATGGCTTCGCTATAAGAGAGGAATGATTGCCCTTGATCGATATGGCGACAACTTATGTCTTTGGCGCTGCCTTGCCATGCATGAAGGAGCAAGAGTAGATAGGTGTTGCGTCAAAGCTCGAAAACTTGCCCAGGACTTCTATCGCCTGACAGCGCCCACACAAGACGTTCCCAGAACTTCCTTAGACCAGCTGGAGGAAGTCGAGTTACACTTTGGAATCGGTATTCGGGTGTATGAACCCACGGAGGACGGCGCTTGGCATCTGACGCGACATGCAGCTCACTACAAGCATACGATGACGATTGGGATACACGAAGGACATGCCTTCTACATCAAGAACATCAACAAGCTAGGGCACATCTACGTATGTAACGATTGTAAGCAACGGTTCACGAAAGCCTCAGACCTTCACCGCCATGCAGATCGTTGCAGGCGTGGCAAAACGAAGATTGTTTGCCCTGGAAAAGTAATTACAGTACCCCAGTCGGCATACGAAAAAGCCTTCTGGCCAGAGAGCACAGCCAGCAAAGTCGCTCTATGCTGGTTGGAACGCGAAACCGAAAGGATTGGACAACACATTCATCATGCAGCTTGTGGGCATGGTGGAGAGCATTGGATCGAAGGAGCACCGGTCGACGGCTACGAACCTCTTTCGAAAACCATCTTCCAATTTCATGGATGCTATTTCCATGGCTGCCCGAAATGCTTCCCTAGGGAAAGTAGGCTCTATCTCAAGACCTGCGAAAGAACGGCAAAGCTACAAGGAGCTGGTTATACAGTAGTGGAAGCTTGGGGCTGCTCCACAAAGAAGAAAAACAAACCACCCCCCACACCAACACAAACTGTCTACCCACACTTCATAGTTTACGATTTCGAAGCCTATCTCGACACGACAAAAGGAAGACAACCAACAGACCACCTGACCATCGAAAACGTCCATGTCCCAATAGCAGTATCAATTGCCGACACGTACAATCGAAAGTCAACCCACATCTGTCGACGCAATCCAAAAGAACTCATCGAAGCCTTCGTCGAAGAACTCCAGCAAAGAGCGAAAGTGATCCAAGAAGTCATTGCAGAACAGTTCTGCCCCAAGACACCTGAATTCTCTTTTGACACCCTACCAAAGAAACAACAAGCGAAGATCGACGAATGGATCCGCCAAGTTCCAGTAGTGGGATTCAACTCTGGCAGGTACGATCTCAATCTGATCAGGGAGCACTTCGTAGGAATCATTGCTGACACCTGTTCAAAGATCTTGGTAGCAAAGAAAGCCAATTCCACTATGTTCCTATTGACCCCAGATTTCCGTTTCCTAGATGTGATCAACTACCTTGGACCTGGAACTTCTTATGAACGTTGGGTCGCTGCCTATGGCTGTGAGTTGCAAAAGAGTTTCTTCCCATATGAGTGGTTCGATTCTCCAGACAAGTTGGATCACATTGGATTACCAGACTATCCAGAGTGGGGTTCAAAGTTGAAAAGAGAACATCTACTATCTATGTCAGAGTTCGAAGACTGTGAGTGCACCTTTCTCGACAAAGGAATGGAAACCTTTGCAGACTGGCTACGATACTACAACGACCTAGATGTAGTTCCATTCCTAGAGGCACTCGAAAAGATGCGAGATTTCTATCACGAGAAAGGAGTAGACATGCTGAAAGACGCAGTGTCCATTCCAGGAGTCTCACTACAGTTCCTACTTCGAGGTAGTGTAGAAAGGGGAGCTGAGATGTACGCTCCAAGTAAGGAAGCCTACCGCATGCTGAAAGACGCTGTCGTGGGAGGTCCAAGCATAGTGTTCACCAGACTCCACGAAGCAGGAGTGACTAAGATTCGTAGTCATCAGGGAGGAACTAAGACTTGTCGTAAGATTCTTGGATACGATGCCAACGCCCTATATCTTTCTACCATGGAATTCGAAATGCCTTGTGGAAAAGAAAAGGTTGTGCACTATGACGATCCAGGTCCAGCCACTGAAGGATTCGTTGAATGTCTACTTGGTGGAACGTGGTTTGGATATGCAGAAGTAGACATCGAGATACCAAAGAAATTGTGGAAGGAATTTGAGGAGATGCCACCCTTCTTCTACAACAAGAAAATCCCCAAAGAAGCAATCCCTCCAGAAATGTTGGCCTACCTCACAAAGACAGGTAGAAAGCTCAGCGAGGAAAAGAAGTTAGTTGGAAGTCTCTCTGGAAAGAAGTTGCTACTCTATGCTCCTCTTCTACTTTGGTATGTAGATCACGGCGCAGTGATCACTGCTGTCTACCGCACGATAGATTACGAACCCAAAGAAATCTTCGGATGGTTCGTGGACCAAGTCACTGAGGCGCGACGCCTGGGAGATGAAGACAAAGGTGAGGCTTTGCTGGCAGATGTGTTCAAGCTACTAGGAAACAGCGCCTATGGAAAGTTGCTCGAAGACTTGGGACGCCAAACAAAGGTCACCTATACAAAAGATGAGAAGGTTGTGGACAAGGCATTGCGAAGTGTTTGGTTCGAAGACCTGGAAGAGATTGGTGATGCATATGAACTAGAGAGTAGGAAAGACCAGATCCGAATCAAACGGCCTTTCCAAGTAGGTATCGCTGTGTACCAGCTCGCAAAGATGCGTATGCTTGAGTTCTACTATGACTTCATCGACAAGTACATTGATCGCAATGATTTCGAATATATACAGATGGACACAGACAGTGCCTACATTGCCATCTCAGGAAATAGCCTCGATGAGGTTGTAAGACCGGAACTGCGAGAAGATTTCGAAGCCGAAAGGAATGAATGGCTAGCTTGGGACGAATGGAGCAGTCGTACACCAGGACTCTTCAAACTCGAATTCGAAGGACATCGCGCCATTGCCCTATGCTCGAAAGCCTACTACGTCGATACAGGTGGCAGCAAGAAGTATTCCGCTAAAGGTATGTCTAGACGGCACAACGACATTTCGTGGGATCGATTCAAAGAAACCCTCCAGGGTAGTATCGACGTAGCGAATAACCGAGGCTTCCGCCTATTGCCAGAAGGTGTGGTAACCTACGACCAATGGAAGCTTGGGTTATCGGCTTACTACGACAAAAGACGAGTTCTTCCCGATGGAATCCACACCGAGCCAATAGAGTACGCTGTCTAGCGTCTAGGTACAAACAGAATTCCTTTTGGTGGTAGTTCTGTATCCCTAGGAACAACTTGTAGCTCTTCACGAACAAATCCACGTTTGGGTGCATCCTTCTCCTTCGCAAGGTAGTACAGCACAGGCTGTCCAGAAGATACTACACTTCGCGAAATGGTGTATATCTGCAAACTCCACACAGGATCAGTAGCTCTACGTTTTTCACCTCCTTCCAATTCTCCTGGTGCATAAAGATATCGAACTAGAACGTCGAATGGTAGACGCTCTTCTCTCAATCCAACGGTGCGCGAATACGTAGGAGTCTTCAGATCTACTTGTTGCGCCACTACAGAATTCGAAGGCTCTTTACCAGTCAACCGAGTCACCTCACTGTTCATGGCTTTGATAACCATTGGTAAACGAATTACCCATTCTCTACTACGCTCATCTGATCCTTCCGAAGTAAGCACCATCTCTTGTGCATATTGATAGCCAAATAATCTCTCAGCTAGAGTCCTATTTGCTCTTTCAACAAAACTTTGCGCTCTATGATTACCAGCCTCACCTCGTTGAACTTTCGTACCATGTAGTTCTAGCGTTTCAGACATACGTCCCATGAATTCTCTACCAGGATCTACTTGCAACGTCTTTGGCCATTCGAGTGGACTACGTTTATAGATTCGTTCGAATGCCGCAGAAACTTCACCACTATCTTTAGATGCCAAAGGTTCGGCTTCTTTGTATCGAGAAGCTACATCGATTACCACTAATGCATACTTATATAGTTTCCTTCCACGTCCAGGACGATCGTGTGGTAGAAATATCAAATCAGCTTGGTGGACTTCATTTGGTTTCGATACAGTCCAATGTGGTCGTGGAATGTGTTTTGGTGGTGGTAGATATATTTGCCACATAGATTGCTTTTCCAACCAACTCCTAGCTACGTCTTCTGATTCTTTCGCTGCTACGGATAGCTTGCCAATTGCAGTGTGACCTTTCCAATAGCCCATAGGCCCATAGAAGATATTCGCAAGTTTAGAATCCATCATACATCTATACATTCTAACCTTCAACAGATGAAAAAAAAAAAGGAAGAATGAAGAAAGTCGTTGCGTGACCCTCTTCATTCTTCCTTTTTTCCGTTTTTTTTTTTACTAGTAGCTTAGGGTAACTTACTAGTAGCTTAGGGTAACTTACTAGTAGCTTAGGGTAACTTACTAGTAGCTTAGGGTAACTTACTAGTAGCTTAGGGTAACTTACTAGTAGCTTAGGGTAACTTACTAGTAGCTTAGGGTAACTTACTAGTAGCTTAGGGTAACTTACTAGTAGCTTAGGGTAACTTACTAGTAGTATCTATATCCATTTACTAATAGCGTATCCAACGCCTAGCATTCCACCACCAACGTAGAGCAGCTCACCAGTCTTCTGATTGTTTGAGGGTTGGTAGTAGTCAGATAAGTGGGGTTCTTTCATCTCTTTGAGCCGTTTTAGCGCCTTACGTAACCTATCGGATCGTACTAAGGCTTCGTTGGTATCTCTTTGATCGTTGTGTGCTTTGCGTTCAAGACCTTCCTGCTCTTGTGCATAGTCATATAAGCTTTGACGTTTGATTCTATACGCTTTCATTTCACGTTCTAGTTTTTCGGTGGCCCTATCGTGTCTCTCTCGTTCCTTATCTACAGCATCGTCCTTTCCAAACATTCTAGCTAGTATGCCACCACCAGTAAATGCCGTCGCATTCAAAACAGCGCCGAAGATCGACATACCAATTGCTGCTAGTGCCATTATTGTTTGGTCTTTTCTTTTTCTTTCTCAAGTTGTTTCTCAAGATATTCCTTTGCGTATAAGCTACCAACTATCACGGCAGTCCACTTTGCGTAATTCACTATGGAAGAAGAAGGATCGCTAAGCATAGATTCCTTGGTAGTCTTTTTTACGATCCACCCAATACCAGCAGCGAGTCCAACGATTTTGACTGCATCGGTTGCCGTCTTCGTCAATTCCTTCTCCATCTAGATATATACTACTATGGTCTCGAGTCTTTAAGTGTTACTCCATGTCTAGTGCCGTTGGCTTTGCCGGAGCTGCAGGTTGTATCGTGCTAACGGTGGCAACACGCTTATTACCATCTACATACTTCTTGTACGCAAAGTACGTGCCAAACAATGTAGCGCCAGTACCGATGACTGCGAGGATAGTCAGGGTTTCGATCCGACCTTTCTCTACGTCGACTTCTTTGCATGATTCGCTTTCGCGCGTCAACTCTCTCTTCTGAGATTCTCTAGCGAGCTTGTTGCTTAATGCTAGTGCCTTTCCGGCTGCGACGCGCTTTGGGTTTTTTACCTTAGTTGGTACAGTCGTTGGAGGATTCGCAGTTATCTGATCCGTCTGTCCTTCCATCTTGATTCGATATAGTGGGTATATGTGGAGGTTCAACAGTTGTTCCAGGAATGACTACGTGACCAGATATGTGGAATAGGACGCTAGCTAGAGCTACAAGGCGACCTGCTTTGAGCGATAGTAGGCCAGTCGCAGCACTGATTTCGTTGCGGACTAGAGGGTCTTCTTGTAGGTCCTTGATTAGGGCTTCTTGAGAATCTATTGGTACTAGGTAGGCAACTAGGCGGGTAGCTAGACGCGTCACGCCGTCGACTAAGCCTTTCGTTACTTGCTGAGCTAGGACGGCCTGATACCTCCTATACAACTTGTCTATTTCTTTCTCAGGAAGTCTAGAGATGTCTCCTAGAGAAAAGTTCTTACCTAAGTATTCTTTCGTTACGCCTGTTGCGGCTAAGATCGAAAGTGATTCGCGATTGTCCGACGTAACGTCTAGGTTGGTTGGTGGTGGGCCTGTTACATCCTCACCGAATATCTCGAGTACTTCTTTATCCATGATAATATGTTGTAGGTGCTGGGAGCTCTAACACTACCTCGAAAGGATGGCGGAGACAGAAGCACATGCGAGCGAACTTATGGGATCCAAGTATCATTCGTAACTCTTTACATTCTTGCGAGCCTCCATAATCCTCAAATATCCTTTTACCATCTACGGCCGATGCTGTATGGAATGCTACTACGATAGCTACGTTCTCACGGAAGGGTTTACATATGCTCGTTAGTTGTTGGGACAGCACCCAAACGGAAATCCCTATATGTCGTGCAGAAAAGGCTAAGTCCACTAGCTTGTCAGTTCGTTTCTTGACGTCCTTCGATGCGGCGCAATCATCGAGAATCAATAGAGTATTGGTACCTGACCAAAATGTTGTGCAAATACTCAAAGTAGCATCGATGGCATCCTGCGGTGGTGACATGACGAAGAAACGAGGATCTCGATTTGCAAATCCACGATAAGTTTTGTTGTGGGCATACGTAGGACAAATCAGTACTATGTAATCGAACTTACCACGAAACGATCCACGAAGTTGTTCTATGAGAAACGCAGTCTTCCCACAATTCGTCGGACCGACTATGAGTGCGTTGAAAGGTATGTGCTCTACGAGAGAATCCATCAGTATAATATACTCTGCAGAGATCTGTTCAATATCGTGACCTGAGCATCCGCAAGGACATAGATGTGCATTTTCACATTTCCACTTCCCTTTGCAGTTCTATGTATGCGAATGTCGATGTCCTTTCCACTGCCGGTTTGTGCCAAGCCATCACCATGAACGGTGGAATCTTTTGCTGTGCGACAATCGATTAGAATAGAGAATCTATTTTCAAAGAACTTCTTTGGAGTCATAGAAGTATTGGGTGTACCAAACCAGCTTCTTGCAGCCTCCCAGAAATCTAGAGGAAGCATGCCGCTTGGAAAGAGTCTGTTGGGAATCCCATTGACATCTACTTCTACCTTCAAGATATCTGGATTCGAGAATGCTTCACTATCTCGCGTGCCAATGGTAGGTGGATCTATGAATAGTAGAAGCAGTCCAGCAAAGGATCGTCGTGGAACATTAACGTTTTGAGATATCAAAGTATCAGAGGTTTTAGCGATATCTACTGTTTTGAAGTGAACAGCGTAGTTGTATAGGAATGCAGTACCTATTTCGTATTTGTGAAGTGCACTACTAGCCAGCGTTTCGTTCCTGATTGCTTCGTATTCTAGTTGGATGTTAGTAAGTTGGTACGTACCTATCTTCGTAGTATCCGATCCAATTACTACCTCGTTGGCAGACGCTAGAGTCAACTCGAACGTAATGGTACTTTCTAAGGCGTGTGGATATAGAACTCCATGTTGTGTCAGAATGTCAACATCTAAGGGAATCCTATACTTAGAACCACATGCAGTTAGGAGCGCATTGTCTGCAGCAGATGAAGTACTTGCGTCACCAGCTTTCGATCGTAGCTTATTCAAGTTCTCTGATTGAATGCCTTGTTGTATTCTAGACTCTCTCTCCTGCGTAGATAGGTATACGTCGGAGTATGTTTGTAGAAGGTCTGGCCTGACAATGTCTTCTACTGTTTCAGCTCCCATCCTACAGATTCTACGCATAACCAAGCAGCGTCCAACGTTCGAAACGACTCTGTTATTCGCATGTCCACCAGATAGTACGATGTCGCCCAATAGCGCTAAGCTACCAGGTACTAGTACTACATCTTCTGCTAGCTTTGGGACTTCTACATATAGAGTCTCACCTGGATTGGCAGACGATCGAGTGAAAGTCTTCCTATACAAGTCTCGCGGAGCCTTGAGTGCATGAGGCTCTCTTCGTACTTGTGTGGGATCCAACGTTAACGAGATCATGTTGAATATAACTATATATATAATTATGTTTAACATGGCCTCTGAGGGTAGGTATGATGAAAGAACTGATGAAGGTGGAGACTACGATAAAGATGATACTAGCAATGTGGATGAGGAGTGGGATGCAATATTTCCAGAAGAGTCAGGAGAAATGATCCCAATGAAAACCAGACGCGACTACGGCAAAGAAGGTGCTAGACCAAAGAATCAGGAAACCTCATTTACAGATGAAGATTTCGATGGAATTATGGACGAACTCGAAAGTTCGGAAGTCGACTATAAAGGATTCATCTTCAAAGCAGGTCTATCGGAAAATGCTAAAAAGATGCTGGTAGATGCTGTCCGTGAACACTATGAGGATGCTGGGTTTCGTGGAAAACTCGAGATAACAACCTTATGGGATGCTAACAAGGAAAGAGGTAGAATCTATGTTCACTCGTTAGGAAGCAAGGAGAGACCTGTCCCTTTGACAACCGTGAATGGTGACATATATAAGAAGATTGGGAAGGATCTCAAATACGTTCTAGGCCCTACGGATGCAGAAAGAGCAGAACAAGTCAGCCAAGCTCAAGAAAAGGCCGCCGAACATCTCAAAGTAGAAGATAGCATACTTCAAGACCTAACGTCAACTGAGGATCAGAAGGAAGCGGCTAAAGAAGAGAAAGTACACATCCATAACGAAATAGAATTACTCGAACGTCAAGAAGAAGCCATACTAGAACGTATGTCGCTACGTGAAAGGATCAAATACATTTTCAGAAAGCATGGAATGACCGTTCTTGCAGTGGTAACTTCTATTGGCGCTATCGTTAGTACGATAGTTTCCCTGTTGTCGAGATCCTTACCGAAACCAATAAAGACTGGTATTGATAAAGCAGCAGATGCAGTAAAGAAGGGATTGCAAACGACTGGGGGGTTGTTGAAAGAAATGGGAAAGAAACTTGGACAGATCCTACCTGGAATGATTGGATCGATTGCGAGTTTCATATTTACTATGGCTGGTAAAGCTCTGGGAGTACTAGCACAGAACGTTTGGTTATTCATCGTAGCAATAGTGGTGATCACGATAGAGCAATACAAACGACGTTAACGAAACAACATCCATGCGATTCCAGCTGCGGCAATGGATGTCACTGCGAGATTGATCTCATGTTGTGAGACAGCCTTTGCCTTTGCCTTTGCCTTTGCCTTTGCCTTTGCCTTTGCCTTTGCCTTTGGTACAGGAACTTGTTTCTCGAGAGGCTGCACCGATTTCTTATCTGATGGTCCTTCCATAGTAAGAGGTGGGTGTCCTTTGCCTTCTGCATTGATGTCGTTAGTGCCTAGCACCATATCTTTCGTAGCTTTCGGGATTGGATTCCTATAGCCATCTTTCTTACCAAGATAGTACACTAGATCGCTTGGCAATAATCGCACGCCTACAGCTATTGCTAGATCGAGCCTCTTATGCGTTGACGTTATAGCGGTAAGATAGTTTTTGTAGCTCACCACTAAGTCGTTTTCGAGAATAGCATCTTCGACTAAGCTCTTAAACTTTTCTTTGACGTTATGGCTATCTATGATGGATCCGTTCAAGTCGGCTTGAGCACCAAGCATGCAATGACCAAAAGCCTCGACAGATCTATTCAACCTACCCAATCCAACATCTGTCAAACCCTTTCCGATTGGTGGCGTAAACCAATTGTATTGCTTTCCTTCATGTTCATCGTTCCTAATGAAGGCCACAAGATCCCCCTGATCCTCCTTACCTCCTTGGTCTGCAAATAAATTATATTTCTGAGGCCATGTGGTTGCACCTTTGTCATAGCTTCGGACTCCATGGACGTTTACGTATCCTGTCGGACCCGGGTACAAAAGGAATATATCTCCTAGTCCATTATTCCTACCTCCGTGCCATCGGAAATCTGGTGGGAAATCTGGTGTTCGAGATATGCCAAATTCGATGCACAATTTCTCAAGAGCTGATTTGTTATAGGGGTTATCCATTTGCTTGAAATTAGAGTTACCAGGTAAAGGAACTCCATGAGTACCACCAAGTTCACGTAGAATTCTTCGTATCGTGAAATAAACATGGAATCGTAGGAACCCCTGAATGACTGGTGGATGCGTTTTGAAAATAGGATCAAGCAATGACACTCCACATCCAGAAGTCGCACACCACGTTGCAAAATTCAATTGTTGAGGCCAGTATTTGAAATCCGGACCATGTAACCAATGGTAGGACTCATTTGCTGTCATATGCTTTACGACGGTCTCCTTGAATATATTTGGAACGCCTGCTTTGAACCTATCCTTTGGGGTGGCATATATCCATAGATTAGTGAGATCGATATCTTGTGCCGGTCCAGTAGAAGGAACTGCTGTAATAGGATATTTCGCACTCCTATCTAGGGTCAACGTAGATGGGAAACCTTTATGCACATCCCACAACGCATTATCGATGCGTCTTTGAGTGACTGCAGGTAGCTTGGAGACATCATCGCCGTAAACGACATAGCTAGAATCTCCATCTCGAAACCAAATACTCGTCGAATATTTGCCTGGACCATTCACTTCCGTAGAGACATAGAACTTGTGAAGATCTGCCTGTGGATATTTCTTCTTGAACTTCGCTAATAGATTTGCATTCAATGTTGTGACCTTTTCATTTTCATCGGCAAGGAGTGCTGTCTGCTCAGATTTCGAAAGCCTTGGTCCACCCTTGGCAATCGCTACCTTGTCCTTGGCAGATAGACCATCGTACCAATCGTCTTTGTCTGGTACAACGAGAGGCATCGTGTTGAAGCTATACGTATATATAGTTATACCTTCAACATATAAGATGGTTCTCTTATATATCACCACAACATTGGCTGACCATACTGTCTACTTCGACGATCCAATTCTTATACGGAACATTTCACTAGTCGAGGTCACTATTGAGAATAGTTGGTGGAACCTAGCAGAGAATGCTACGTTCAAGTGGGATGTCGAAGGTCTAGGGTTTCCGTACCGAATTTCTAAGGGAAACCATACTATGGCAAGCCTTCTACACTTCTTTACGCCTGCAGTTAGTGCTAACATTATGAGAATCGTGAAACCCCCTCATAGGAGGGCTTGGAACCTAGAAGTTAAGCAATCGATCCTACTTAGTGGAAACCTCTGTAAACTGATGGGTATTAATCAAGATGGAAGTGCTAAGCAACTAAAAGTAGGTTCGCATGAAGTGTCCATCCAAGATGGAATCGATATAGTGTACATCTGCTGCGACGTGGTGGATTCCAGATTCTCGATTCAAGATGGAAAGCAATCTAAAGTCCTAAGTAGAATACATATCCGAGGTGATAGATTTGTGAAAACGACGTATGCCTCACTACAACCTCTAGATGTCAAAGCTCTAGGTACGATACAAAACAGTCTTCGTCTGACAATTCTCGATGAGAAAGGCAATCTGATAGACTTTCATGGTCGACCCATACTGTACGTGTTGAAGCTTGAATAAGTTATATGTATAACATACAATGGAAGGCGATTCAATTCAACCGTTTCCCTCAGCACCAAGTATCTATCCACAGATCACTAGTGACACTGGAAAGAACTTTAGACTGCAAACAATCCGAGACACGCTTTCGGACATAGAAGTTCAAGAAAGGCACTACGAAGGTGTGCGCAAGAAATATGCACGTTCTCAAGGAATAGTTCATGGCATCGCAGTGGCAACTGGAGGTCTATCTGTGATCTTATCTGGATCTGGATTGGGTGCAGCGTTGACTGGGGTTGGAATAGTGATTGGTCTACCACTTGGAGTTATTGGTGGACTATGTGGATTAATTTCAGCATCTACAACCCTTGGAGCTAAGAAGTTAGGAATGAAGGTTTCTAAGCATGAAAAGACAACTATGTTAGCAAAAGCGAAAATCAATACGATTCGTGATCTAGTATCGAAGGCACTACGTGATGAAAACATATCCGACTCCGAATACAGTCTCATCCTGAACGAAGCGAATAAGTATGAGATCATGAGATCTGAAATTCGTCGCAAGGCTTCCATAGGTGAAAAAAGCACGGATCGGGTTCGAGCCGAACTCAAGCAAGAAGTGCAAAAGGAAATGCGAGAAAAACTTGGAATGTAAGAATCAACGTTTCCTATGAAAGGAACGAACATGGTTCTCACTTTCACTTTGCCAAGTCCTACTGCTAGTTAGCCTATGTCTAGTGTAGATTGGTTCGAAGTGGGAATGGTAAGAAGACAACTCCTTGACAAAACGCTTGACCGCATTTCCAAATATGCCACATCGCTTAACGACATCCTTAAAAGACATAGACGATCCGGAGCGACGTAGCACCTCGTAACTTGCTCCAACGACTTTCGTCTTAAGCATTGATTTTGGGCCTATATTGTTTTCCATTGCTGTAGTAACGACCTCGTGGACTATTTGTTGAACGTCCCTAGGTACTCCTACAAGATCTAGTTGTAGGAAAGTCGTTGCAATGTGAGGAACTATGCGCTCAGCATCCAAGTCTACATCAATCTTATTGTCGTCACACAGAGAACGTATGAAGACCTCTCCACTATGGATGCCTTCGTTTCTTAGTTGCATGAAGCGAGCAACCTCACTTTTAGATCGGACGAATCCACATTGTATGCATGCATGGTAGAGTAGAGCAGCTAAAATATTTTTCTTAGCATCGCTACGCTTGAGACAAACTTTCATTACTTGGGTGAATGCGTCGGCTACGATTCCTAACGCGTTCATAGGGAACGATAGATCATAACTTTGTTCGTAAATAGTGTTGTATGCTCGTAGTTCTTGTAGTAGCGTTCGTCGTTTCAGTTCTATGTCATCATCGCTTTGCTTTGGTTTTGCGCGATCTAGATCACTTTGATACTTAAACCCGTCCGGACCTACTATACGCAGTCGAGTAGTAATAATATCGATCTTAGTTTCTTCACATGGTTCGACCTCGGAAACAAGACCACAGGTGGGACATACGAATTCCGTTCCTTGTATTTCAAAGGGGCAGAGACAATCAGGACATGTTTCACTGGCGTTAATATGTTCCACTTGTGGTTTGATATTCAGGCTTCTACAAATTCCAGGACCAAACAATCTGATTAGCTCATCCATGATACAACTATAGATGTCGTACGTTCAATAGAAAAAAAGAAAAAAAAAGAAGAATGAAGAGGGCCCCGCAACGACCTTCTTCATTCTTCCTTTTTTCTTTTTTCGTGGCTATTCCTAAGCGTTCTTCTCGTTCCTCAAGGCAGCCAACACCTCGTTGAGCGCATGGTTGAGAGACTCTCCGAGACCTTCCACTGGTTCCAGCACTCTTGATTCAGCGGGCAATGCTACCTCCGGTTCCACCATGTTTGGCTCCTCCTTTCTTGGACCCTCTAGCGTCTTGCTGGACTTCTTAGCGCGTCTTATATAGACACCGGAAGACTTCACCTTGATGGTAAGACGGTCACATCCTGAGCAAAGCTCGTAATCAGTACGACATCCTTTACCGCACTTCGAGCATGGTACATATGGGGCACAGCCTTTTGAGATTTGATAGTTATGCTGGGAACAGAACTTCGTTGTCTTCGAAATCTTCTTTGGACATTTCGTGTCCTTCCCTCTCATCAACCAATCACAAGTTATTGCGGTGTCTACGTTTGAGTCCTTCTTCGACATGTTTGATCTGTATGGTGTTAATGCGTACTAAGATTACAACGAATGCTAATATCGTGGAATAAAGAATATATACTAATACCATTCGGTGGCAATATACAGTATAGTAATCATTCCTTTAACATATACTTCAAGTTTGGATTTCTTAGGTGCGCGAATATCTAGTGACACTTTGGCTTCCTAAGTGGCAGAATGAGCATCCATGTAGTTGCGTAGTACAACCCTTTCGTCCTCTGTGAGCTGGGAGTACTGCCACTTAACGAACCATTTAGCGGTATCAAGATGACCATTGTTACAGGCGTATTCTATAGCAAGATCAATGCATTCATACTCTAGGGTTATCTGAAAACGTCGCATGAGCCACTTAACGTTATTAAGATGACCATTCCTACTGGCACCTAATATAGCAAAACTGACGGCTTTATCCTCTTTGGTGAACTGGAAGTGCTTAATGAGCCACTTAGCGATACCAAGATGACCATACTCAAGGGCAGCGCGTAGAACGTGATTGGCGTGTCTGTCCATCATATCGAAACGTAAGTGCTTGATGAGCCACTTAACAGCATTAAGATCCCCATATTCGCTGGCGTAGAGAAGAGAAAAGCTATCGTCGATGGAGCTTGCGGAAATACCGAAAGTTCGAGCCAATTCGTCTCGATCGTCGTCACTATGAGTAGACCTCAAACCAAAGCATAGTGCTAGTTTACGGAACACTTGGTCTACATTTTTGTAGCGCGCAAGAGATGCGGCATCGTTTAGGCGTTTCGATGTCCTTGAGATACTTGCGAATGACCAAGGATCTGCATGCTCTACGATCCTAGTCAAGATTTCTAGAGGGAGGCACGATATATAATCCATAGTGGAAGAGATCGATATAACTATATGTAATTATATCTCTAATAGGATTATCAAGTTGGATTTTTATGTACAAGAATGTCTAGTGATACTTTGAATGACCCTTAGTTACCCCTAGTAGTATAGTCGGCGTCAGATAAATACAACTTTTTCTTGTGCAACAAAACTCAAACTAGTGACCACTAAAATCGAAAATATTCTTGCACAAGGGGCGTCATGAAGTGGATTTCTGAATTCACTTTATGACGCCTCTTGTGCAAGAATATTTTCGATTTTAGTGGTCGCTAGTTTGAGTTTTGTTGTGCAAGAAAAAGTGGTATTTATCTGACGCCGACTATACTACTCGTTAAGTAACGTCAAGTAACATGCATGACTAGCTTTTCAGAAAACTCTTTATAATAGCCTGTAATATCAGACGTATAGTCGCACTCTCATAAATTCGGGGAAAAAAAAAAGAGTTAAAACATACACGACTGGATTAGCGCTAATCGGGCTTTCAGGAACCGGGCCCTGGTGTAGCAGGATATTTTTCTAGTGGACTTCAAAAAATTGGTTATTTCTGGTCAGATGTTGCTATGAAGTGCATACAAATACCCTAAAATAGATATAAGTACACAAACAAAATACATAAAACGTGTCCATGTAAGATGTTCACTTGTAAACCATGTTGTGTTTTATGAAGGGTTCCTTATCATGTGCCTGGATGTTCCTTGAGCAATTTGTGTAGAAGTTTTCCAAAGGGCGATTCAATCATTAAAAATTACGCCACTAACCTCAAGGAAGATTCCAGGGTGAAATGCTAACTTCTTGTTCCCAGCGACATAACAAGAGCTGCTGTTTAGCCGTTCCGCTGCCTGTAACGTATAAGATACAGAAAGAAAAAGTTTCTCTCACATATAAGCAAAGTTTTCTGCTGTGCGGGCTCGTCATCAGATCTTAGAGCGACTTTCGATCAAGCGTCGAAAGGTAATTAGGTGATTTCGAATTTGATTGGTTATCCATGAATGCGTTTACTTAGCTCGTGATTGGTTCAAGTAACACCGATCACGAATTACTTCCGTTCGTGATTGGTTCATTGGGTTTTTACAGAAACTCTCAATAACGTGCGACTGTTGATTCAGATGGCAAACTTAATTCGTCGAAGCGATTGTAGCGATCAGAGAATCTGGGTCTAGATTTTAGCGTGAAAATTAAATTTCACTTGAAAATTGAATTTTAGTTCAGTACACGAGAAGAACGGCATTTAAATCAACATCGCTCCAGTGTCGCATAATGCGGCAGCATCTGACGCACCTGATTTATCTGCCGCACCTAATTCAAACTGTTGAACCCAGTTGATTCAGACGCCGCTCTTCTGCTGTACGTAATTAATCTATGTTCAGAATCAATCAATCTGAAACCGGCGTTAGGCCGGTCCGGGAAATTAAATCGCAAAATACGAGTAGATGTTTAGACGAATACGAGTAAAATATCATGAAAACTTGCAGACTGTTGCTAGTAGAATCTTGCTGAACTATTTTTTGTTGCTAATTGTTGTTGCAAGTGGATCAGACCATGTTGCTAGTAAAATCTCATAACAACTCGCAACTGTTAGTAGTAGAATCTTGCTGAACTATTTTTTGTTGCTAATTGTTGTTGCTAGTGGATCAGACCATGTTGCTAGTAAAATCTCATAACAACTCGCAACTGTTAGTAGTAGAATCTTGCTGAACTATTTGTTGTTGCTAGTGGATCAGACCATGTTGCTAGTAAAATCTCATAACAACTCGCAACTGTTAGTAGTAGAATCTTGCTGAACTATTTGTTGTTGCTAGTGGATCAGACCATGTTGCTAGTAAAATCTCATAACAACTCGCAACTGTTAGTAGTAGAATCTTGCTGAACTATTTGTTGTTGCTAGTGGATCAGACCATGTTGCTAGTAAAATCTCATAACAACTCGCAACTGTTAGTAGTAGAATCTTGCTGAACTATTTGTTGTTGCTAGTGGATCAGACCATGTTGCTAGTAAAATCTCATAACAACTCGCAACTGTTAGTAGTAGAATCTTGCTGAACTATTTGTTGTTGCTAGTGGATTAGACCATGTTGCTAGTAAAATCTCATAACAACTCGCAACTGTTAGTAGTAGAATCTTGCTGAACTATTTGTTGTTGCTAGTGGATCAGACCATGTTGCTAGTAAAATCTCATAACAACTCGCAACTGTTAGTAGTAGAATCTTGCTGAACTATTTGTTGTTGCAAGTGGATCAGACCATGTTGCTAGTAAAATCTCATAACAACTCGCAACTGTTGCTAGTAGAATCTTGCTGAACTATTTGTTGTTGCTAGTGGATCAGACCATGTTGCTAGTAAAATCTCATAACAACTCGCAACTGTTAGTAGTAGAATCTTGCTGAACTATTTGTTGTTGCAAGTGGATCAGACCATGTTTCTAGTAAACATTATCAGGGCTCGAAATTAAGAAAAAAAAGGAGGCGTAATTTTATGCCCAGCTTAAAAATTTTAGCCGTAATTCTCCAAAATTTTACGCCTAAGTGGAAAACGTTAGGCGTAAAACGAAAAAATCTAGGCGTATTTACGCCCGTATCGGGCGCAATTTCGAGCCCTGATTATTGATAACTAACAACAGTTGCTTGTGGTATTTTCCTCTAATTTCAAGCCCTGGGCTCGGTTGTTCGTTGCGAGGGTATGCGAAATCCCGGGGTTAAATCACTAACCCGATGTTAAAATGTTAATATTACAATATTATTACAGGTTTAGCGCTATGCTAGGTTCAAAGTTGCCCTTGATTCGAAAAACCGGCCCCTGCTGATTAGCTTAACACACAAGCGTGCTACATACATTTTAAGAATAGGAAAAAATATATCACCACATATTTCTCGCGCTCTGATTGATTCTTAGCCACGATCAATAAAAGCACAGACAATGATGCTGACGTGAGGGGTGTGCGCAACCGTTGAACTGACCTGTGTGAACGTCCCTCGAACTCAAAGCCCTGCCCGCTTAGTTCTGGTTAAAGTAAGTTTGCTGTAAAAAGCAAGTTGTATCCATGTTTGTATTGTCTGTAGTATTATAGACATGTATAGATTATGCCAAAATGTCCACACTTTGGCAGTGGAATTGCAAGCGCAGTGAGTTTATAGTTCACTGCAAGTTTTGGACATTTTATGAATCTATGATCACTACGGGTACAGACAATGGAAAAATGTATGCGACTTGTTAAGTAACATCTTGAGTACCTTTCCAACAACAAACATCACCATTTCGGGGAATGGTGGAAGCAGTGTTTTAGTGGAAGACTCCTTAGTCGACACGAAGGGAGAGCGGTCTTGAACGAGGCGAAGACCACGCTTAGCTTCCTCTCGTACATCATCCTTACTGGAAAAGAAAATAGAAAACGATTGAGGGAAAGGATGGGTTATATTTCTCGATATTAACCATTTTTAGGTCTGCGAAAGACAAGTGCCTGTCAAATAATTTGACACTTACTGCTGGTTAGGGGGTGCCCCAATTGTCAATCTTGCATGGAAGACGAAACACACGTTTTAATTGAATGTAATCTTTACGTGGAAAATCGAAAATGTCTCTTCAACAAAATAGGAAAAGATAGAGTTAGGGTTTACAGACCTAATAGTCTCAACAAAACGTAAAGCCCTCATAGCTAAATTTATTTTCGAAAACTTTGAAATAGAAAAGCTATCTAATCTATTGGAGTCCAAACTGATGTAACACGTACCTCGTCACAAGCTTTTCCAATTAAAACAGTCTTGTCTTGTTTAAGAAAACTATAATGAAGGGCCAGACCTCAACGTAGCACTTCAGCTTCTCAACCTTAAACACCCGCTAAGTGTTCTACTAAGAACATTGCTGTGAATACGCCCATAACCACCCTACGAGCATAGAATTCTTCCCACTATAAGAGAAAAGAGAGCTCTGCCGAAATCGTGTCATGTTTATATTGAGAATACGTGAGCGTTGCTCAGTTGGATACAATTACAAGCCCAGGTTGAATCAAGTAGCCTCGAGATGGTGCTGATCAATGCGAGCACTGTACAAAATGGTTTGACCATGGTAAACCAGACCGACTAACCCAGATGTTGGTGCTGCGACTTAGCAATGCTCTAGCATACTCAATAAAATTATAAACTTGACAGGATTTCACCAGTCTTTGTTTCTCTTTTCTCTTTAAGCGGGAAGACTCTGCTCGCAGGATGGCTCAGAACTCGCAGCAGCACCTGGTATTTTATCACTTTAATTTTTTTCATGTAGCGCAAACACTGCGTACTTACACATCAGCTACGGCCAACATGCAGACGAAACGGGATGGGATATGTGTAGAGGGGAACACAATGTTAGCAAACTGCACTGCCACAAGACGTGCTTGAGGCGTTTCCTGCACAACAAATTGGATATGACTTCAATAAAAGTTGGGCAAACAAAAGGAGTGCATGTCAATCGTGCGATGGTCAAGAGTTTGGCTTGCATCCAGATCATAATGTACATATTGCTTAGCCTGCAGTACAGCCATTCTATTTTGGGAGCCGCGATACATTACTTGAATGAGGGAAGAGTGGCAATGAGGACAAAAAGGAAGGAGGGGGAGGGAAGATAATAGAACACAGGTCTGTACTACATGATACTAATATTGCTAAAGAGCGCCTTCTTTATTTAATATGATGGTATCATGTCATGTAGTTTCGTAATATGTAAAGACCTTCACATCGTCTCACTCAATGCCACTTTACAGAAGAGCTTTAAGTTGTAAACCCTACATAGAGCTGTGCTTCTTGTAACTAGGGGGAATTATATTTGTGTCCTCAACGAAAACCAAGCTCACATGTACCTCTTCATTTGCAACAATATATTGTAATGAAAGGAATGACTTCAGTAGAACACTCACGGCATGCAATAGGGCACCTGTTAATACAGCTGTTTCAAAAACGTTCTCGATAAAAAGCTTTAATGCTACATGACAAGACCGAATGGGAGTGTATTGAGTATCGATGAACTTGCTTCGACCTCCATATGGATGGTAGAGCCACTAAGAATCAACATTAAAGAACTGTGGCTTGTATTGTAAGATCAGGGCGTGGCTGTTTTAGATATCTAGTGATCGCTACCCATGATCCCTTTCGGTCTTGTCGCGTAGCCTTAGGCTTTTTATTGGGCAACGTTTTTGAAATGGTTGTATCCTGTAGGTACTATACCTTTTCAACGTTGCTCAAGATGAGGGCCTCGATCAGGGCCTTTGTGGGTCCTTGGGTCTCTTTATAAGCTGGGGCCATAATAGAGAGGGCCTCTTGTACAGCTAAACGGGCATCTTCACTTTCCTGTCAAAAGGTTGTGACCAACAAAGAAATCAATAAAGATAAAGCAACTTTATTTGACGTCGGTAACTCGTGACAGTCTGGTGAGACTGATAAACTTGAGGCAGACGTGGGACCTACGATTTTACGTCCTTGTCCAAGAAGACGTGAAGGTCTATTAAAGTAAATGAAAACACTATTCATAGAGGGTAACATGTTTACTGCTAACATGTAGCTCAGTAATCTTCCACATGGCCCTCAGTTGACTTAGTCCTATGGTTTAACGTCCTCATCTGAGAATACACGAAGGTCCAACCATTTCCTTTTCGATTATAATAAAGGCAGCACCTTCTACTCAGTTATTTTAAGACCCTGAGTGTTGGTCTGGCCGGGGTTTGAACCTCCCGCACGACAGACCGACGCTTAACCACTGAGCTAACCGGGACGCGAGTATTAACCATTTAGTGCAAGAATGAGATTAGGACAAACCATGTATGACACAAAAATATAGTTTAACAAAGGCCGAATGTTTGTCAGGGCGGGATTTTGAAGCTTAGGATTAGTGAGTCATCATGCTAATAGGAATACTACATCGCAGTCTAGTACGTACCTGACCTAATGCGTCAAAGAGCCGTTGAACAAGTGCGATGTCACTGGCAAATAGTGAGGGTAGCCGTCTATGAAGTGAAAATGGCTTATTAGACAGTGTAGGATAACAGCTCGAAAAACTGATGTTTAAAGTTGTGTGGCAAATACTCCTGTCCACCGTGTAAAATATAAGAAATTGATGATCTAGCTTTCTCTGTGTACTGACCGATTCTAACTCGCTTTTCGACTGCTCGATTTTAAGGTTACCGGATACCTTCAAGGCATGTTTTTTGTTAAAAAAAATTATTGATTATTTGGAAAGTTTATGGATAGTTTTACAATTTAGAAAAAAAAACATTATTTCAAAAGATATAAAAGCTTGCGAGATATTTAGGAAAAACGTATTTAGAAGGAAACTAAATAAATCACTGAGGCGTTATAATCCCTTTACGTGCCACGGGCACCCCGTGGATTTTTAGTGGGAGCTGTTATCCGAGTAATTTGCAACTGTTGTTGTAGCTTCCCTTCTTCGAAATAACAAACGTGCATTTAGAGTCTTTTATCAATCGTTTGTATGGGGAAATCCAAAAGAGGAAAGCAAAGTCTTTGGGTAAAACATAAAGCGAACCCTGAACCGAAAAAGTAAGGAAACCGGCGATAAGGAGGAATTCGGTAAAACGAGGATTGAGCTCGCGGACAGCGACAAAGGCTCGTGGTTCGAAGAACGTGCGAAAGTCAGCGAAAAACAACCTTCAACTTCAGAGTCAACTCCAAATATAAGCAGCGCTAGCAGGCTTAATATAAACTGTCGTTTGGCTTACTAGGAACCAGCACTATGTCATTTGAAGAGACTGACGACGCGAGCAGCGATAAGTTCACATCGGAGTCTGATTCAGATCCGAGTTTCACTCCTGGGCCGTTGTCAATCCTCGACTTCTCAATCGTGAGCTTGAGAGGACATCAACTTGCAGTTGTTGTGGAACTTTGGGAATGAAACTTAACGGCTCTCGAACTGAGCGAAACTGTTGAATTGTTGTAAGAGCGAAAGGTTTCTTATGAAATATGACCTATTTACGAATTTCCCGCGAATTTCACTACTGCTTTGAAGCTCCAGGAGTCCTTGCGTAGTCATTGGCTAGTTGGCTCGAAGTGTTGACATTTGCTTTGATGAGGTGTGAAATGTTCACAAAACTTTACACGCTAAATCTCCGACTAGGTTTTTCTTCGTATCCCCTCTCTTTGAATGAATTAATAGGGTATGCAGACTTGCCAGATTTTGATAAAACTCGGCCAAAAGACAGATACGTTACTGACGAAGAAAAGAGTGTGAGCGTTTAGCAATATTCAAAGTATTTTTCCTCGTAGAGTATCCCGCGTAGTGTGACTCGGACATTATTGAAAACTAAAACTTTAGGAATGAATTGCATTTGAATGAAGTAAACTTAACAAATGCTCACACCCTTTTTTAGGCTGTCATGTGCTGATTGACATTGTGCAGTTGAATTGTTTTTATGCGTTAACCCGAAGGCTGCTAATTCACTTTTATAAACCTTGTCAGTTTTGAGTTTGTTAGCTTAGCATTGCTTTACAATGAAATATTTTTTTAAACCAATCCATTCAGCGTATTCTACACTTCATAAGCTTTACAGAGGTATATAGGTTTCTATAGTTTTCTTTAAAACAACGCGCGTACAAAATTATTAACGAGAGAGACCCGCGAAGGTATCCGGTAACCTTAACTGCTAATGATGCGCGAAACAGTTCGCGCATCACTTGGAGTTCAAATAACTTGAGTTTTAAACATTAGTACTTACATTGTGTAGCTCTATAGACCAACCATAATTAGCCATATTCAATACTTATTTCGCCTCAACATCATATTAATCACATTATTAATACCCATGTCAGCTGACCAGCTGTCAACCAACCATATCATAACACCCATACATACATGTAACACCCATATCACCCACACAACAACATAACATCCATAACCCACACAACAACATAACATCCATAACCAAGCAACCATACCAACCATGTGCTCATCATATCATATCAAACATGAATCCAATTAAACTGAGCCATATATATATACTTATTCCACCTCAGCATCATATTACTCTCAGCATCATACTAATCACATTACTAATAGCATCCACAGTCATTAAACAGTCATAAAACATTAATTAAAATATATTACACACATAACATCCAGTCATAGTCATAATCATGGAACACTTAGTACTTTTTGTCAGTTTTAAACCCCAACTACACTGTCTTATTGATAACAATAAAATCTCAGCTTAAAGCTAGTACACAAGCACTAAGCACAGGAACATTAAACAATGAACAACAATACTGAGGCTAGTGTCTCCTTGTAAACATTTTATTTAATTAAAACCTATCAACCTATAGACCCATTCGAAAAATGGCGTCCAATTTAAAAAGCTATTGTTCTGGTAACGTGAACACGAGGCTAGTCAGTCCACACAAAAGCTTTTGAACGTGTAAGCGAGGCTAGTCAGTCCTAAACAATAGTTAATTAAATTGGACGCCATTTTTCGAATGGGTCTATACAACATTTAATTTAAGCCTATCGACCTGTACAACTTTTAAATCATCTGCTCGCTCTACTTGAATTCAAATCATTTTTGCTCGCTCTATTCTAAACGATCATTTCCTATGACATCAGCTCTTTCGTAAAAAATAACGTATTATCCTCACGTTTGTAAATTGTCATCGTAATCAGCCGTTTTCTTTTGATCAACAGCTCATGTTTACGGTAAGCCAAAAATTCCTAATTTTCTGACTCTTAACTTTTTGCTCTCAATGTTATCTCTTACTAAGTCACATAACTAACTATATATAAAACGTTTAGACCTATATTACACTAATTTACATCCAAGGGTAAAGCACAAGACTGATCAAAGACTGATCAAAGGGGTGAAAACTACAAGAGCCAAGAGTTAAACATAACCAGTCTACTAACGAATAACACGAAAAAGTAAGTAAAACATATTTTAGCATACCTAACTTTATGTCCCTTGTCAACTTAATCTCCCTTGTCCACTTAACATAAACAAGCCAAATAATCCTACCGGTTCATTCAATAAAATTTGACGACCTAACTTACACTAGTCTAGTTTATAAACAAAATGGCTGACACATAGAATTGGCCATGTGTATTTACGTGTTGGGTTAGGCCTGGGCCCGAGGCAGAAACACGTGACCGTCTCAGAGCACCTCTGTGATTTAGGTCCTAACAGACTTCCTAATCCCTGAAGAAGGGGTCTGTTAATCAGAAATACACGTTTGGCAATCCAATTCTAGTGTAGCCTTAGTGTAAAAGTATTTTCACATAATTTTTACTCTAAATATTTTAGATAAATAAATTAGAAATAAATAAATTGTTGTAAATAAAATGAAAATAAGGGGGGTAGGGGGAACATCATTTAACTAATAATGGTTATAGTTATATACTAGCTTAAGATATATATATATTTTTATACTCAACATTCAAAGTTCCCATCCCATCCCATATCATATCCATGGCATAATCACATTAATCAGTTTCATACCATAATCACATTAATCAATTTCATACCACTATTTAAATATATTTCATAATAACCCACTCTTCAAATTAATTAATTATCACTATAATCTACATGTAACACACTGTCACTAGTCTGACACATATAAACACATATAAATACAATACACATAAGATAATAATACACAAAAGAAAGGAATAAGTATGAATTGGTGATGCTTGTCTTATACAAGTAAATATACACATACCAATGTTTTGGACTCAACCATGAGAGCAGAAGTAAGAGGGGATCTCGTAGTGCGTGGCATGCGATGATAATGTCGAATAAAATCTATTCTAGTAACCGGAAGCAGTTGAAGCAAAGTGGCACATCCGCGCGCGACAACTAAAAAAATGACGCGAAAATATTGCCCGTCAAAAGCCGGCAAAATCCAGGGTTTGGTTTTTAGAAGGTTTGTATGAAAATCTGAGAAAGTGAATTATTAATGAACCAAATCGCCCTGCATTCTGTAGTTGCTCCTTTATTTTTAAATAAGTGATTAGCTAAAGGAAAAGTTGCATGTACATGTATGCTACAATTATAGTACATTGTACCTGTGCTTGGACAGTGAAATTAGAAATAATACCAGTCCATGAATCCTACTGAGAAGCATTGATTTCCAAAAATGTTGAAAAGTATGGGTTGGCAACCATGCTAAAAAGAATTGTTTTCTAAAATACAAAAAACCATCTCGATTAATATTGTAATATTTTTGAGCAAGTGTTAATAAGTTCAGAGACTGTTATGTGTAGTTGATTTATTATAATTACTGGGATCAGTTGAAATAGGCCTTTTATAGGAAATAGTCTGGGGCTGGTATAATACTTTGTTAACGAATTAATTGAGCTTGTGATCTCCATGGGAAAGACATTGTCAGTAAGTAAGTAAGTAAGTAATCTTTATTTATACACGGTACGCTCATCAGGGTTTTGTAAAAAGTTTACAATATAAAATTACATTTAAAATTAGCTCAAATAAAAACCTGCTTTCCATGAGTGCCGTGTGCTAATTTAAAATTAAGTTAAACTAAGATAAGACAAGAGCCCATCTGGGCTTTCACTCGGGCCACATGAGATTGAAGATGAAATACACTTTCATTTGAAATCCTCTTAGTAATAACCAAAGGGAAGAATTATTAGCTGAATTTAGCAGTCTTTAGGAGTGGCCGGTAGCGCGGTGACTTTCATTCTCTGCTCCCCTAGTATATACATGTATGTAATTTAATAGTTTTGTTTTTCTCGTATGTTGACCTTTTAATTTAAACACTACTTATTCGTTTAACACACTGCATTTGAGCAGCCATATATTCATTGTTTTGAACCCGAGAATTAACCGTACTACCGTACTTCATGGTCCCTTTCTTTGGTAGTGGGTTGTCGGTCAGGTGATTGTAAACTCTCGTCATTTAGCACAGAAAATGTATTCTGATGAATAGGGATCGGGTTGTCATGTAAGAAAGATGGCTCTTGAACAAACTGATTCGTTGCTAAAGCTTCAGTAGGTTGGATAGTCTCGGAACACTGGAGACCTTGGTCTTTCATTGTCTTCTTTTTTGTATTCTTCATATTTTTTTTAAGTTTGAAAGTCGGATCCCAGCTTTATTATATCCGCTTTCAACTCGCCATTTTCAACTTCTAGGTCAATAATACGTGATGACAGCATCTTGATTTCGGTCTTGTATATATTATCTTGCCGCACTAATTTGTCTTCTAAATGACTGAGTTTCGTTTCTTGATTCGTGTTTTGATGTAATGAGAGTAAGAATTCATTACGCATATCAGTTAGGTCAGCGTCCATGTTACAAATCAAGGTCATTAAATCAGCGAGTGATTTCTTATTGCGGGCTAACAATCCTCGTGAAGAATCTAAAGAATTCCGTCTCTTTCGGTTTGAATTTGACTCATGTGTATGTTGCTTTTGGAGTTTCAAGGATATGTTGATCCAAAACTACAGGCTCTTGGGGTTTTTCATTGATTCGTGAACTTGCAGGCTCTGTAACTTGTTTTGTTTTCTTAGTATAACATAAAGTGTTGAACATGTTCTCAAGCATGTCGCGCGTGACCTCTGTTTCTTCATTCATTAAGTTCTCTACTTTCATCTGTAATCTGGGAAACTCAATCTTTGCCCATGCCTTGGCACATAACTATTCCTTCGACAGCTTGTACGTTTCCGCTAGGTCAATATCCTCGCTGGAACGAAATAACTTGATCTCAATACTCTCTGACTGTGTCTCTGCCTCATTTAAGTGGTCGATCCAACTTACGGTAAATTTAAATCTCTGACAGTTTTTAAGAGACTCATAATATTGGTCTTGAAGGGCCTTCACCAAAAATAAGATGTTCTCCTCGGACGTTTTAAATGCAGCACAGCGAATCGATGGCTTATAGATTCCAATATATATTTCTTCGAATTTTAGCTTTCCGGATCCTGGCCCTTTCACTGGCTTCAGGTCGTCGTACGTGTCGTATATAAAATCACTGGCCATCTGGGTAAAAAACGCGGTCCTTCGGCTCCGACAATAGCGCCAGTTGAAATATCCTCTGAGCCTGTTGGAAGGCTTTCGCACGAGTGAAGTTAAATAAAACATTAAACTGCTTACATTTGAGAGATGGGACTCCAAATTAGAGAGAAAGTTCCTCGCGGGTCCTCCGCCATCTTGATTTACTGTATTAAATTATGTAAATAAATTAACCTGGCGATTGTTGTGTGACCAGCACAGTGCAATCTGATTGGTGGTGAACTTGACCTTTAACGCATGCGCAGAAATTTTGAGACACCCAACCAAAAAATAAAATAAAATAACGGCTTGCATTTTAAGACTCGGTGCTGCCACAGGCAGTCCGAGTAAAAAGAAACTGCTGCAACCAGAGCGAAATCTACTTGGAGTTCTGGCTTGCCGCAACTCAATCGGAAGGCTATTCCATAGGACCGCACCACTATAGCCAAAGCTATTTTTGAGAAAGTTGGTGCGGGGCAGAGGAATAGCAAGTTTGCTCTCAGTGTCTCTTTGAGAATAATTCGTCATGGATGCTGATGGCAAGCTATCTCTAAAAATGCTGTTTTAGAAAGTTAGATTGGAGGTGGAAAGGAGCATTTATAAACAGGTCGTGCTAACAACACTATCAATCTCATACAAGTGCCTTTAAATGTATGAATTAAGATTTTGTTTGCATCTAGTACAACCATGTGATTGCATTCCTGCGCGCAAAAGGTCATCCATTATTTATAAATTGAAGGGCTGTGTGCAAAAAGGGCATAAGTGATTCTTGATCACGTTCTAAATTCTCCCTTAGCAAACATAAATTGAAGGAGAATTTCACAAGCATCAGTAGTGAATCAATTATCTGGCTCCCTAGCACAAACCATGTATGACACAAAAATATGCTAGAACTACATGTATTCATCTATTCCTAAGTGGCCCGGGTTAAGGCCACTCGGGGCCTCTTGTTAATGAATAAATACCCATGCATCAATGACGGAAAAACGGAACTCTTCCCAATGGATTTTGCCTCAGGATCTAAATCTGCCAATTTCCACTGTATAGGTATTCAGATATTACACTGATGTTTACATTACATTACGTTGTGTCGCCGATTATTGAAGACAGTCTGCAACGTTACGATAAGATAGAACCATGCTCTATCTTCACGATGTTTGCGATTGATTTGCAAACCATCGGCAAAATACAACTATATATGGACAACAGACATACCGTGCAAGTTTTCCGATGGCAACATATGCAAGGCTGCGCAACTTTGTGTTCTGTGATAAAATATAAAGAAGTTAAGGTGTGAAAGTGTCATCGCTTACAGTAATGGAAACAAATTGCTATTACTTTCTTGGCATATTTTACAAGCAGAAACTATCGATTATCCTGATGGTCAACTTACCCCTTTTTCCTGGTCAACTAGTTTACTCATTCCCGATAATAACACCGATCCCATTGCCTTCAGGACTCTATCGGAACCGAACAAGCACATGTGATGGACGAACTGAACTGCATTGATACGCAGCTTGGCATTCAGTTGCGCACCAAACAGACTGTCGAATACGACCTTAAAGAGCGAAAAGTAAAGATGTTTTCACATACATGAACATTAAACAAAAAGACGCTAGTTTGTCATGCGTCATATACGTGTATGTTTTTAACACAATAAACAAAGTGACATACCCACTTTAATTTGATTGGTCAGTGACCATGTGTTATTAGAGTACAGAAGCACGGATGACGTCACGTTTTGCATGAAACCATTTCGTAGCCACCTTTTTTCGCTAATTATTATATAAAACAAACATAATTATGTATGTATGCCATTTTGCATGAGTCTATTCTCGTATAGATGACTTCACAACGTGACGAGAACAACAATCATTCCACTCAACTGCGACTCGTGGCGTACTTCTTTGTTCTTGTGACGCCGTCCTTGTTCATTTATGTCATTCCTATCCCCCCCTCTTTTTAGGAGACTGGACATTAATTTTATTACATGTTTTTCCACAAACACACATTTATATGCATGATCGTCAACGCTATATATTGCATGATCGTCAATGTTATTGCACGATAGTTAATGCTATTGCATGATAGTCTATGCTATTGCATGATCGTCAATGCTATTGCATGATCGTCAATGTTATTGCATGATCGTCAATGTTATTGCATGATAGTCAATGTTATTGCAGCAGTAGAAGACACACCTGAAGACAGGCAGGGAAGTGGTCTGTTGCTCTCCTCGACCTCAGCAGGTAAGGGAATATTTTCTGTTTGACTCTGATGTGAGCTGGTGATCTCTTGTGGTCTGGACTGGTCACCATAGCCTAATATTGATAAAAAAATATAACATATAATGCTGTCGCTCTTATCAATTGATGTTGACAAGGTGTTGTTGTTGTCACTGATGATGTTTTGTTGACGATGGTGTTGTTGTTCTTGTGGTTACTGATGTTTTTTCTGTTGATGTTGTTGTTGTGGTTGTGGTTCACTGCTGTTGTTTTTATTGAAGTTGATGATACTGTTGCTGTTGTTGTGGTTATTGATGTTGTTTCTTATTGTTGTTGATGATGGTGTTGTTGTTATAACTTATTGATGTTTTGGTTGATAATAATAATAATAATAAGTCTTTATTAACAAATACTAGCAACAGACGTGCGAGTTTACAAATATGCTAAAAATAGTTTTAAAGAGTATATAAATTCTAATAATTAAATATAATAATAATAAAGAGAAAAATGTATAGTCTAAAGAACTGATTTAAAATGTTTTAGAAATATTTTGCGTTTTGCGTATCCACTACAGAAATGAACATGATAAAATTAAATAAAGTTAAAAAGGCATCTATTAATGTAAGTTCGTTTAAAGCGTTCAGTACGGACACGAGGTAAAATAAAATTATGGCCACGGTCGCGTAACTGTCTTGTTCTCTTTTGCGGAAGTAGATCATAAAGGGGGTGATTAGGATTTAGAATAATTTTCTTCCAAAGTTTAAAGTCCCTTTCTCTAATGATGTCAGTAATTGGTACATATTTTGATGTTGATGATGGTGTTGTTGTTATGGTTATTAATGTTGCTTTCGTTGATGTTGATAATAGTGTTGTTGTTGTTGTAACATATTGATGTTGTTTTTGTTGATGTTGATGATGGTGTTGATGTTATGGTTATTGATGTTGCTTTTGTTGATCATTTTGTTGATGATGGTGTTGTTGTGGTTATAACTCATTGATGGTTGTTTTGTTGATGTTGATGATGGTGTTCTTGTGGTTATAACTTATTGATGTTGTTTTTGTTGATGATGATGGTGTTGTTGTTGTTATGGTTATAACTTACTGATGAAGTTGTTTTGTTGATGTTGGTGATGGTGTTGTTGTGGCACCTGGTTAATGTTGATGGTGTTGCTGCTGCTGATGTTGGTGATATTGTTATTGATGGTGATGATAATGTAGTTGTTGTTATTGATGGTGATGTGATGATGACATGTGGTAATAATGGGGTTGTTTTCGTTGCTTATGATGATGAAAATGTTGACGATGCTGTAGTTTATAATTATATTGATGATGATGATGATGACAATATAATTATCATAATTCGATTTGTTATAATAATAAAGAGAATAGGAAAACGTCTCCAAGCATTTAGTTTAATGACAATGCGACACACAATGATTTAATACCTGTTTGGGTCCAGGAGTGACGACAGTGCCCAAGAATATAGAGAACATTCTGTTAACGACCTCTGCCTTTTCCCAGTCAGTTGAACTGTGTTGTTTTAGAAATCAATCAAGGAATCGTCAGAGACACGAGACTGAGTTTTCCTTACCAGATCTATAGGATCGTCTGGGACTAGTAAGGTTTTCACTTTTTATGTAGTGTTATATCAGAACTATTATATCTGACAATGGTAAATAAAAATTACATTTTGACTACAATGGAGTTAACATTTTGTTGATAGACATCACCAGAATCAACTTCACAAATTTCCCACAATGAATTTCTGCGCCTGATCTAGAGAGCATCATCATGGGATTCGAGGAAACTTGAAGTGCAACTAACCCCTTTTGCAATTTTTATACATATGAATCTTTGAAAGGTTTTGAGTACTTCTGTGAAGAAATTTTTGGCTTACAGAGAATACTCTATGTTCTATGCTTGTTTAAAATGGTGAAATTTTTACCTTTCCTGACCCATGACTGCGTAAGAAAAAGCCTGGGTCGATTCTTAATCTTACGTCATCCAACTCATTCGACTTTGCAATAATTTGAATAAATATTTAGCATTTACTCTAAAATAACTGTTTTCTATACTAACAACTCACAGACTGTGTATATTCTCTATATATCGATGTTGTTGTGATGGAAAGGCGCCATGGAGAATAATGCATTAATGAGGTGACGTAAGATCAAGAATCGACCCAGGCTTTTTCTTGCGCGGTCATGGTCCAGGAAAGGTCAAATTTTCACCATTTCAAACAAGCCTAGAACATAGAGTATTCTCTGTAAGCCAAACATTTCTTCTCAGAAGTACTCAAAACCTTTCAAAGATTCATATGTATAAAAATTGCAAAAGGGGTTAGTTGCACTTTAAGTTAAATTTCCCTTATACATTACATTCTGTATACTGTCTAATGGGTTGACTGTCATGGATATCTTTATTTTACTTGTTTAAAACCAAATAGTGCAAAAAGAAAAAAATGGGGACAGGTGCTCCCAACACTACCCCCCAGATAATAGGAATATACACTCAGGTGCGTACCGCTGGACAGGGTATGGTTTTCAAGCATTTTAGTCTGGAACAAGGTGTATAAATCTCTCAGTTTTGGTCTACAACAGGGTACTAATTGACCAGTTTCACATTCAAGAATTACCGCTGGATGCGATGACTGCAGACGCATTTTAATACTCAACGTTAGTCTCATTCTGATGTTAAATATTCACAAATACCAGCGAGAGGGTGCAGAAGATCAAACTACAACAATACATAGAGTTGTGAATAACCCATCTTCGCTGGTATTTATGAATATTTAACATCAGAATGAGACTAACATTGAGTAAATGCGTCTGTAGTCGTCGCATCCAGCGGTAATTCTTGAATGCGAAATTGTCCAGAGTACTTTCCGGGACCTGGAAGGGAGTTATCACTGTACCATATTTAGTCTGGAATATGGGGTATCTTTTTACCACATTAAGTCGGAATAGGATCGCAATAAAATTGCAACTTTTGCCCTGGTACAGGGTAAGGGTTGTAAGGTCCCAGCAGCACATTACCACCCAAATTTTCGAGGAGTACTCCCACGGGAGATAACTTTTCTTCACCTTGCAATGCGTTTTAATTCGTGTTCTGCAAAGTCTCCAATGCTGATGAAAAAGAATATAAGAAATTAACCTTGGTACAATATGCTACATTGTAAAAGATACATAAATTTACAAATCAACATTAAAGTGCATATAAGCGCTGGCCAGTTATGCGCTTTTTGAAAAGCTGAGACCTTAAAAGGAAGGGAAAAATATATTTTAGCAGCTAAACTTCCAAATTTAGTGCCTATACCACCAACATACATGTATACACATACATGTAGTGAATAGTTGAATGGTACAATATTTCTGGGTTTGAATGCCATGCCAATGAGTTATAGAGGTTTTAATCTACAAAATACTACATGTAATTACGTGACATCATGATAGGCATAATTTATTATACAATACTTGCTGATACAGATCTCTTTTAAATATGTGTGCTAAAGTATATGATTTTACAATATATGATTTTACAAATTTGTTTCCTATATCAGCAAATATGTTCATTCACGAGCATTGAGAAATAATGGCAAATGCCTACCCTGACGTCATGTAATTAGCATTTTGTAGATTAGCACCTCTATAACTCATTGGCACGGCATTCAAACCCAGAAATATTGTACCATTCAACTATCCAGTACGCGTAAAATCGATATTAGTAATATCAGTTTTGGTTGTATAGGCACTTTAAAGTTACTTCTCTACATGTGTATGCTTGATTGAAATGATATGCAATATTTTCCTTGAAGACGATATACATGTACGTCACTCTATTCACAGTTTGGCAGTAACTTTTGCATTATTTGCTTTGATTATAACCATCCCACATGTGTGTGCAGTTCATCAGTTCGTATAAAAAAATCGCTGAAGATAACTGCAGGGTTCTCGGTGGAAGCAGATTTCTGCTTGTGGTTAGAATAAAAATAGCTAGCTGTTCTTTTGCTCAAAAGCACAAGACTTATACATGTATGATGTCTTTTTGTAAATTAAGACAGCTTTTATGAACGAGTAGCCACTTATTGCCAATTACTGGCCACCTGACGAAATAAATACTGAGGACCGTGTAACTGTGTCTGGTCCAGATCTAGACTGAAAATATATAGGCTTCTCACCTTGACAACAACCCTTTAAAAACTGCTTAAATCACTTGCATAATTTCAATGTTAGAAATTCATTTAATAAATTATTTGTTATTTCCCTGCTAGCAGGTCTCTCTCTGTCTTGGTAAAATGGAAGGCGAGGGAGATACCTCTGCCGACATCCGACGCTTGCCGTCCACATTCATAGACGAGTCAAACCAGTTTCGAAAACGCGTTTTACCGGAAATAGCTGTACGCGTCAGTTGTTTGTTACAGTTGTTTCATGCACTCATACATGTAAGTACACATGATCGCGTCACTTGTTGCCAAGGAAACTTCATGCATGCACGACAGAGAAAGCGTTGGATGTCGGCAGAGGTCTCTCCCTCGCCTTCCATTTTACCAAGACAGAGAGAGACCTCTGCTAGCAGGGAAATTTGTTATATGAAATATACACGTACCCGTGCCTAGAGTCACCAGTACCGACCAGGAAGTGACATATGACGTCACTCTCAGAAAATACATCCTTAGCAAGAAACCGCAATACACCAAGCTTTACCTAAAACAAGCAAATTACCACAACATCAGCAGCAGAAACGCCATTACTTTCAAATGACAAACAATTCCAACAAGACAATAGTACATGTACATGTATGCAAGTTCATTAGAAAATAGATTATTTCAGCACGACGCGCAAGTGTCTGTCCACTGTTAATGTATTTGCATACTTTCGTGCACGTCGCGCTGTAATACATGTACAAACCTATGGGAAATGAAGTCTTCTAACTACTTATTAACCAAGCGTTAGGTCGAGGTCGAGGTCTGTATTGACAAATGGGAACTTAGGCAACCAGGACGACGACAGCTGTGACGACGGAACGTAGAAAAGTGTTTTCTCCTGAAATTCGGAGTTTATTACTTCCTTTAGTTGCCTTTAGGTGCCTTTTAATAGCCATATTTTCGAAAAATGTGATCACTGGACCGAGTTCCGTTCAGGCCAAACGATAAATGCTGTGATTTATTTTCTTACTTTCGCATTCTCCTTTGCACGTAAAATTTGTTGTTTTCACGTTCTGTTTTTTTAAGAGAACGGTCAAAATGTAGGTGACTGCGTGCATTTTCACGTGCAATTATTGTATTTTGTAATTAAGACTATTTCGGTGGAGAAAATCTAAGTTAAAGTTTATGTAAATTAGGATGAAATCTACATTGTATATCACATTTGAAGGTCGCTTCTCGCTCAGTGATTTACTTTATTTTTGCTTCATGAATTATTAATGTTATCGGTAACAAAACGAGCAGGGGACTGAGACCAAGTTTATCAGAATTACTCTAATTCTCAAATGAAGTTCATCACATGATAGAGCATGTTGAAATTAGCATGTGTGCCAAGTTTGACGTGATTCAAGTGAATATTGTCTGAATTATAAGCAATTGAAATTTCTTTGTCCCTCCAAAATTTTACAACGAATATAATATAGTTTGGAGGGACAACATTAAAAAATAAGAGAGTTTGTATGGGAAAATTGACATAATTATATTTGATGCCTTCTTTAAGCATCGTCAATATTGAGCTAAAGTTCACCAAACTTTCCAGACTAGCTAAGTTTGATATGTTCTTTTGGAAAATAATGCTCACTTTGACTAGTTATTAATTGAATTAGTTTTATTGACTCAGTTCCAGTCCCCCTGCTCATTTTGTTACCAGCTAATTAAACTCATTAATAATTCATGAAGCAAAAGCAAATGAAACCAATAAGTGATCTCTAAATCTGATACAGATTTTGTCCTGATTTACATAAACATTTGCTTCAATTTTCTCGGCCAAAATAAGTTGTATCGCCAAAAGAACTGAAAACACAACTCTTGATAACGTTTGATAAGTCAGATTGGATTTCGCTTTCAGCTCGGGTTTGTAAATCCCATAAAGCACGGCCACTCATTCTGTATCTATTACATACTTGTCTGGTACAATCAACTAAAACTTGATGAAGGTGCAGTGTACATGTATGCTAATTTCTGCCATGGGAAGCAAGTAGCAGCTGATGTTTCAAGGCCCATCGTCAAAGCAAAGAGTGCTCAGTTGTCACTGAGTCTTGAGCACACATAAACTAAAACTCAAAACTATTCACAATTTAATCAAAGGCAATTGGTAGTTTTTCCCTTTTTTTCTTCTAGGTTTTTTTTCGTGATTAAAATCATGGAGTATGTGGCAGACATAAATGTACAAGATGCTTTAATACATGTAACGGTACTATTAATAGTACATTTATGTCAGAATCTTGGCAAAAATGTTGATTTTGAAATACACTGTACCGTGTCAAAGTGTAATAGGGTAGGAAAATACTGCCCACTCCTGGAATCAATCAGATTGCAGGATTTACAAAATTTAATGTACATGTATGTGCTTGGTTACAGCCCACTCTAACTACTCAATGTAAGAAGTTGACAAGGTGGTAAATTAAGGTAAGTTTGGCTGAGCACCTTTAACCATAACATGAACTGATAAGTTTACAAAATTTTACAGTACATGTACATGTACATGCAAGTTGGATATTAGCTACATCAGTACAACAAGTTAAGCCCACTGTCAGTCTATGATAGCTAACTAGTTCCTGTAATCTGCGTCAGTGGGGAAGATAAATACTGGTATAATCAACTAAAGTTGATTAAGGTATGCTAACCGCAGTGGGGAGCGAGTAGCCTGATTTTCAGACGGTCGAGGTCGTCCGCTCACTTCCTCCAACCTCCCCGTCTGATGGACTTTGGCAGAAACCGTGTTCCTGACGTCATGTAATTTCGACCAATCAGAGCGAAGGTTTTATTTTTAGAGAACTGAGGTATGCATGGAATGTCCAGTGGAGCCTGCATAAAGGACAGCCCAAATGGCGGACGATACAAACGGACTTGATATGGCTTTGGAGAAAGCGTGCAAAACTTTCGGCATTTCTGAATTATTTCCCGAACAGCGAAAGGCAATATTACCCCTCGTTTCCCGGGAGGACCTTGGCCATCACAGCTGCATCAATAGGCGACAACCAGGTAGAGAATCGAGAGAGGAGAAATTATGAAGCCTTCTAGTACAGCTCGCCAGAATCACGCACTTACCTACATGTACGCTGCAGAATTCTTATGTTTTACAGCTTCAAACTTATGTCGATTTCTCAGAACTAACCCTAACCATATCCTGTTTGAGCTGCTATGGTTTTTTGGGCAGCAGGAACTATTTAAATAAGATTTTTCGTACAGTATTTCAAGCACATGGTCACAACACTGATCTACATGTAACTACCGGATTCGTTGTACTTTACAATTTGTCAAAATCAAGACTGTTCAAAATTCTGATAACATAAATATTTAGGCAAATGTAATCCAACTTTTACCATGACATATTCACTATAATTTATTATGTGTTCATCCCTGTAAAAATTTCATGCCATTCCATGAAAGATTTAGTCTTCTTAAGGCAAAAAATCTAAGATATTTCAGCTTTTAGGACAGCAAAATTGTCAAAATAAAGTGTGTTAAAATTTTTGCAAACATAAATAATTGCCCAAATGTCGTGAAACTATTACCATAACATACTCAGTATGTGTGTTCACTGCTGTATAAAAATCATTACAATCATTTCATGAAATATTTGGTCTTCTAAAAATTTATGCCAATATTCTAGGAGACATTACATTTTAATACCGTAACGGCATACAAAGCGGTCGAGGAGGTTAATGACTTTCAAAAACCCGTAGCTAATAGATTCATAAACATCGCAATATCGATAGCGCTTCCTATCAGATTTTCCCGGTACACGTCTGAGGATGTTTCTCCACGTTCTGTTTCTGTAAGTTTGAAGCTGTAGAACATATTCTGCAGTGCATGAAAGAGCTGTGATTCTGTCGATCTGTAGAAGTTGTAGAAGACTTCATAATTTCTCCTCTCTCGATTCTCGACCTGGTCATCGCCTTATAGATGCAGCTGTGGTAGCAAAGGTCCTTCCGGGAAATGAAGTATAATAATGCCTTTCTCTGTTCGGGAAATAATTCAGAAATGTCGAAAGTTTCGCATGCTTTCTCCAAAGCCATATCAAGTCCGTTTGTATCGTCCACCATTTGGCTTCACCTTCATGCAGGCTGCACAAGACATTCCATATGCATACCTCAGTTCTCTAAAAATGAAACCTTCACTCTGATTGGTCGAAATGAAACAATGACCAGAACACAGTTTCTGCCAAAGTCCATCAGACGGGGAGGTGGGAGGAAGTGAGCAGACGACCTCGACCGTTTGAAAATCAGGCTAGGGAGCGAGTAGCAGCTGACATTTCGAGCACTAGCCCTTCGTCTTTTTTGCTTTTTTAATAGTCAGTTCTCTAGCCCTCAGAGAATTCGGGTTGCTGCATTAGGTCGAGCTTTACATTTCTGTACATTTCCACGTTTTTGGCCACAACCCCAGGGTGGTTTTTCGTGGTTTTTCGTAAGTCTGGCAGTTTCCCATTACATGTTATGTACAATGTACTTAAGAATACAATTTATTCTAATTAGTTAATTACTCGGGCTGCCTGTGGCAGCACCGAGTCTTAAAATGCAAGCCGTTATTATTATTATTATTATTTTTTTTGTTGGTTGTCGCAAAATTTCTGCGCATGCGTTAAAGGTCAAGTTCACCACCAATCAGATCGCACTGTGCTGGTCACGTAACACTCGCCAGGTTAATTTATTTACAGAATTTAATACAGTAAATCAAAATGGTCGACACGCGAGGGCGAAAGCCTTCCAACAGGCTCAGGATATTTCAACTGGTGCTCTTCAGTTGACCATAAAAATACATGAACAAGCAGGAGCCGTAATACATTCGATCAGCGCTGTCTTGACAGATCCAATGTACATTTAGAAACGTAAGCGAAATACAATATCCAAACACGTTTGGATATCAACGGGTATGGAATTATAATCAAAGGTTAGATTTCGTCAGGCGCGCTCAGATAAGAAAGTTCAAAGCTCTCAGACTAGGCGAGACAAGGAATGAGTCATTGTCAGAAATCTATTCCATCGTGGGCAATTATGCAATACAACCTAAATTTGGGTCAGGTCTAGATCTTGTACAGCTAAGGCATGTTTTACGACAGAATAACCAGAGTCTTTCTACTGGATTGAGAGCTCGAGACATTATACATGTCTGCTAATATGGGGAAAACTGAAACAAAAAAATGAACTTTGACGGCAGAAACCCTCATTGAGCCAAGTGGAATATTTACATGATCCGCTAAGATTTTTACAAATCTGCCAACTGAAATGCTGTGCTCGTTTTCTGGTTACGGCTCAGTGGGGCAACTACACGTCGCGAACAAGAAGCATGAACTGCCAGCAAAGAGAGAGGAAAACGTACTTGAAATGCACAAAGCTAGCTGAAGTAGGGAATATATATAATATCTGAGACGTTGAATTACGTTACTGTGAAGAGGATCAAAATTCAAGTTTTGTAGCTTGAGACTGTCTTCTGCCGTGACTCGTGAGAGAAATTGGAAAAGATCTAGCTGTTTCATTCAGACACTGGCAAATTTATTGAAAGCTACGGGCTTACTTTATGAGATTATTATTCATTGTGGAATGAAAGGAAACAGGTTAGCTGTTAAGTTAAGTTCGAGGTAGGCTTCGACTTTCATTCCGATTCAGTGCATATGTGCACGAAGGTGGGATGCTGTCAACAACACTACCAAAAGATCCAAAACGAAAGATTCAGTTACGTACATGTAAGTACTGTAAGTAAACTCTTTTTGATTTTTAACATCTCTGTGATTTAGAGTATGCGTACCTCAGAATAAATTATTTGAAAGGTCAACTGAACTCTTGTGTCGATAAGCGCAAATGTTTTTGTAAAACAGTCTGTGAATTTGAGAAGCAGACTTAGAAGAGCTTTCTCATTAGGAATTACAATTTTTTTTCTTGCTATGAAATTTATGTTTCATTTCACATTTATTCATACAGTTTTAGCCGGACATTTCCCCGAGTTTTTGATCTATTTTCAATCAAATTCAAAGTCTGAATATGTCATTGTATTGCATTTATACACCTGAATTGCCAGTATTCCGTTGTTCAAATCCTGCGTTATCATAGTCATGTCATACATGTAAAAGCAATTAATAGACCAGACGTTTTTATGACGTTCTCACTGGCGAATTAAAGCACGACTTGTTACTAAGAGGATTTCAAATGAAAGTGTATTTCATCTTCAACCTCATGTGGCCCGAGTGAAAGCCCAGATGGGCTCTTGTTGTATTAGAGTACAGAGATGTCTGGCGACTATCCCACAATAAACTATCATAGCTTATGAAGTCTCTTGTCAGTGTAGTCAGAATGTTTATCATTTGCTGGTTAACAGTGCTCCTTTAAGATTGTTTAAGATCGTGCTGCCCTAGCAATAAATGAACCTTTATAAATGTCATTCAGTACCTGCTCTAGTTTGTCCCCTTCTAGTGGTGCTTCTCCAGTTACTCTCTTCACAGCTGCCACACTCAGTCCATGTGGAGGTCCTGTTGGTGTATTGGGTGCAGTTGGAGCATCCTCCTCCTCCATTTCAGCATCAGGATCCTCTGCTGGTGTAGGACCTGTGGGTGTCTGCTGGCTGGTTATGCTGGAAGGTTATTATAAAAACAAGTTCACAAATTTCTATACAGTCAAATTACAAGCTCATGGGATGTAATAGAACTGTACATCATTAAAGTTCACCATACTGAAAAAGATGATGACTTGTACTTTTATCCACAATCCTTCCTATGCAAAAAAAAATTTAATCCGTTATAAAATTGCAGGAAAGAGTTTAACCTCTTCCAAACTATTTCCCGGTTTTTCAAACTATTTTATGCAACTCAGACTCTTCATCACACTCCAGTCCTCTTGTTGCAAGTATCCTTAAAACAACTGAGCCAATATGTGACAGTTTCGTATTGCAGCTAAAACAAGGCAGGGAAATAGCGTTTTCTTGCAGTTTCAATTGCGAATTTTATTTTGGAAAAATGGGTATACATGTACATGTATGTACAATGTAGTTTGGAAGATGTTGTTTATAATTCTAAGAAACAAGTCGATACAAGTTTCCAATACACTGTCATTGAAGAGAACAGAGGATTTATACATGTTATTTTGACTGTGATAGATTTGCAAGGGATTGTGGTCAGATGTACATTGTACAGCTACCAGCTTTTTCCATATGCAGCAAAATTCGTGAACTTACAATGTATATTATTTTTTGCATGTCGTAATGGCAGTCGGCCATGTTTTTTACAGCACAAAGATGATCGAGTTACTTAACTTGCTCTAAATAGCCAAATCAGTGAACTTCTTAAACAGCAACAATTGAAGAAAAATGCAATGACCTCTCAGAACTTGTAGATTTCTTACATTAGGAAAGTAAATTGACCAGCCCTTGAAGCAAATTCAAGGCTCAAACGAGAAAATTATTAAGTAAACTTAACTATGACAGCCAAGAATCTGAAGAAGGACATGTATTAAATACCAATATTTCATACATGTACAGGTATGTATTTAATAGATTACGTGCTGATGATAGTTTACTAGTTGGGAATGTATTTTTCTGAATCCTTCAGGGGCAAGGACAAATGCAAGCAATGAGTAAAATATCAGCTCGTAACACCTGGAAAAACATCTAATAAGGGATTTATTGTACAACAGCTTTCTTAATTCATGGGTTTCTGTTCCATTTAAAATGTATTCTACAGGGCAATATGTAAAGTCTAGTGGGTATTACAGTTCCATATTAGCCCTCAAATTTGACCTTATATGGTAAATTTACATGTACGTCCAATAATATATATTATAAACAAGTATATATGTTTTCAAAAGTGCACCCTCTCACCTGTAGGGTAGAAGGAGGGCATCAAGCATGAACTTCAGGAAATTCTTGGCAACATCTGGTCTTTTCTTGAACTCAAACATTTCTTCTTTTTTTTCAGGGTTGTCTGGAAGTTTGATTTCTCCCAGTATGGGCAGGACAAGCTGAAGAAAACTTTAAACAATTCAAAAAAGAAAGAAAAAGATTTAATACATATGTACATACATGTAGTTACTGGTACAGTACATGAAGTATGTTAATTGTAATGAGATGTAGCTTAAACATAAAATGGAAGTACGAAATTCATGTAAAAACTATTCATTTACATGACTGACTAGCTAGTCATTCATCACAAGCAGCATCTACATGTAATCCAGTATTTGAGGATGGACAGGGGAGGAAATACTGTAGAATTGCCACTCAATTTTAAAAACACTGATTACTATTGTCACTCTTTCCCAGTGCTTGAAAATAACAATAGTCCACCAGCTTACATTTGTAGAACTACCAAACAGAAAATGTTATCGAGAGGTACAGTACTTACTAAAATGTACTTCTAAAGCCTTTGAGCTAGTACATGTACATGCAGTATAATCATGCAATCACTATATATTAAGTCCTGAGGTACACGTACTAGTTCATAAAAAGTCAGATTCAAGCACTGTTTAGGTTGGTAAATTATAGGAGTGGGTGATGGCAGAAGTGGGACTACCCTACATGTATACTGGACAAGGTTAACTTTTATAGCCCTAACCCATACACTGAATGAGTTACATGACTTTCTATACACAGAACAGAATTAGTAATATGATTTTTATCAAAACGATAATAGCAGGGTTCCTATTGTTACGGATTTGAAGCTTTGAATGACTTCAAAATGTGCACAATTTAACAGAATGCCCTCAAATGATATTACTTTTTTTATCACAGGGATTTCCTTAACTCTTTAAGCCCTAAGGGCTTTTAACTGATTTTTGGCTCATTCTAGACTGCAACAACCCCCCCCCCCCCCCCCCTCCTAAGAAAACTGTAGTCACTGTTACCATGGAATTTTCAACTGACCTATACTACTGGGGGCTCAAGGTTTTTTGTCAGCCATTTTGAAAGCAGTTGTGGATTACTTGATGGAGCTGGTGGGAAGTTAGCCTGCGTGCAAACGTTCTCTTTCCCTGCAAAAATCGGGAAAGAGACGTCTGCGAAACGCCGTTGATAATCGTGTTCTGGTCATATAATTTTTATTATCAAAATTATAATTCGTAATTATTGTTCCTAGCCGATTTTAGCGAACACAATATCCTCGGTCTTACTTCTTTCAGAAAGAGTTGCTGGACATTTTCTCTCAAAACTGTATTCTTACATACAGCCGATGCAATTTGGCTATAAGTTCCACGAAACAACATCTTACCCAAAATTTCAAGGCATTCGTGTTATAACATATTTTGTTTTGCTTGGCCATTCAACCGGCTTGACTTGGACGACTGTCTTCTGTGTTTTGTTTTGTTCAATATTTTTACCTACATTGTATACAACAACTGAATCATCAAGAATTGGTAACACGGACGAACAAATGTGAGAAAGTGGAATATCATGTAGGTATACGTACATTTATTTGATTTTCTCGCTGCAGGAGTCAGTTTATATTCTTGTGGTCGGCAACCTTCTACGAGGGAAGTATGTCGGCTCGATCGCATTTCCATCTAGAGCAGCTCGTTTCGGGGCAGAGCTGGAGTCAGTCTGACTCAAACAATTCTCTCGCACATGTACTGTCCCTTTTCTTTATGACCAGACCTGCATTTGTGGCTGATAACTCTCGTAAAGATCTGCCTTCGAAGATTATATTTCACATCTCGTCTTTTCTTCAACTTCAAGACGCAGTGTTTCAAAAAAATATGGCGACTTTCAGTGAACTTCGAAGCTAAGAGTAGAAAGCTCTAATTTTATACTAGATTCTTGCCATTATGTTTCACAATATCAGCAAAACTAGGAAAAAATTGGCTCCTGGCAAAATAGACATTTGTTGTATGTAAATGAATACCACTTTCGAAAAGTAAACATGGGGTCATCTCGGAAGTTATTATCCAATCATATATGACTTTATGACAACCACCGTCAACAGCCAATCAGCGCGCGGTCCTCAAATACTGGAAAGAAACACGTGACCAGAACACGATTATCAACGGCATTTCGCAGACGTATCTTTCCCGATTTTTGCAGGGAAAAAGTACGTCTGCACGCAGGCTAGTGGGAAGTTTGTTTGGAGGAATACAGAGAATTTCAGGCTTTTTAAAGCCTTTTTCACCATTTATAGAGTGCTGGAGGACATCATTAAGTCTGATGAGAGCTTCAATCAGCACTTTCTCAAAGAACCGAGTTTGTGCCAGTTTATTGTGACAGAGAAAGAGCCTCATTTCCCACTTGTGAATGGGCCAGGACGTCTTGACTGTCACTTTAGCGTGGGCTAGTTATAAATGGGGGTCTGGAGCCACCTACATTGTACAGTATCATAGCTTTTTTGGAATATTGGACAATATTTACTTGCCATTGATTCCAATATGAAGGTATTAGGTCGAAATGGCTTTAGACTTAGTATATATTTTGAAGAATGAAGATGGGGGAGTGCAGAGTATGCCGCCGGTGGATTGGATTTCCCGGCATGCTTTGCGGTCATTATGGATGAATTTAGCTTGTTGTGAAGTGCTTGTGGACAGAATGGCTTGGTGCTGGGCAAGTTTAGGTGTTGGGAGACAGAAAGTGAGGTTAGTGCAAACATGAAACTCTAAATTTTATGTGAAATATGCATTTTTGTGAGAAAATTTAGAATCTGAGGAGAAATATTTTTTTCTGTAACTGTCATTTTAGTCTCTTTTTCTGAAGTGAAATAATGTCAACTATAGTTAACTTGTGCAAAGAAAGGAGGATTTAGATGAAATTATTCATTTTTAATATGCCTAATGCAGTTCAATAGGATCATTGGTCTATACATTAAGGTGTGTGGGAATCTCAGGGCATTGCTCTTTGAACTTAGTCAGATTTAAACCCTCAAAGCAAGTAACCAGTAATAGTGCCATATGGCACTCTTGGGACTTAGAGTTAAAAGAAACTAACATTACAATGTACACTGTACTTAGTGCACATTCTGCATGCCCTAATCATGTACACGAGATAGCACTTCTGAATTACAGTACAATGATTTGCATTCATTTTTCAAAACTTGCATATTATATTATTAAATATTATACTAGAAGTAATCATAGATTATCAAAGTGCGTTCGACATATTTTTTGAAAGAGAAAGCACTGTGGTAACAGTCAGAAAAGCTGAAAAATTGCTGCAATGATGTGGACGGTGTACGTAATCCTGATCAAAAGTGCTTGTTTTTTAACTAATGTGAAAATTTTGATGTCTTGACTTATATGTTAATATACAAGGGGATGCATCTGGGTATAAAACTGTAATTATCTTTATGTAACATTAAATCATTGGATGCAATGTTTATGGGGCTATACATGTATGTATACATGTGTGTTTTATATGGTTATGGCATTGATTTGAGAATTAGTAGCACATTTTGCTGTGTGGTAACAGTGTAAAGCAATAATTGAAGTTAGTGTAAAACACAAATCAACCCAGGCTATAGCTACATACATTTACATACATACATGAACTTTATTTGAGTGTCAATAGTATTTAGCTGTAAAGCTAATTGGGGACACTATATTACAGGATATATAAAATACAGCATATTACAGGATATATAAAGGGATTCATAAAAAGTACGTATAAATAAATATTACTATTCAGATATGTATAAACTGAATTCCAGTTCCTAGAACATAAACTACAGTCAAGCCCAAAACTTTTTCACGATATTGCTGCTCAGCAATTGCTGTAAAAACAGCAATTGCTGTGGTTAACATTTAGCGATATTGCTGTTTCTCAAAAACGATATTGCTGTTTCTCAAAAACGATATTGCTGTTTCCCAAAAACGATGTTGTTTTGCTGTTATTGAAACAGCAATTGCTGCACAGCAATTTTCTGTTTAGAATGTACAGACATCGAAGGCCGGAAGGGTAATAAACGAAAGGAATGCGTTACTATAAATCGCACATCAAAACTTCAGAAGTGTTCAATTTTGTAAACGTTAACCCTATATCCACAATAATATTCAGATCCGCCAGCCTTCCAGATCTTTGTAAAAGTCATTGCATATCGGACCATGCAGTTATCGAAATAATTTTATTGTGAGCAGTAAAATAAACAAAACAACGGCTGTTCGCTTAGTTCCCAGACCGGCGGTGCGTGGCCCGCTTTAAAGCTTGACTGACACTCGCTCAGCGCAAAGCATAACACCAAATAAACTTTTGCTTCAGTGTTATTTCACATTTACGGTAGATCCTTGTCTTGTTACTAGTATAAAAGGTTCGGCAGAAATCTTTGTAAATGGTTGCGTATAATAATATACGCAAGAGTCTGAATTTCCACGTGCAATCACAGGCAGCCCAGACTCGATATATATTTTCCGCCTTTTGGGTTACCTGTGGTATGTTTCATAAGCGATCTCGGAAGAGTTTACATAATTGCTCCTTGTGAATTCTCTTTTCCGATTCCTAAGAAATAAATCTTCAATAATAAAAGATTGATACTTAATGAAGTTTTGTGAGTGGTTTTGGGGTGATTTGGGGACTTCTAAAGCAGTTTATTAGGCCTCGAGGTTTTGACCGTTGGCCGCGTCTCTACCTCATAGCTACAAATATACACAAGGTATGCAGCTTCGAGCCGCTTTTCATCGATGTCACCTCACTCGCCGCCGAAATTCGACAAGAAATTCAAATCGATTTCGCCTCTGCTTTCGGCACACAAATCCAGACATGTGTAAGCACTTCTTGTCCTCGTTTCAGGCCAAACGACGTGAAAACGACCTGGAAAATAATTTACGAATTCAAAATATTTCTCTCCGTATGTGATCTGCAGATTGATCGGTCCACAAATCAGCGGTAGACATCGCAGGCGGTGCTTTCAAGATGCAGTTGCCATGCCCACGCACGAGCTCAAACTCAAAGTAAACAAACTCTACTCATGAGAACATGTGATTGTCTTTTTCAGTAAATTTCTTAGGTCATTATAAACAAAAATAGCATGATTTGTACGTGATATTTATCACTTGCTGTATTTATGCGGTGCTTTCAAGATGCAGTTGCCATGCCCACGCATCTTGAAAGCACCGCCTACGATGTCTACCGCTGATTTGTGGACCGATCAATCTGCAGATCACATACGGAGAGAAATATTTTGAATTCGGAATTTATTTTCCAGGCCGTTTTCACGTCGTTTGGCCTGAAACGAGGACGAGAAGTGCTTACACATGTCTGGATTTGTGTGCCGAAAGCAGAGGCGAAATAGATTTGAATTTCTTGTCGAATTTCGGCGGCGAGTGAGGTGACATCGATGAAAAGCGGCTCGAACCTGCATACCTTGTGTATATTTGTAGCTATGAGGTAGAGACGCGGCCAACGGTCAAAACCTCGAGGCCTAATAAACTGCTTTAGAAGTCCCCAAATCACCCCAAAACCACTCACAAAACTTCATTAAGTATCAATCTTTTATTATTGAAGATTTATTTCGTAGGAATCGGAAAAAAGAATTCACAAGGAGCAATTATGTAAACTCTTCCGAGATCGCTTATGAAACATACCACAGGTAACCCAAAAGGCGGGAAATATATATCGAGTCTGGGCTGCCTGTGGTGCAATCAGTCAGGCGTGAACGTGTCAGTCTAATTTTTTACAAAACATCAACAGAGTTTTGAAGCAACTTTTGTCATATTGAAAGACGTGCAAAAACTCCTATACCCTTACCAGAAAACTTCTACTGGGAAAGTGCAATTCCTTTTGAATTAAAAGAGCTTTAATGCATTGGATCAGATCAGTCAGTTCGCGTAAATGGAAATTAATTGCGCCCCCGCGGTATTTGTAATTTGTGTCAGAAATGGGACACGCGTCTGGCTGACAGTTCACGATTGACATGACAGGGACTTTTATTATATAAAAATCTTGACTTTTTGTCCGAAATTTCGCCGGCATTCGTAGGAACAAAGAGCGAAATTCGTCAAAATACGTTTACATGAATTTTGCACAATACTGTAATACATCGACGAACTTTCGAAAGAACTGCTTTCTCGAATGTATTTGTGGCAATTTTGAGAAGCAAAAATTCTCCTCCCGAGACTGATAGTTAAAACATATTTTGTGAAGTGTTCTGAGTTGTTTAAGGTCCAAGAGCATACGAGTGGTATCCACATCGACACAGACTGGCCTTTTCATGTTTGAAAATATTGTGGATTTTCCTGAAACTGGGCATATTTTCGAAATTAAAATCTGAAGTTGGAGTCTGCATTTCTCCACGTGCAATCAGTCAGGCGTGAACGTGTCAGTCTCATTTTTGATCGCTGCACTTTCTGAGAATGTGAATAGAGTTTTGAAGCCAAGTTTGTAATGGGAGACGTGCAAAACTATACTCTTACCAGAAAACTTCTACTGGGTTAGTGGAATCCTTTTCCTCCTTTTGAATTAAATGCGCTTTAATCACTGAATAGTCTTCCCAAAACTTTGAAGGTCAACAAGAAGTGGTAATTTGCATATTGCGATCGACCCAACAATAATCGGTAAACGTGCAAATCAAAAAAGGCGGATCAAACTGCAAAACCAAGGAAACCTGGCAAAACGAAAGAAACAATATCACTACCATAAACGAAAGCAAATTGATAAAAACATTTAAATGTCTTTGAAAATAAGTTAATCAAAAATATTACCGAAAGTCTTTCTAAATAAATTTGCCATACACACTTGTACACGAACCAGCGCAGCGTTGATATTATGCATTGTACTCGCATCTCGAAGTTCTTGCATTACCTTGAAACTTTTTGCATTATTTAACTTGCTGAGTGTTCTTGCGGTTGAGCCGCAAAGAGCGGATTATCCACTTCTTTACATTTTGCGTGTTCTTGCGGCTGAGCCACAAAAAGCGGGTTATTATATAAGTTCTTGCGGGACTTCTCTGTTTTCGAGACACCCTGAGTATGGGCAGTGGCATGATTTTTGTTACACATCACAACAGAAATAACTCTAATCAGCAAATGTACGAAATAATTGGAAAGAACAGCAATATCGGAGATATTGCTGTAAATCAGCAATTGCCGTTTTACTTACAAAAGCGATATATCGTTTTTGAGAAAACAATATTTTGATTGCCGGCAAAACGATATTGCTGTTTGCTGTTTTTCAAAACAGCAATTGCTGTTGACTATCAGCAATTGCTGAGTCGCTTCAGCAATATCATTTCCGTACGTGAAAAAGTTTTGGGTTTGACTGTATACATGTATATGCATGTGTATAAAGTACAGCCCATGCAGTTCCTTCGATTCAGATCATTCACATTATGTTTCCCGGGTATTCAAGTGAGAACAAAGTTGGCTGTAAAATATTGAGCGCTATTGTTAGTTCCAGAATAATTTATGGTCAATATTGGTAGCCGGGTCCTACATGTAGCTTTGATCGCTTTGATCAGCCTTGTTTCAGGTCTGTTAGAAATTCAGTGTAGATTAATTGAACACAGCAATGAAGTCAGTACTTTAAATTTCCCTCACCTTGTACTGTGTTGATCAGTTCCAGTTCCTTGGCATATCAAAGTGTCGGTATAGATTAACTCTCTGTCTGATTGTAGTGTTAATTTGAATCCGTTAATTTGTATAACCAAGATGTACAGTGTCGCAACTCGACACACAAGATACGCCGATTACGGGTATCTAGAAAACTCAGACCTTGTTTCTCTTCAGCCAGGCCATCTTACTGTTTGTAGTTTCGGTATCTGTATGTAAAGCGAAAAGCAGAATCCAGTACAGCGAGCAAGCCAACAGAATTCACTCGGTTGTTTACAAATTATGGTATTCTGACTCAGTTCTCTGTTCAGAGTTGAATGTTCAAGGTCCTCCAGATGTACTACACACTTTCCTCAATTGTACTTGCGAACCTTTGAAACATCATTGCATTGGATTGTCGGAAAATAAGGCAAGTAACTAACCGATCGCGAAACAAAACAGAAGCCATGCTGGCATTCATCAAAATGGCCGCTCGCATCGTGTACGTGTGGTTACCAGTTCCCCGGCCGAGATAATTTATTCTAAAAAGTACAAACATACATGATGACATGAGGACATACACGAATCTCGATTTCTTTCGCCTGGGGAAGCACAGGTAACCCACACATGACCACAGGGAGTCCACTGCAAGATTAGTATGCGTTCTCCTTCGTCGAACGCAATTATAAATTTGATTTTTATTTAATTCAATTTACACCTAATTTTGAGAATGTTGACATACATGTACATGTATATAATTATGTGCTCTGCTGATCTCTTATAAACAGTCTTTATTTATTTTTACTTGACAACGTTTTATGCAATAGACCTTTCCTGCATTCCTCTCCAATGCCCATGAACAATGGCACCAAGTTGAGATTGGAGTAGATATTTACTGTATTTTTGTCTACCCCTGGCCATGCACTCTCAACTTGGTGTCATAATTTTTTGTTTAATCGAATGTGGGAAAGGTCTATTAGGTGTAAAATGGAATAACATTAATGTACATGTACCAGTCTTGTTGTGGTGCTGGTCTCTGGTCCATGCACTTTATCAACAATGGAGCCAACTCCACTTGTCTATTAATCTCAAGTCTAGGATATCCCATCCGAAGGTAGAGAATAGTGAAGTTCTATAAACAGGAACAGAAAGGAATCTTGTGTTACAAACAGTAACCATTCTAATCTTACAACACAACACTTCATGACTAAATGGACACACCATAAAATTAACAAATTTCTATAGATTACCTTCTAATCTTGTGTACGTAATGCAATTAATGCAAGATGCACAAAACAACCTATTTTTGAAATACTGCAGCTGCTATATACATGTACATGTAATTATATCCAAATTTACAAACATATGCATGCATGTATATGGTATGTACATGTACAATGTAATCCTGAAGATACTTTTCATCAAGTACATGTAAGCAGTAGTTCCATTAATATTAAATTTAAAAGTATAATTTGTACAATGTACATTGTAGCTAGGTATAAAAGGCATTAAAAATTGCAGTACACTGGGCTGCAGATAAACTGTACTGTCTAGAAGTACACCAGTCTGCATTAATTAGTGCAATGTTCAAAGATTAACCACAGAATTCGAAGAACAGTGATTCCGCTAGACACTTCCATTAGCCACTACTCTGTAACAGCATTTTTTTTGGTACAGAGCTGGGGCTGTGGCAGTTGCTTCGAGGTACAAAATGTACATTGTCGGTTGTTTTCTCTTCTATCCCATTCACACCAACGAAACCTGTTTAATTAAACTCAGTTTATGCAGTCCCTATCATGAATGTGTTTAGTATTAACACATGGTTAAAATTACCTCGCACAGCTTTTTTAGATACTAGGAAAGGTCAGATTGCAACTTACTAGTTTAGCACCACCGAGTACACAGTGGAAACATAAATTACATAATGTATATTAAACTTGATTAATTAAACAGCTTTTAAACATGTTTAAGCATTGGTGTGCATGGGGAATTAGTTATCGACAGACAATGAAACTTTTGCTTGACGTTTAGCCTTTTCTACAGATACTTAATTAATTCCTACAGTGTACTTTGACCTCCTACTCAAAAACAATTTGAAAGCCCTGCATACATTGTACACAATCATACAATTGAAGGACAATTGGTACATCATATCCCTGCATAAATTGTGTGACGAAAACAAAAAATCTGCCTGTAGATAACATTCTCAAATATTATCAAATAGTGATTTTGAAAACAATGGGGCACATTGCAAGACATTTGTAAAAATGAACTCGAGAATATGAAAAAATACATAGTACACTAAAAACGTGTTTGCTAAATTATGGGGTCACTAAGCATGAAACTTTTCTGATAGAGTTCATTTTTTTATCGGCAAAAGTCAGTCTAGTGGAATCGCTGAAGTGGTAACTGCTGCAGGTAAAATGAAGGGCTGTGTGGGGCTGTGTCTCCTGATCACCTTCTAATTAAATTCTCCTTCGATTTCTTTGTTTTCTAAGGGACCATTTAGAATGTGATCAAGAGCCACTCACCGGTAGCTGCTGGAGCTCTGCCAGTAGCCAGCTTCTGTTGAAACCCTCAAAATTGGTACATTTATTTGTGAATCAATATATCACACACACAATTTGTCTAACTTACTTTCACATTTGAAAACGAATTTCCACTGATTTTTGTATGACTTTTGCATTAAATAATTGCCAGGGTACTTACAGTGACAAAGGGTGGAGCTGCTGAATCCTATAAGAACATTGAGAAGAAATCATGCTTTAATTTGTGATATCACACTAATTTATTTAAGAACAATTTGAATATTCTCTTTGAGTTATTGTTCAGTGGTAACATAATTGATCCTTCTTCCAAAAGATCTCAGTATCAGATACATATATATACATTTTTTTACATACAAATCAATGTAGTATGGCCAGATAAAATAGTTATAATATGCAATGTTTTCTCATGGTAGACATATACAATGTACCATGAGTTCCCACTAGTCACTTGATTTTTCTTTGGATACACACTTGAGATCATATAATTCTTTTTATACAGACAATATACTGAAAAAAGGAATCACTCCTACAATATTTCAAGGTATACATTTCAGGGCTCGAAATTGCGCCCGATACGGGCGTAAATACGCCTAGATTTTTTCGTTTTACACCTAACGTGTTCCACTTAGGCGTAAAATTACGCCTAGATCCTCTTACAAAGGTAAACATTATCGGAAGTCTTATTTCCAAATCTGATTTTTTTGAAAAAATTACTACCATTTGCAAGCAAGCGTGTAAGTGTAAACTTTTTTGTCTGTTTCAAAAGTTTACTAATTTCGCGGCGACGTTTGGCGTGTGAAGTCTGAACTTTTAACTGCAAAATGTCAAAGTTTGCCAGCTCCTATCTATAGGTAGCCTCCCTCGCAGCTCTTCTTAGGGGTTCTCTCTCCCTCCCCCACAAAGAGACTGCTCAACCGAGCGATACATTCCATTCCCTTTGTTTAGCCAATCACAGCGAGGCTCCTGAAATCAGGGAACCTGACCTTGACCTTGGTTACATATTTCGCGCCAAACGGCAAGAGAACAATAATATGGGCTATGGCGGAGTTTGATAGCGTGTTCAAGAAGGTAAGCGAAACCTTTGGCATAAACGATCTCAATAGCATACAAAAACGTGCAATCATCCAGTTAGTGAAAGAAAAGAAAGATGTTTTTGTCAATCTACCGACAGGCTTCGGTAAGTCGCTTATATACCAAGCTTTACCGACCGTTTTCGATGCAATACGCCAGGAATCTGGTCACGTTGTCGCTGTAGTTTCGCCATTAGTTAACCTTATGAAAGATCAAGTCAGTTCTCTAAGAAACACTGGAGTATCTGCTGTATGTTTAAGTGATGTAGAAAACGAGGAAGAAGCCAGCAAAGTAGAGAAAGCTGAATTCACGATTATTTACGGCACTCCGGAGGCATGGCTAAAGAAAGAGAGGTGGCGAAATATGCTTACACATTTGAGTTCTTCGAAGAAGTTGTGTGCTGTTGCTGTTGACGAGGCTCACGTTATAAGGCAATGGTAAGTACTGTATATCGGATCGGTAGAGTTTAGGAGATTCTTGTTGAAGTTAATATTTTTTGTAAGAAATCATGCTCGAAATCAGTCATGGTACGAGGAAGACACAAAACCTTTACATTTGTACCTGTTGTTTTTTGTCGTTCTGTCTTATAGAAATTATGTTATCATGGAATTTCGAGTTATTTTTTAAATAATAGTACAGCTTCGATAATTTCAACACACAGGGGGAATAAATATAGGATCCCCTTAAGAAAAAAACTACCCTGTAAGATCCCTGTAGCACCCCTGGAATAGGGCTGCATTGATAACCCTGTTGCATCCCTGTTAATACCCACTGAAAGCCTTGTTACAGCCCGTAAATTGGCACCAGGTAACAACCATGTAACAACCCTGTTCGTACACTGTAACAGCCCTGTGTAATGTCCCAGCAGCAAACAATTTAAAAGCCTTATTACAACCCTGTTACAACCCTGTCACAGGCCCAGTATTTTTTTTGGTAACAACCTTGTTACAGCTCGTAAATTGGCACCTGGTAACCACCCTGTAACAACCTTGTTCGTACACTGTAACAGCCCAAGTTGAAGTCAGGGCTGTTTAAGCCCTGTTACAGCCCGTAAATTGGCACCAGGAAGCCACCCTGTAGCAACGCTGTTCATACACTGTAACAGCCCAAGTGTGTAATCAGGGCTGTTGCTACCCTGTTGTATGGGATATAAAGGTTGTTTGTTTGATATTGTTACATGTACCTTACTGTACTGATCCATGCATGTACTTCCTGGCATGATACAGCATAAATAAAACACCTCATGACATCATCAAAATTAATATTCATGAAAATAATATTCTATTATTTCATGAAATATATATTTCAAAAAAATCATGAACATCAGGGAATGAACAAAACAATTAGCTTGTAAGTGTTTATGAAATATTCATAATAATCATTTTCAATGGTTCATGTACTTTTGTTATTTCAATTTCATGATGTTCAATTCAATTCAGTGGCTAAAAATAAAGTAAGCTAAGTGAAAACAACTTGATGCTTTAGTTGAATTGTGTTTAATATAACAAGTTCAGTTTTATATACACAGTAAACCTGGCAACTTACATGCACTGTATTAATCCTAATATTCAAAATGGTTGGATCGATTCAGTACATATCAATGATAAAAATCAGCAATAAAATGAGCAGTCAGTTCAGAAAGTACTGCAAAGAAAAGGTCAATAATTATAAATACTAGGTAAACTGAATTATATTACAACTGCATTCTGTTATTTTCTGTACAGTACTTTCCCAGTTGACTGCATATTTTCAACAAACCACTTAATATGTGAATGTCTTTTGGGTCCTTCCCTATAAGAGCTAGTTTCTCCAGTCAGCTGCAAGAGGGCCTTGGGGAAGTGGAGATTTGACACTACTTTTCTTTCCAGTCTAGACGAGGTATATAATTCCAGCTAAATGTACACGAAATTCCCAATGTACTGAATTTTGCTTCAAAAATAGGCTGAGAGTCTTTCCTGTGTGGTCACTTGGTTGTCAGTCTTGTAGATAGTCAAAGGCAGTTTGAAGCTAAAAGTGTTTGTTGTTGAAAACAAAACAAAAATTAAAGGTTAGTGGGGTTTTCGAGACACCCCAGACCCCAAAAACATAACACGGGCAAAGCAATCAGCTAGCAGGGTAAAGGCTTGAGTAAGAAACAAATGGTTGTTTGCAAGGAAGCCTACACAAAAATTCTTAACATCTTAGGACAGTAACTTAGGACTTAGTCTTAGGTTAGGAAAATTGCACCGTTTGGCGTTTTCGAGGTCTGTGTTTTCGAGATCTCGGAAAACATAACACAGCTGCTATAACTATAAGTATAACCGTATTTTGGCGTATAGGCAAACCGGCAATCAATGCGGCTAGCCTATAACAGTGGTATCTAGGGAATTAAACTAATTATCTAGCTATGATTATCTAAGACTAAGGGACTGTTTACAAGGAGATAAGTCATTACCCTGAAAAGCCAGCGGACTTTGACTCAAAAATGACGAAATGTATGGCAAACTGAAAACACGATTGCACGCTACCCAGCACAGCTACGTCCCTCAAATTTCGATCAGTTAATCTTATACCTGGTATCTTAAGTTTGTATCTGATGAATATTTCCGAAAATCGATTTTACGGATTTTATTTGACATTTAATTCCCATACAAACACTGTATTTCGCGCCATGTTTGCACCAGGATTCTTGCACCGATTTCGAGGTGCAATTTTCCTAAGATGTTTTGTGTAGGCTCCCTTGCAAACAACCATTTCACTCCTGGCATTTATTTCTTAATACTCAAACCTTTACCTTGCTAGCGGATTTCCTAGCCTGTTACGTTTGTTTTTTAGGTGTGTTTAACTTTAATAGCAGCACAATAAAAGGAGATGAAAGTCTAAAGAAAAAAACACGGTTATTGAAGTTAAATGATTACTGTCAGTGAACTTGTACACTTACAGTGGCTTGGAGTGATCCTTTGGAACCCTGAACTGCTGGAGAAAAGCTCATTGAGTCATTCAGTCATTCAATGCTTCTCCGGACTCAACACACAACACTGCGCTCTGACCCAACTCCACAGTGAACAAAACTGGAAAAAACTGGTTTGTTTTCCTGCCTCTGTAATATGCACCAATCAGAGCACGTATTATAGTCACGTGACATAGGGCCACGATTAGCAACAAAAGAATATGGCGGCCATTTTCCTTGGTATCGCTTTGACTGTTTGAGAAAGCTTTTGGATCCAAGCTTCTTTATTCAGCACCTAAATGCTTGTCAAGAAAACCTCGAAGAGGATAGGATTTTGGAGCAAGGACTCGTTAAAGTCATATCATATAGAGGGTAAATACAGCCTTAGAAATGTATTTGATTGACGCTAATACGTGGCTAGGATCGGATTTTTGCAGTCAACTAGTTTATACTACTGGAATTGTAGTATTGTTTATTATTAGTATTTCGGTTGACAGCTGTTACACTAGGAACCTGATAAGCCCCATACATAGAGGTAAAATAAAGTATTGTTTGTATTGTATTGCTTTGCGTAATTATTATTTTTCCATGGCCAGTTCAGCACTGCATTTGTTTACTTCGTCACGACTCACGATCAAGCCACAAGTAGTCATCATGTGTCAAGTCGGTTTGTGCAATGAACCATAGGTTCACATGATTATGCAAAATATGTTTGTCACAAAACTATCCTGTCACGCGCACATGTAAAACTTATAAAAGGGTTGGAATTAAGTCAGACTATTATTGTCTACCGGTAGTTTTAATTTCTCTGATATTTACTGATGAAATTATACTAATTCACTTCAGTCTCTGAGTGACTATATTGGTGAATATTTACCTCAACTTTGTATCGGTAAATTTCATAAATGGTCACTTTGACTTCAGTGAATAATTGTTAAATATACATGCATTAAATAATTTTGCTGAATTTGTTCAACCACCCTGAGACAACCCTGTTTTACTGTCTGCTTTTCTGACCACCCTGCTTCAGCCTTGCAAACAGTTTTCAACTCAGTGGATTAACCCTGCTAAAGCCTTGTTAATGGGTTGTTTTTAGTACAGCCATGTCACAGCCCTGTATATCTTTTAACTGATTAAACTACACAGCCCTGTCACAACCATGCAACAGCCTGTTTTCAACCCTGTGAGAACAAAACAGGGTTGCAAACACCCTTTTCAGGGGTTGTTACAGGGATGTAACAGGGTAGGTTTTTTCCTAATCGTCTTCAAACACCTCAATTAAAGTCGAAACAAGCTCTATTAGTATTAACATTGAATCCTGTGCATAGTCCAGCTATTGTACCATATCGGCATATGTACATGTATAGTACCCCCGAGACTATACATGGCCTGTATTTAGGGGGTGTTTTACACAGGAGTAATTATGACAGAATGAAAAGAGGAAAAACAGCCACATATTTTTGGAGGGACTATCTACAGGGGATTAAACATGGGGTAATGGACATGGAGTGGAAATGGAGTTGTACACGGGAATGTAATTATCTACAGTACATGGTATAAATATATATGCCTGGGTATAAATATATATGGTACAGGTACTTCCTCAATACCCAAACTACATTGTGCTCCCCCTTCCCACTCCTCCCTCCCCCCCCCCTAAAAAAAGAACAATGAGCCAAGTGCAGCATTATACAGTGCAGATATGATTTGTTGGCTTTATTTATCAACTTGACAAGAGTGCAAAGGCAACTTAATTGTAGAATGTACATTGTACATATTTTTCTTTCAAATTTTTTTTAAATGAATTATAAATAATGTTTTTTTGTATTTTAAGGGGAACATCAAACAATAGTGACAAGACTGCATTTCGAGTTTGCTATTCCCAACTGCACGAGCTACGATCACTTGCTCCTGATATCAATATGATGGCACTCACAGCTACAGCCACAAATGCTACAAAAAAGACTATCTTTGATGTTCTCATGATGGCCCACCCTTGTGAAATCTATGTGAGTCCAAGTAAAGCCAACATGACCTATGTAGTTGAGTATATGCCACAAGATTACAAATTGGAACATTATTTTGGTTGGTTAGCAAAAGACCTGAGGGAAAAGAGGACAAATTGTGAAAGAACAATTATATACTGTCAAACCATTAAGCAGTGTGGATTAATTTATGCAACACTCAAGTCAATGCTTGGGAATTACATATTCACAAGTGATCACAGGGACCCATGCAACGTTGTACTGGAAATGTTGCATTCATGCACACCTGAAACAAACAAGAAAGCAATACTAAACTCATTTCAAGATAAGGATGGTGAAATACGTGTCCTAATTGCTACCATAGCCTTTGGAATGGGGGTGGACTGCAAAGGTGTACATAACACTGTTCACTTTGGACCATCCAAAAATGTAGAAGCCTACATTCAAGAAACCGGACGGGCAGGAAGAGATGGATTGCAGAGTTTTGCATTCCTTCTTTACCAGGGTATCCTACTGAGTCATGTTGATAAGGACATGAAGGAGTATGTAAAATCTACAGACTGCAGACGCAAGGTTTTGCTCAGGCATTTTGATTCAGATGTTGTATGCCCTGAACCACTTCATATTTGTTGTGACAATTGTGCTAAAAACTGCAAGTGTGGATCAGATGAATGTGGCCAACAAACAAAGTATCCTGCCAACCTGGAAGAACAGAAGCCATTCATCAATGCTAAATGCCGCAAAGTTCTTCCACATGAGAAAGTTGCCCTCTCAGAAAACTTGGTGAAATACCACAAGTCATTGGTTATGGAACTAGTCCTGAAATCAGCTAAGGGTCAGGTCAAAACATTGACAAATTTGCACTTTTTGCTTGGATTTTCAGATATGCAAATATCTCAGATCTTGGATAACTGTGAGAAGCTGTTTACTCTGTCAGATATATGTACATTTGTTGAAATATGGGACATGAAACATGCCCGTAATATACATGCTATGATAAACGAAGTATTTCAGGATGTACAAGTAGTACTTCCATTAGAATGTAACTCTGTAAACAATGGAAATGAGGAATCTGAAGGTGACACTGAGTTAGAAGACATGCTGGATGAATGGAATGTGCTCATGCAGGATGACGATTTATTTGATCTGGTTACAGACAATTACTTGTCTATGTCCCAGATGGAGAGTTCATTACATTTATATGATCATAATACTTCTGCTTCATCAGCCATTGTAGATGTTCCAGATGCTGCTCTTCTAGCACTAGAAAATGTAGGTTTTGAAGATAATCATAGTCATGTAAAGTAACCTTTGGATAATATTATAATGAATACAGTGTGCAATGGTGGTTGTAAGGGACTTACAACGAAGCTGCTCCACAGTGCATTTGCCCACCTGTTACATTTGTGCTTACAAAATCATTAATGTACTGGACATTGTCATGTCATGGCTTTTTTCAACTAAGAGAAGGCTGCCAGTGTTTTTTGAAAAATATATATATTAGGGACTGGTCATTAATTATGGGAGGGGGTCAGTGGGTGAGAAAAGGGGGTGGCCTGAATTATGTTTAACCTGAAGTGAGGGTGGCCTTAAATCCAAAAATGTGTTAAAGGGGGTGGCTTGAAAGTTATTTAAATATGTACATGTACAAACTACATATACAAAAGTCAGACATATTGCTTTTTCACACTTGGACATTATTAACAGGCTTGGAAACAGAGTCAGGGAAATCCTGAAAAAATAAAGGTTCATCTTTGTAGGCATCCTGAAAAAAAATATTCTAGGAGTTTCTAATCCACCTTCCCATTACTAATGACCAGTCCCTTAGCAGAAAAATATTTGGATCCCTTTCAGGTCAACATGTAAGTAGTGCTCAAATATTAGAGGCCCCCTGCTTAATCATGCTATACAAAATAGGTTGTTTTGAAATAGTTTACTGGTACTTTGAAGACAAATGACAAAACCACATCAAAACCTTCAACCTAGAAGCACTAGTCCTTTGGCATAAATACTGTAATGATCATGTATGCAGGTACATCGTACATGCTAGTATAAATCCTGCATCACAATAAGCAGGAGAAACAATATTATGTTCATTAACCAGCTGATCTTGAGCTTTTCTATTCATATCATTATGGCATTTGTGTAAGGGTTGTACTTATTTACTTGTTAATTATTGTTCTTTCATAGAACACTGCATTTCCTCTGTTAATCATCCTACTTGAACAAATTAATCACCCCCTCACCAATGACAGGAGTGGGCATAGCCTGCGTAGCAAGTGTTTCTGTGGTTTTTCGCTTTTTTTGACCGTGCAAGAATAGGGCGAGCGCAAAAAAATGGAGGGAGGAGGGAAAAAGGAAACTTTTTCCCCTTCCCTCCCTCCATTTTTTGCGCTTGCCCTATTCTCGCATGGCCAAAAAAGTGAAAAAACCACAGAAACGCTTGCTATGCAGGCTAGACTGGGCACTGTTTCCTCTATGGTGTATTTTATCCTAGTTTCTTTTGTTGCATCTTAACCTGTATACATATACATAAATATGTTTATAATGGCTTAAATTTTCCAAATATTTAAATAACCCTGCTCAAAATTTAATAATCTGCTGCTTTTTGAATTTAAAACAATAAATTAATATAAATAACTTTGGAAATATGCTCATGCAGTTTTTACAATATTATAATGATATGTCATAAAATGGTAGTTTTTACAGTGTAGTTATTAAACATGAAGTTCCGATATATAATTGTATTGTATTTTACATTAGTGCAAAAATATGTAAATAAACCGTCCTTACTATATAATATTATTATAAAAGGGCCATCATTAGGCCACTGATATTTGTGGAGTGAACATCTGATTATAGTGCAAATTTCAAATAAAATACTTTAAACTTCAGAGTAAGTGCTATAGACTGCGATCATAAAATACCATCTACAGTCTTCAACTAACAATTACGTTCAATGTTTGATGGCTTGTTTAATTTTAAATCTTCAAAATGTGTACAGTGGAACCCCGTTATAAAGAACCTGGTATATACCAGTAACAAAGTCCCCAATGTAACAACAACAAAAAATTTCAACCCAGCAAAAACTTTTGTGGAAAGCGCTTTAACCGTAGCCTAACTGACTCATTGTAACTAATCCTCCATATAACACCTATTTTTCTGGTCCCTTGGCACTTTGTTATAATGGAGTTCCACTTTATCCGGTGGGGTTAGCTACAATTGACCTGTTTCACTATTATGTCACTCATCAATAACATCAATATTATTATTTTTATAATTTTATCGATTTTCCCCCCTCAAGACAATTCATCAGAATAACAATGGATTGTCTCAAACAACACAATGAAACAGGGCAATTATTTTGGTAGTGCACTTTACATGTGTATGTATATATATATGTACGTTCAGTATGATGACCTCTTAGTTACCGTGCCCTATTACCAAGAACAACATTCTTTTTGTGACTGTTAATCCATTTATACATTGAAGATATGTCTAATTTCTTAAAGGCATCTCTTTCAAAGTTATTGAAATGAGTGTAATGGCGGTTCGCATGTCTACCATACACATCTGTGGAAACTGCTCTGTTTATCAGCTCGCAAAGATCTCGCTCTGTGGAACTATGGGTGTGCCTTCCAGACCCAACTACTCTCTGTAGACTCTGATCCATGTGCTCAATAATCAATGATGTAGAACTTTCTGCATGGGAGATGCGTGCAACTGCCTTTTCTGTAACATTTGGACCAAGATTCTTGATGGCTTGTTTGATGAATCCATTGCTGTGTTCCACATCAAGGTCTAGTGGAATGTTCTTACCTTTTCCTCCACTAGTGTTGACACCTCTGTTCCAGATAAACCGTTCACTGTCTCGAGGAGAAAGAAGGGAGTTTACTAGGAAGGATTGGTAGAGACTCTCCAGGGCATATTTTGTGCTATGTTGGCCATCAGCCCTACAGTACAGTAGTAGGTATTTATATTGCCTCATTATCCTTGCACCATCTCCCTCACTAACAGCATCTAGAAAATTGAGAAAAAACAACCCATCTGTCAGTAAAGCACAGTTGTAATTAAACACATCATCTTCAAACTGTTTCTTGGCTGAAGTTGGAGGTTTGGTGGAAGTTGGATTGATTGGAATATCTGGGATTTCTGGGGGTGGATTATGTGTCCGTTCGTGTGTCCGCCTACTCCTGCCATCATACTTAAAGGAATGATTACAACCAATTAATCTGCACTTAAATCGTCCATCCAGGGTGAGGTGCTGTTGATGTAGGACTTCCTGTTGTTCTTGTGCTGTGATGACCTCATTAACCATACAGCTGATTGAATCTTCCTGAAAAACAAACTCAACAATCAACAATCAATGCTGAAGCCTTATGCAAATACTGCAACTTGTGCAGTTTGCTTAAGGTTGTTAAGTTTTCAGGCAAAGGACACTTGATTGGTTGGCCAGATCTCTCTTCAAAACCTAGCACATTCATGGCTGCAGTGATCACTCTTGACTTGAGTACAAGAATGAAGAAGTCCCTGTCTGCCCGGTATGCTGAATGTGGATCACCCTTAACATTTCGACGGTTGATAAGTGTTCGGTCAGAATATAATGTGGAGTTATCACCCTCTGATTTTCCACTGAAGAACCGTTTGAAGATTTGCTGTTGATCACAGAAAATACAAGCATGTAATTAACATGTGACTGGCAAGAGCAAAATTATATATTAAGATTTAACTAGTGAAAGTGTTATTCATACTTAGGGTTTAAACATATTTTACACAAATAACTACAACAGGTGGGATAAGGTACTGGCCAGCATGCATGAAATCAATATATTTGTTGACCTATTTATTGCTATGGTTACTGATCACGCTAAAAGCTAATCAAGTGATAAGTCATGAATCCAATGATCATGCTGATTTACATTTGGACCTACATTGTAGTTGTGAAATGCCTTGCTAAGTGTGTTTTAGTTTGTAAGGTACATGACTACATGTATAATTCTTGGTAGTAATTATGGTTAATTACAAATATGTTTGAATGTATAAAATGACACCAACTGACTGGCTGCATGAAATAAAGCAGTTTGATTGTATTAAGTACAAATGTAGTATGACTTAATAGTTTTGCAGGTTATGTAAGTGAGTTTTATAATAAAATCACATACAGCCAATATCTTGACTCCAGCATGCCAGTCACCAAGCTGCAAATTGATCCCTTCCAGGCGAGCTTCAGATGTATATCCATTTGCAACTGAGGCAATGACATTTACTGCTCTTTCGACAGTTAGCTGATCACCCGCAAAGAGTTGACCATCAAATCCCCCATCAGCAGTTTTTGGAAGATATGAATGAAACTGCTTTAGAATGTTCAACATGTCCTCATTGATATTTTCGTTTTTGAATATTACACCCAGTGGAACCTAGGTTAGAATCGAGAAAAAGAAAATAGTATGAATATTAGCAAGTACAAGTATTTAATATCACTAATCCACCTGGCACTTGGCACGCATGATTGCATAGATTTCATGAAATCTGAGACAGTTTTCCAGTCAAGAAAAATATTAGACAGTTTAGTGTGTAGTTTGGAAAATATTTTTACTTGTCGATTTGTATTTTGACTCATAAAAATATACAGCCATAATACACACTAAACTGTGTAATAAGTTATATGTACTACAGCCATTGCATTAATTTTTTGTATCCCCAGGTTGAGGACCTGAAATGAATTTTACCCCAAAGGAAATCCAACATTAGGTGATAGCCCCCCAGCCCCCCTCCCCAAACACTTTTCACTGTGCACCCCCAAGGATTTCTAGCTTCGAAGGAAGCCCCCCCCCCCCCCCCCCCCCTAAGGAATCCAGCCCCTCTTAATTGTGACACCCCCACGATTTCAAACATCCTCAATCAGGGGGATACAAAAATGTACACTTTTAATACCTTTTTTGACTTGTGGGACATTTCTTTACTGTACTTGTGGGGAACATGCTGTAAGCAGGCATCTTGTAGTGGTACAAAGGAATCAAAATACTCCACTACTATCCTTGATACAAGAACAATATAGTTGAACCTCTGCCGTCGCTGATCATCAGCATTTGGAAAGAACCTGATGTTGGGAACATCTAAAATATCTTCCTTTTGGTCCTGATTTGGAAGACTGTTGCCAGAAACCCTGTTCTCTACTAACTTGTGGTTAACCCAGTGGACAACATTGTTTTGATTTGACATTGTCATGTCTTTTCTTTGCAGTTCCAGGTCAATGTTATCAAAAGGAACAGTAAATCCTGGGTGGCAGGATTCCTTTTGCTTCTTCAACATTTCCTTTGCCTCAACTGTATTCTGTTTTGACCTGCAGCATTCACCCATGCACAAACCAGGAGAACAGTTGTGTACAGTACCAACAATGTTTTCTTGTAATTCCTTACTCTCACAGTTCTCCTTTGATATCCTTGCCTTTATGCTGTGGAGCTGGGCATCATAGTCATCACCAAGGATATCCAACTTTGTTAATGTACATTGGTTGGAGCATGTCAGCTTCAGTTTGCAAAATCTATTTAAGGTTGCCTGTTAAATGAATAACAATCAACAGTCACTAAAAAGGGCACTGATTATATATTTGGTATGTTCATATTTTATTACTCACGAGCTATAAATTTATGTTTCACTTGCAACATCAAAGTGATACATGTATGTCACATGTGTGGTCTACCCCAGGGGAAACCACTGATAAGTTCATAATACCTCATAAACTGTATACACCACTTTGAGGCATGCAAGTATAGAGCGAATTGCATTCAATTTTTGCTCTCTCCTCCTGGTAGAGGACCTCTAATATCCTGTTAGTCACCTCTCAAAAACCTGGATTCCAAGCATTGAACAGGAAAATGGCTCTTTGTTTATTGGGGGGTGACTGACATTATTTGTTGGAATATTGTTTGCCAGGGGAAGGGGGGAACTCTGGTACAAAAACGACAGCAGTACTCGGCAACGATTTTAAAAATGACCTTTAAAATTATGAATAAATTAAAGGAGAGTTCAAAATCAAGAGTTTGACCCCCAAAAAGCTATGCATACATTATTATTTTTAAGTGATATCTTACGTTTACATTGTAAAAGAACCCCCTCAAAGATAAGATACGGTTTGGATAATTTTTATCTCTACATATACAATGAGCACCCCTGTCAGTGCAACATAGCCACCCCCCCCCCCCCCCCCCCCCCCATTTACCTCAATAGATCTTGTCTTGAGAAGAATACTCAGCACGCTGGCAGTAGCATTCATGTGTGCATTTCTCTGCTTCAGAAGTATGGATCCCGACAGAGCTACACTCGGCAGCCATGTGGCGTCGTTGTTGCTTTGGGCAATGCAAGATGTCATTAAAAACGAGTAAAACACCGGTGCCTTATTCCTCCACTCATCGCATACTGACTTCATATCGTAATTGACCAAGTCAGCTTTACCGGTTTTCCTCAGTATAGATGGATTTTTTCTTGAACAAAGCCCAGATACTTCTCCAGAGACCACACGAAGGACGTTTTCTATAACGTGTTTCCTTATAAATGTGCACTTCATGACTGCATTGGCAATTCTTTTCGGAGGACCATACACTAATGCCTTTCCAAGGGCTTCGTACTCTTGATCTAGTGTCTTGTTGACTGTCTTAGATGGGTATTCGACGGACAACCTAACCCTTGCACTCGCTGCCTCGGTCTCTTGCCGTGAAGCCCGCTTATTCGCACGAACGGGAGTTGATGTTAACATCGATGGTAGAGATTCAAAAGACGATATACGTGTTTCATTCATCTGCTGTACATGTGGAGATGCAGGACTTCTCGGAAACTGGCTGGTAACTTCAGGTCTTTTGTTGATAAATGGAAAGGCGTTGTAAACAAGATCATATGGTCGCACTTGTTGAATGAGTGGCAACGTGAACACAATGGGCTGAATGGCGTCATTGTTATAAGAAGTACAAGTGGTAGAGCCAAATTCACGAGAGATTGAGCTAAATTTCAGCGATTTTGCCGCACTCAACTGCTTTCGATTTTCTGTTGATTCTCCGATAAGTGCCATATTTTCCTCGCTTGTTGATTCTCTCCTCAGTCGCTTCGTTCTCATAGTGCTTGCTTCGCGAAAATCCAATTTAATATCTTCCCTGATTGTCTCTAACTTTTTTCTGATATTTTCAAAATGAATAAGCCGCTTGTAACATTTTTTCCTACACAGAAACAAGTCTGCATTTCCAGAGGAAAACACATGCACGTCGATGTCAACAGCGCTTTCGATGAGGCTGGGAATATTCAATGAAGTCGTCCCAAAAACTCGAATTCTTTCCTTCTTAGTAGTAGTACACGAACAAAGAAAACACTGTAGATCACCAAGGACTAACTTTTTAGGAGTTTCTTCCATACTTGACCATATTTGAGATATTTCGTCAAGGAACTTCCTCTACTATTTACTAGTTTGAGTTCGCGGGAAATCAGCAAAGGTCATTGTAATGACGTAATATGACACTTGTGATTGGTTGATGGTAGACAATCAATCAAACCGGATTGGCTCTTGGGAAACAAAGGGAATGGAATGTATCGCTCGGTTGAGCAGTCTCTTTGTGGGGGAGGGAGAGAGAACCCCTAAGAAGAGCTGCGAGGGAGGCTAATCTATAGGTTTTGTCATGCAAAACATAGCCTTTTGTCATGCAAAACAACTTGTTTCGCGCAGGAAAATAGTTTACATTACAGGAACTGTCAAACTTTGATATTTTGCGGTTAAAAGTTCACATGCCAAACGTCGCCGCGTAATTAGTAAACTATGCGTTTCAAACTTGAAACAACAGACAAAAAAGTTTTCACTAAAATAATGCTTGCTTCCAAATGGTAGTAAAATGCAAACAATTTTTTGTAGAAAGATGAGAGAAATCGTCTCTGCTTCTCAGCCTAGACATGTACGTTACACTTAAACACTTGCATGGCTTCCTGCGAAACTTTGCGTGACCGCATGAAAAAAAGGCTGCCATGCCTTTGTATTTCTCTGTCTTGTTTAAAAAAGCGATATTGAACTCCATGAGTATAAAGTCGAATGTTTATTACAAAAAAAGCAAATGATTTGCAACATTAAAAAAATTACCCTTTTCCTATGACACAAATTTCAGCTACTAATGCACAATTATTTACGCCTAAATTTTGGAGAATTACGCCTAACTTTTTTAAGCTGGGCGTAAAATTACGCCTCCTTTTTTTTCTTAATTTCGAGCCCTGCATTTGCATGTGTACCACTCGAAAACATTGCGTAACTACTGTAGTATGCATACAATCCATTGTCTTGCATTTGTTACTAACCTGATACTGACAAAGTAGTGCATCCACAGGAAGTTGAACCTTTGGCCTGCTTTTCAGTCTCTTGTTAACATGAGTTAAGAGTTCCATTACCTTGAAAATATTCAGAATGAAATCAACCATTATTTTCTTGGGAGTGCATGAGTAAAATGAAAAAAATGTTTGCCAGGCCTGAAACTAAAAAAATATATTAAAGAATTCTTAATTGGCCGAATTGATTCGACTGTTCAACTTCATCTTCGAGTTCAAGGTGCACTGGCTACACCACAAAACAGACGATGTTTGATTTGATGTGACTTTGTCAGAAGGGTATAACTGCAGAATACCCCCTCCCAGATGTGTGCTACCGGTATCAAGATATGCGTATTAGATGTATCACTCGGTATAATTGTACATCGGGATTTTTTCAGTTTCCTTAGTCCTAAAACCTCGACGTTTACCTGATAACTTCTTTACTAGAGTTCTTAAGGTTTTGTAAGGAGAGGAATCACTCACTTTTTTAGTGTAGTGGTTGCGACGTTTGACTTACGAGTAGGAGGGGCGGGGTTCAAGTTCCAGAAAATCTCTCTTTTTTTTACCTCACTATTTTCGTGAGAGGTTTTTCTTGAGAACCCTAGCTTTAGGTGGGTAAGATTTTGTTTACTGACCGGTTAGGTTTTTTTTATGGTTCAGGTATGGTTTTAGCTAGTTTATATTGTCATTATTTCATGAATATAATTAATTAAGTGAGCGAACGATTCCTCTCCTCAGGAGCTCGTCCTCTTTACGACGGTTAGCTAGTAGTTATTGTTGTTGGGTAAGCTGATGTATTATGATAAATACAAAAAAAATATCACATCTCGAATCACCTGAGCCCTAAAACCTCAACATTTACCTGGGAACTTCTTTACTGACGGTTAGGGTTGTTATTGTTGTATCAGGCGTATCAGACGTATCACATGCATCACATGTATCAGACGTCTCATGTGTATCACTCGTATCAGGCAAATCAGAGGTATCACGCGTATCAGACATATCACGCGTATCAGACGTATCGTGTATCAAGCGTATCACGTGTATCAGACGTATCAGGGTTATCAGACATATCAGACAATATATCAGGTGTATTACGTGTTTAGACGTGTCTCGTTTATCAGACGTGTCAGGGTGTCACGAGTGTCAAATTTATCAGATGTGTCAGGGGTGTCACGTTTATCAGACGTGTCATGGATTTCACGTTTATCAGACGTGTCAGGGGTATCGTATCTTTGGTTGTGAGGTTCGTTATTCAGAGGGGATATTCTGCAGTTACTCCGTCAGAAGTAGTACACACTATCCTCAGGCTTTGATAAATTGTACTTGCAAACTTTTTAAACATCATTGCATATGAATGGCAAAATAAGACTTTACAATCTTGTACATATAAGTAGAAGCCAAGCAAACAAAAACCATGCACCAGCCCACTCCAAATGTTGAGCAATGATTGTGTACCAGTTACCTGGTTGAGATAATGTATTCCAAAAAGTACAAACAATTACATCAGGACTGACATACATGTACACAAATTGCAATTTCTTTCGCTTGGGGAAAGCACAGGTAGCCCACACCTGACCACAAGGAGTCCAACGCAAGTTTATGATGCGTTCGATCCTCCTTCGTCGAATGCAATTATAGTATTTTTCAATTTTAAATATAATCCGGATTTACTGTAACGTAAGTCTTAATACGTTTTTTGGTTTGTTTTGTTTTACAGAAAAAGGATGTCGACGTGGAACTTCTAAAGTTTGGTCTGGACAAAGATAGTTATAAATTCCAACTAACAAATTAACGCACAATAACCAGCATACATTACCAATGCGATCAAAGATATCACTTGTAACTCACCTTTTTCTTCACCTCTTCACGAGGACTAGAGACTTTTAAAAGTAGTGGCGTGAGAAAAATTCCCACTGTTTTCTGTAATTCGTCATCTGTTTGGGCAGCGCCGAGTCGAAAGAAAACTCTCTCCAAAAGATCTAACGGAGGGAAACAAAAACAGACGGGTAAATTTTCTGCGCATACAGTTGTTAGGTCAATATAAAGCCATATGATGCCAACATGAACCAGTAAAACTGAAGTTGTACCTAATTCTTCTTGCGCTTCGGCCGCCATTTTGAATGACTGGGTTAAAATTAAAGCATGCTTTTGTATGAGAAACCGCTGGAGAACTTTAGACCTTGCATGACAGTCACGAGACAATGTAACGCAAGCTGTGCAGTGACAATAAATATATTTGTGAAGAGTTTTACTCAAACATCTAAATCAGATTGCAAAATCCTTCAAAGGCTGAATCTGGAAAATATGTTAACGTTTTCCAAGTAGCGAAAAACATTTTTTTATGGTTGAAGGTTATCTGTTTCCGAAATGAGCAGTACGTCACACAAGTCACGGTCTCTGTTGACGAGAAGTTCTTCCGTCTCGAAGGAACCAACTCTACAAAACGTTGTCGAAGAAAGCGGAGAACATTCCGTATTCCACCCAACTGCTCAGGTGAATACTGAAGGAGAACCACTACCGTTTGTCGATAACAGTAAGGAGGAGGTTTGGAGTAGTGCAACTATGGAGCCATATAACCGAAGGGATTTTAGTAAGAAGAAGGTTATGCAGACGAAAATACGATACCATTTTATGAATCCCTGGAAAAGTACAAGGCAAGGAATAGAAAGCCTTGGAAATTGGTTATTCAGATTCTCAAGATTATCATTGTTACTGTACAGGTAATGTACGTATTCATTAATTTTAATGTTGTTCTATGTGAGAAGAAGACCTGATCGGAATTAATAACGTGAAGTAGGTCGAACAAATTTATCAGTGACTTAATTGAACTGTTGTTTAATACTTATTGTAATAACTCAATTAAGAAATCTGTTTATGAGAAAGAATCTAATTGTTTTTGCAGCATAGTGGGCCGGATATAGATAAGTTTAGTTAATAGAATTTAATAGTTCAGGTTATTGAATAACACGACAAATCTTGTGGCTCTATCAATTCCAAACCCATGGCCCATATGCATGTACTGTTAAATTAACTGAGCGTACCTCTTTAATGAGTTAAACCAATATATATTAATCAATTGAAATACATTAATTTAATCGAGTTCTTTTTATGCCCTTCCGATGACCGCGATCTGGATCTAACTCTTTAGCACTTTCAGTTGCACATACATTACTTTATTCAAATCAGCAAAACAGAAATCTGAGGTCACTGAATAAAATTTTAGGGGCTCCAATTCCTCACTGCAATTACCTTTACCCAAAACCGAAAGTATGAAAAAGAGTTTCTCGTACAAGTGGGGCTAAAATATGGAACTTGCTCCATAACGAAATTAGGGACTCCAACTCATTCCCTTCTTTCAAGACTAAAATTGTCGCTTACAAATACCGGCTATAATAATATTTATTCATTATTACGTAATATGCAAACATTTTATTCGTATCTATATTCTTAATGTATTTTATTAGTTTGTAAATTTTATATTTCTGTGTCATGCCCCTTGTGTAAATCAGCTAAATAAAGTTATACTTACCCCCCCCCCCCCCCCCCCCCCCCAGTTACTTACTTACTTACTTACTTACTTAATACCATTAGAGTCCGGGGGGTGGTGTGGGGTGGGGGGAGTTAGGGACGGGACGTAAATCTTACCCTGAAAGAAGTTAACTACAAACCTTTTGGAGGACTAACCTTACCTGGAAATTAGCATGAGCAGTGACATAAACAAATTTAGTGTTTAATTTATGCAAAGGTCTCCAAAGGGCTCCAGGTTTTAGAGGTTTACAAAGCCTTTGAAATGCGTATTATACTCTTATCACCCCTGAAACGAGCATAAAACATTTAATAGCTAAACTGCATTAAACACAAACAACAGATCAGGGATGGGCATCTCGTTTATTGATACTTGTCGGACACGTATAATTACAGCAGTATATAATGTTGCATGGCCAATCACGTCTGTATAGATGTGTAGTTAGTAATTTCTTCTGTTCTCAACATATATCCCGAAGAAAATTTAGGTATCAAGGTAGAGAAACGCCTTCGAATGATTCTTACATATTAATCACTCTTCTTATACACCCTCAACGCAATCCCAACGGGATTATGTAACTTGTTTATATAACATAACAACATTCTGCATTAATTCCTACCCACTTGTGTACATTCCGTAACGCTAATAAATATATTTGTTTACTGTGTGTCAATACCATTCACAAAATGTCGCGCTCACTGGGTATACAGTAGGCACGCCGATCTGTCGTGAAACATTTCGCGAACAGTACGAGTCGTGTTTATTGTTAATTATACCAAAAAACCAGACGATTCTTTGTTAATCATTTTACTTAAAAACAATTATGATTACCTGAAAAAAATAAAGGGAGAAATAAGTAATACTTTGGTTTATTCAGTCGCGCGCTCGTACAAAAGCAGCTTTGAGCGCGTGATCAGATTGCGTCAACAGCGCGCGCGAACTAAAATTGAAAACTTTTCACTCAAATCACAGGTAATTCTCTGCATATTTTCCCATTTTTCTTAGGCTTTCATTGTAAAATATTGGCCAGAAATACGGCGAAGTCAAAGCTAGCCTAAACTTACGTGAAAATCCCAGGAAAAACTTTGGTTTTGAGATGCTTTGTGAAACTTTGTGCTGCTTCCACGAAATTCAACGCAGAATGAATTGCTCGTTGCTACGCAAAGGATTGTGGGAAGGGCCTTCCAATCCTCCTTGCGAACAACAGAGTTATTTTCAAGGAATATAACTACCGAGGCTGCTCGTTTGCTTGGCAGTGGATCACCGTCACGAACAACCATGAAATTCAAGCCTATTTAGCGTGTGCCGGTGCTGTTGTTGGCTCCTTTGCATACTGAGTTCTTTCAGCGGCTAGTAAAGCGAAATGTAGTACTGTCAAAACATTTACAAGTAAGTTATCAAAAAGGTACTGTCATAAGTTGTTTATAATTTCATATCAGTAAACCTACACACACTGAGCTATCACAGAACACTGGATGAGTTGTTGTTGCCGGATAAATCGTTCAGACAGTGAATCCTGGGCTATTAATTAATAAACATAATTACATGTAAGTGCGCTATGAATCACAAGGTGATGGCCGTTCACCCAAGCAAACGGGCAGCCTCGGTAGTATACCTGAAACTAACCGCTGCATTCTGTAGCTAACCTCTTCGGCTACTGACCTGGCAAAAGAGGTGGCTTGAAAAGTGGCCTGCTGTGTTGTGTGTAGGTTTGAAATTATAAACAACTATTATGTTTTGACAGTCGTAGGACAAATTCTCTTGACCGGGCCGAGCCGCTGAAAGAACGAAGCAAACGAGCTACCAACACACGCTAAATATATAGGCTTGAATTTCATGGTTGTTCATGACGGTGATCCACTGCCAAGCAAACGAGCAGCCTCGGTAGTTATATTCCTTGAAAATAACTCTGTTGTTCGCATTCGGCTTCTGAGAATTGCAACTAATTTATGCATCGTGCAACGGCTATCTGTACGTCATCAGTATGGAATTTTCTGCCTCGCTGCCCAGACGTCTCTTTCGCGAGTGGGGAGCGATAAGAGTCGGCTGGTTTGCCAGGCTATAATAGCGATAAAGATGAGTGATGAGTGACACAAGGCTGCCGAAGAGCCAGCTCTGCCGAGTGATTATTAAATAAAAAATAATTTTCTTACAAGCAGTTCCTGTCATATCTTTTTCGGCTTAATACCCTAAAAGGTACCGCAAGAATCTAACGGTGGTCATTTGAGATTTAAATGCCCTAAGTGGTACTAAACCATAAAAGGTACGACGATCATCCCCGTCACTTTTATGTGGGAGTTCCCCTCCCCCCCACCCCCCCCCCCCCCCCCCCCCCAAAAAACCGGGCATTAACCAATGTAATGCATCGGTAATTATTTCACTTTTAACTATCAAGTCTTTGGGCATTTGATCTTTGCCTTCAACACTTTAATAGTTGTGATAACTGGCAAGTCCCTTGGATACCGGGCAAGATATTAGCGAGTATATAAATTTTATATACCACATAGACCCTATGCATAAGTCCTGGTGACTAGCATGTCAACGAGGCCGGTAGCTCCTCTGGAATGTTGAAATTGAAGCGCCCAGGGAGATATGTGAAATGCACTGAACAAATGTTCAGTGAAACAATGCATAGCAAATTACCGGCTATGTATAAAAACAAAGTATCCGTCCATGACAGCCGATAGTTCGAACTACTTCAAACCATAGTTAATAGAGTGGAATGGTTAGGAAACCCGGCAAACTTCAAAAGGGCTAACAAAGCGCTGCGATTTAGGTTGGAAGGGGGTAAGACAAAAGATTGTGCACGATCATAGTTCATTAGCGTTCCCTGAACGACTGAACTCACACGTTTCTATTGGCTGATTGACTAACATGTTGGAATTTCTATTGTGTTTTGTGCACGGTAGTGGTCGAAAAAAGCTAACAAAGACCTATAACAAAGAAGGTCCCTGAGTTTCCTGACCATTCCACTCTATT